>OZ010668.1:18429507-19029507 GCA_963932185.1 Troglohyphantes excavatus | reverse complement strand
CTAAATATTTATATGACAGGTATTTTTCGATGCGAATGCAATAACAATAGTAGCACAAAATAAGTATAGGTATATTTTAGGAAAAATGGTTTAACAAAATGAGTAAATACCGAGATTTTACTATATTGATACGAGGAAATTTCTTAAAATTAAAATATGTGGTTATTCTTCTGTAATAATAGTATTCATGGACATTCTTTAAAACATGGGCATTTGGATATAGTAAAAGAAAGTTGTGTAGTATTTCAAAACATGCTATTTTTGTTTGAGTATTTATGCCAGGCAGTTAATTTTATTCTCACTTTTATTAAGAATTTGAGGCAGTTTATTCACAAAAAACGTTTAGGCTTATTATGGCTGTAATTTAAATTTTTATGTTCTGTATTATTGAGGTTAAAAATACAAACTACTAATTAGATACACAAGTTGTTGGTCGAAAATATTGCAAAGACATAGCCTGAACGGTACATTGGAACGGGCATTTGGAAATAGTCAAATCAAAATTGCGATACTGGGAAAAGGGAAATTCGGAATGTTTTGAAAGTTAAATCATGAGAGTTCATGATCAAATTTCTCAATTTGGTCATCTTTAAAAAAAATCTGTTGTCTGTTTTTGCTGCTTTTTTGACTTCCATACGCTCTTCAGAACATTTCAATAGCGAGATTGATTATTGGATTTTTATCGATGTATTAGCAACAAAGTAGTATAGAGATATGTTTACTTTTTTAACTTCTAATTTATTAAACATAAAAATATTTTAAATTATAAAAAAAGTTTATCACTTTTTAAAGATGAATTCTAAAATGATATATGCAATTATCACAGGGCGGAAAGAAAATGTATATATTTTCAGTTATTTGTCGTTATTTTATTTATCTCCGTGCGAAGAACGGGTACTTTTGCTAGTTAATTATAAATACATAAATTTGTTGTTGTTGTTGTTTTAACTTATTTACAAAGCCTAATGGCATTATTGATTATTGCTTTTGAGTGAAAATTAAAGAAAACTGCTTTTATAAACTAAATAAAATATTTATATAATTAACAATTTTTTTTAATTCAGGCTAGACGTTAAATAGAATCTACATTTCAAATTTCAGACTCTTATTTGAAGAAGAAATAGGTGTTTTGCAAGCCACTGTTTGCGTCATTATTTTATGGAAACCTCTTCGAAAAAATTTAAATCAAAGTTTATTCTAACCAACCGATCTTTTATTACTGTAACTTAGTGTTTTAAAATAGTTGATAATTTTTTACCGACTTAAAGCGATACAACCAATATCAGAAAGCGCGGCAAAGGAGGGAGGTTATCAATTCAACTGTTAGGTATTAAAAAAAAATATTATTATGTATGTTCGCGCAATATTTCCTATTTTAATTCAGATATTTGGACGACATTTTTTTTTTTTTTTTTTAAATAAGGGATGTCCCACTTTGGCACCTTTTGAAAAAATATAAAAATATCCGTTTATCCGGCATTTAACTATCCGCAATTCTCAATCAGCAAGAACGTTTAACAAAATATGATTCGGATTTTTAATTTTTTTTTTTTAATATAGAAAAATCAACTTTGGGAAAGTGCTACATAGTGCAATGACGGCGGTTATATATCCGGAAATATCGATTAACCGGGGGTTTTTTTCGAACATTTTCTCCGATTTCATTCAAAATAATTTCATTGGTGGATTGTACAACATTGAAATTTCATTCACCTGGCATTTATTCAACCGGATAATCAAAAAATATATTATCTGGGGCGAGGCAAGGGGAAGAAAGTCAGCAACAACATGAGTTTCCAGGTGAATAACAGCAGGGGGTTTCGCCCCCTGCTAAATTAAAAACTAAAAAAAGGAAAAAATAATCTTTTTTTTTAATAGGAAAATCGACTACAAGGAAAATGTGCAAAAAAGCACAAACTGATTTTTAATTTTACGAACAAGTTGAGAAAATAAAATTATTTATTATTAATTTTATACTTATTGCAACTTTAGAAGTTGGTGCCAATTTACAAAAATCATATAAAAAATATGGAGAAAGGTTCTGTCATCATTTGTGAACGACATCCTATCTAAAATAAAATATTTAAGAATATTTTGAAATGTAAGATGTTGATTCCAGTGGCGTAGCCAGGATTGTCCAAAGGGGGGGGGTTCATAAATTATTTTTGGTCCGACCAAAACCAAGTAATTTTTTTTATTGATAACTGATTAGAGCAATTTTTAATTAATAATTTTAATTAAACGTAATTAATAATTTTAATGAAATTTAATTAATAATTTTAAATTAATTTTAATTCATAAGTTTAAATTAATTTTAATTAATAATTTTAAATTAATTTTAATTCATAAGTTTAAATTAATTTTAATTAATAATTTTAAATTAATTTTAATTCATAAGTTTAAATTAATTTTAATTAATAATTTTAAATTACTAATTTTAATTAATCATAATGATTTATAAGTAGTAATTTTAAATTAGTAAATTTAAATTTTATTTTTTTAATTTAAGCAGTAGTTTTAAATTAAAATTTTAATTAATCATAATAGTAATTTTTAAGTAGTAATTTTAAATTAGTAAATTTAATTCATTATATTTTTTAATTTAAGCAGTAGTTCTAAATTAAAATTCTAATTAATAATTGTAATTAATTAAATATATATATATATATATAAATTATAAATAAGATGTAAATTTAAAGCTTAATTTTCGCAGGTTAATCTTCAGTCATTTCCTAACTTAAATTACTAACAAACCAGGCTGACGTTTTACTGGGATTTAAGTCTGTAGCTAGATATTGATAGGGGGTCCGGACTGAAGCAATTTTAAATTTGTAATTTTAATTAATATTTATAACTTTTAAGTAGTAATTTTAAATTTGTAAATAATTATTTATTATATAATTAAAAATAACAGAATAATAATCATTATTTTCCGGTTAATTTTATCATGCACGACTGTGGCGCGACATGGGAGAGGAGGTTTCTTTGGTTGCGTGACGCGGCAAAACGGCGCATTGCGGCAAAATCATAACGGAAATTGGCGTTGCTCGTAAAAAAAATCAAATAACTGAATAAAAAATACAGTACTATAAAAAAAAAACATTGATTTGTAGAATTTGTAAAGCTAGACAATGGAAAAATGCTTGCCTAATGATCAGCACGAGATGCAGCGCCGCAGGAAAAAAAAATCCAGAAAAAGGTTATGAACACAGATTTAAACGAGAATCTGTTGACCCACCCTTCTTAAATTGAGCCAACTTTTCCACTATGTGCCCTTCGTATTTATAATAGTTGAACATAACTTTTTAATAATCCCCCATAAAATGTTTCAAACGAATGTGCATCAATCTTGGGAATGATCAAAACCCAAATAAAAAAAAAGAGGAAAACCGCGTTTCCGCGTGACAGAAAAATAATTTTTAAATGTAATTGAATAAAATATTAGCTAGTTTTGGGTATTTTCAACGATAATGTCAATAAACAAAAAATATTTGAATAAGAAAAGGAGCACATACTTTAAACATATCAGAAATTTTTTTGCACGATGCTCCTTTCTTTTGTCTTGAATCTTCCAATAGTTTATGTTTTGATGACGGCATACCGTGAAAATGCGTAATTCAGATAATCTTAGCAAGCACATGCAGTACTGGAGTTATTTTCAAATTCAAATGGCAAATGAGAGACATACAACCTCTCAGAAAACTGATTTTTAAGAAGGGGAAAAAATTCCACCGACATTGTGAGGGAGTGAAGAGGATCACAATTAGGGGCGTTATTTTTTTTACAGGAGTCATTTACAATCCTTTCTTAAAGCACGTAGGGGATTAATGGGTCTTTTCAGGGAAATTACCTTACTTCGAAGCAAGCAATTTCTGGATTGATGCATTGTGAATTTCGGCTCAACTGCCGCACCATTTCAAGTGTTAAGAAAACTAACCCTTTACACAGGGGCGGCTCAAGCAAAATTTTCAACCTGGGCAACATTTTATTTGGCGCCCACCGCTCTCCCCCCCCCCCCCCCCCCCCATCCCCTTCTCTAACAAAAAATACTGCTCAGTGGGCTATTGGCTACTTTTTCATATAAAAAAATTTTTAGTTATTATAAATCGCTTTAAAATTAAGTCTAATCAACCCATGATACATACATGTTTCGATTCATAGATAATATTTTAATATTGCGCAATAAGTTATTTATATATTTATCATTGATATCAAATATATCGCAAATATAAAACTGGTTCAAGCAGTTGCCTCAGATTTATCCATTGCAATAATTATGAAATTGCATTATCTTTTTATTTTGTGTTTCCAGAATTGGCATAAAATAATATAATTAAAAACACTTTTAAGTTTACTCTAAAAAGTAATAAAAGTCTAAACTACAAATTTGATCAAATTGGGTTTAAATAGTGTATGTGTCGAAGTATTTGTTTTCAGACAGCGAATGATTCACTAAACCATGATTTTAGATCGATTTTAAACAAGAGGAAACAAAAGGATGAAAGTTAATTTTTTACACAAAAGTTTAATTCACATACGTAACGTTAATATACGTATAATATTCGCATACGTATAACGTTTCTATACGTATAATATTCGCATACGTATAACGTTAATATTCGTATACGTAAAATACTACTACGTAGCACAGTCCAGAACTGTTTAGCGGCCAAATAACGTGAGCCACACACTATCTACATTAAAAATGAATGTTTGAGTTCAATTATATTTTTATACAAACGTAATATCTTTTCCTACAACTTATAAATGGTTCATTTATAAAAGAGAAAAATATAACTATATACCTGTAAGTTAAAACTCGAAAAAATAATAAGTAATAAAGCTATCTATATAAGTAAGTCACACTCGAAAACTTTTGCATTTTTTATCTCTACTCATCCACCCTTAAAACAATGCAATAGATATGAATTTTTATATGCAACTTTTAAACGTTGTTAAGGAAAGAAAAAATATAAGTAAAAGTAATAAAACTTACTGTATTGTGCAGTGCTTGGTTAGCTTGTATTCTTCTCCGGTACAAAAAATGTTATTCTTTCATAATTACAAAAAAAATATATATATATTTTTACACATTTAACAAAATGTCTGTTTAAAATATTGTGTAATCGAGGTATCTTAATTGTTCTTATTTCATGACATTTTTAAAGCAAGTCTTCAATTTAGCTTGTCTACGTTGTTCGGTTAAAGAAATGAGTTTATCTCAGACCACAGACGAGGATGCTCTTCCGGCTCTTCGCACTTTGGGAGGAAGAATATGCTGTGCACCCCACATTGACCTTTGACCCTGGTCACCGAAAAGGGTGCAGTGAGGGGTTTAGAATCTGTAATACGACTCCAGCCAGGCGGTTTTACGGGAACTTGCGGGTATCGAGACAGGTCGTAAAAAGCATCACTTCATCACCCAGCAAGGGGGTTTGTATACTCTCTCGTATAGGACCCAACGATTGGAAATTTGAGATGAGTGTCAGAGTAAAATCTCAAATACAGCTGCACCTCCCCCCCCCCCCCCCCCTCGAAAGACACCCGATTGTCAACTCTTATCTCTCTCTCTCTCTGCCAATTTAGGGGTCTGATTTATTGAAAGGAATTTTTTAACTTCCCCTCGATCTTTGTAGACGTTTAACGGAGGACCCATTGAAATAGATTCTGAAACATCAATATCGAACATACACTAAAATCCTTATTCCTTATTGTCATTAAAATGAAAAGTTTATTTAATTTTCAATAATTTTTACTGACAAGTATTTTTGAGACGACATTACACTAAATTGGCAATCAATTGGAAAGAGATGCGTGAATTTAATTCTTTAATTTTATTTTATGTACAATTTATTCGTTTATAATAGTTTACAAATACCAATTCGCCCTCCCGACCCCCCCCCCCTTTTTTTAATTAAAGGAAACAGAAAAACAAAGAATGTTTTGCATTTGTAAATACTTTTTTGTTTAAAAATTTTCAATAAACAGAATGGTTTTTTTTTGTTATGCATAATTGTAGGACTCGTCGTTCTATTTCATTTAATAATTCGCATTCGTCACGACTCGTCGATTAGAACTAAAGTTACAGTGGTTTTACAAGCCGGTGTATGTGCAGGGTTCAAACGGTACAAAGATGAGAGGGAAGAGTGGATTAATGACCCTCTTGAGCGACGCAGCCCACTTTACTCTTCACGATGAGAGTTTCTTTTATCCCCATAGGCTGATTCCCTATAGATTTACAGAACTTTGAAAGATCAACACTTTTTATGTGACGCAAATTTCTGCCAATGATCGCTTTACCAGAACAGCTTGAACCCATTTGAAAGAGTTCTTGCCGTCAAAATTTACTCCCGATTTCTTTTATAGGATAAAATTACTGGAGGAAATTACGATTAGTGTTATTAATATTGTTTAAAGCACTGTCTAAACTATGACTTTATCTAACATTCAAAATTTCGTTTATATCGCTATCTGATCTTGGAAGAATGAAAGTAATATAAAATTGAAACATCCTAGGTGTAATAACATTCGTCGTGTTTAATCGAGTAATTTCATGTATCATATACCAATACTTTTTCATGTATAATGGAATTTTTACAATATTTTTTTCAATTACATAATTTTTGAATATCTTTTTTATAATTTTTGAATCAACATTTAAAAAATATAAAAGTTCTTATAATCATCGCAAAATCCTACAAAGCCAAAACATTGCGAGTTATTTAATATAAAATAAAATCAAACGTATAAAAAAATAACAAACATATAAAAAAAGTAGCAAATATATATAAAAAAAAGATTCGGTAATATTTCAATATTAAATGCCCCAACACCACCCACATTAACTGAATTTTGCTTCAGTAAATACCCAAATGAAAAATAACCAAACGATCCAACCCAGCAATTGTCAAATAGCCATACTTACTGAGACATGGCCTTTTTCACTGAGACATGGTGACAGCAGCAATGCGGTAACACAGTAAGCACGTCTGATGATTTTTTTTCTCTTGAATCTTTCACCCCTAAAAAACGCTAATGGAATAATCCAAATGTCTGGATTGGGATGGTGTATGACGAACACAGCGTCGCATGTCCCCGGGCATTTCTTGGGGTTGGGGTGTAATGTGAAATAACAGAAGACCCACGGAAAATTTGACCTTGGAAAGGGGAACCACACTAAGCCCCCTTCGATAAACAACAGTCAGCCATAAAAGGGATTGATGTGTTTCAAAGGGAAGAGTGGACAGTGGTCGTAAAAAAGATCATGTGAAGAGATAAGGAATACAGCCTCCCTCCCTTGTTTGGAAAGCTGAAAATTCCCGTCCCCATGGTTCAGAATTTCTAAACTTCTTTTACTTTTCCACAGATATGTATGGCTCAAACCAATCAATTCCTAAACACATGTAATGTAAACGAAATGCTATACAAAATAATAATGCAGCTCACCTTTGAACGCCAATTTTTGTAGGAAATAGTTACACTGTTAGTTTTTAACATATTTTGTATAGCCTTGCTGGGCTTAGAGTTTCCAGTTTGTCGACAGTATTTGTATTTGCATAACTTGGCATTGACTGTGCTCTAATAACAATAAAAAAAATGAGAGACGTTTAAAGTTTACGCCAAATGTTCCTCTTTACTCATTGTAAAGAAATAAACTCTTCAAAACGGTATAAATTTATTAAATTAGTTTGAGTATTTTTTAGATACCTAAACCTATTATTTTTTTTTATATATATACATGACTTTCTATGCGTTTCTATTGATAGTAATTCATATTTCTATAGACTAAGATTAAAAAAGTTATTTGTGAAATCTGTAGTTTATCTAAAATCTGTGAGCACAATATATCAAGATTCAAGATAGGATTATAAAACAATAACTGAATTTGATATATAAATTACTAAATATACATATATGATAAAACGGCATGGTTTGCGTCAAAATCGATTGTTTGTATAGTGTTTATGAATGCTTGATAATTAAAAAAGAAAAAGGTGTCAACTAGATAGTTACTTTGTTGATTTTCACATTATACTCATTATTTTAATATTTGTAAGAAAAAAATTAAAGGTAGTATGGAAATATTCAGAGACCATTATGGTGCTTAAGTTTGCATAAACTAGTAAAAAACATTGGTTAAATAAAATTTTAAAACATTGGTTAAATAAAATTTAAAAACATTGGTTAAATAAAATTTAAAAACATTGGTTAAATAAAATTTAAAAACATTCGTTAAATAAAATTTAAAAACATTGGTTAAATAAAATTTAAAAACATTGGTTAAATAAAATTTTAAAACATTTGTTGTAGAGGATATTAAAGTATAGAATTTTTTATTTTTATGTTAATTTCAATACTAATGTCGTTTTAAGAAAAATCCCAAATGAATAAGAAAAAAATTAAAGGTAGTATGGAAATATTCAGAGACCATTATGGTGCTTAAGTTTGCATAAACTAGTAAAAAACATTGGTTAAATAAAATTTTAAAACATTGGTTAAATAAAATTTAAAAACATTGGTTAAATAAAATTTAAAAACATTGGTTAAATAAAATTTAAAAACATTCGTTAAATAAAATTTAAAAACATTGGTTAAATAAAATTTAAAAACATTGGTTAAATAAAATTTTAAAACATTTGTTGTAGAGGATATTAAAGTATAGAATTTTTTATTTTTATGTTAATTTCAATACTAATGTCGTTTTAAGAAAAATCCCAAATGAATTACAAGTCAAATTTCATATGAATGTTTCTGAGTATGAATATTCTCGTTGACTTCACCCAATCTAACTAGAGAATATTTTAGTGATCATCTCTAAAATGAAAAAAGACCGAACTAACGAAACTAACTGCCCACAATTTTCTTGGAGTCCAATCATCTGTTTATTATTAAATAGACATTTTCAAAAGGTTTATTTTAAAAGTGTGCTAACATTCCTGGTGAAAATTTGCGATTGAAAAACTTTTACTCAGCCCGAATATGGACTGGAAGAAATTGGAAGTAAACCGACGCAAAGGTCGAGGAAATGTGATAGTAACGACGAGGAACTTTTGGTTTCCTAAATAGGGGATGTCGCCCCATTTACGTTGAAAACTAATTCAGAAATAAGTAATAAAAGAAAGGTAAAAAGAAAATACGATAGACAGTGACTATTCAGATGCATTCTGAACATAATTGATTTTACAATAAATATATATTATTCAGTTGTGTTAATAAGAATTGATTTAAGAAAATATAATAATTTTAAAAAAATGGAAGAAAAAATTATACAAAAAAAAAAATTGGCGCCCCCTTGAAAGGGCGGCGCCCTGGGCAACTGCCCACTTTGCCCAGCCCTTAAGCCGCCCCTGCCTTTACATGTACAAACGACCAAGACAATCATACAGACCTACTACCCAGTTGCGGCGATTCGGGGGGGGCAAGGGGGGGCGGTAACCCCGCACTTTTTTTGGATGTTGCCACTCACTTTTTTAATTTTGCACTTTTTAAAAATAAAACATAACCCCAACCACTTCTACAGACCGTCAATGGTCAAATTTTTTCTCCCTCCCACCCCTCACACACTTCTTGTGTCCTCTTGATCTTTCCTCCGCACTTTTGGCACCCAATCGCCGCCACTGCACCCCATCGTCCCCCCACAAAAAGTCGAATTTTCTGTCTTCAAGGTTGTTTGACCACTGTTCTCCTTAAAATCATCCCTTCAGGGGACAGAAGGGAAGGGATCAGGAGATACATGTGTTGTAGACCAAGAAATGCGATGTGTGTTTTCTCTATAGAAATCAGATTTTTTTTTTTTTTTTTGCACTTGTTATTTTTCAAAAAAATAATTGCGATTTTGAACTGGCTTTGGGGGGGGGTTCTGACCCAAAGTAACCCAATGCTGGCTACGCCACTGGTTGGTTCCACAGTATTCAATTTGATGTAAGAAATATATAGAATCGGTAATTTTATGAACGTACACGATTTATTAGTTTATTAAGTTAATTTATTTTTATTATCGTTTGATATTTCATGAGTTAGAACACATTTATTTGCGTAATTAAAAAAACAACTGATTTATACATATTTTATTTTACTTCGGATGTTAATCTCAAAATGTGGTTATATCTTATAATAAATAATTCTAGAGGTATACATAATTTTTTCTCTCTTTTTTTTATTTGGTTCTAAGTGATCATTTTTGGCTGTAATTATTGATCGTTTTTGAGTGTAAGTGATGGATAAAAAAAAAAGGTTCTATAGAAACTATTCCCCTCTGATCATGATAAATTAAAAATGTTATCCATTCTTTTTCCACAACTAGTTATTCTCTTAGCGTTTTAAATCTTAGATAAATTATTTTCTTTTATATTTTTAAGATACTTCATTTTTCCTTAAAAATATTTACGAATTGGCAAAATCCAATAAAATTTATATTTTTAATATTAAAACTTTAATGCAATACAAGAACTTAAAAAAAAATGAATTGGAAAAAAAACATTAACATTAGTTTATGTGTGTTAATTTTTTAATATTTTGAATTCATGTTGTTCAAAAAACTTTAATTTACAATTCTATTTTATTAGCAAATATTTTTAATGCACATTTATAATTTAATATTTTTTTGCTATTCGAAACGCTTGTTGAATATTGTTATTTACGAGCTGTGCTATGACCTTAAGAAAATATTTAATTTTCTACATATTAAACAAAATTTAAAAATATCTGTTTGTGAAACCTAAAAAATGTAAACTTGGGTGAATGTTTTGGTAATTTTTAAAAACTTTAACACAGCTTTTCAAACGACATACGCAGCAAAATATTAAGAGATGTATACTTCATACACAGAGTGTTTGTAAGGAATTTCGCTTTTAAACTAATATTTATAATATTATATTACAATAATTGTGCACTTGTTTAAAGTTGAGAATTTTCAGTATTTATTGGTAAAAAAATAATAATAATAAATTGAAAAACGTATTTATTAAACGCTTTTTACTGTTTAAAAGAAACACAATTTTCGCAGTTCTAACTCGTAGGAACAAGAATTTTCCTGCTCCCTTCACCAATTTTCACAGGTTCAAACAGAAACCTTTTGAAATTCGCGCCCTCTATCGGAGAGGAGATTAACTAGGATTTGTTTTCGGAACCGATAAATATAGTTTCGGAATTCAAATACTAGCGTCCTTCTTCTCTTTAGTAATTCTTCTTTCTTCAATAATTCCGAAATTCAATGAATTTTCTTAAAATTCAAATAAGAATATGTATTCTAGAGTTTAGGAAAATAAATAATGAACAAGTTTTATTTCAGCTGTATAATTTGAAGAATGTTCGTACTTCGTTAGAAAAATGGCTGCTTGACAAACATTTCTTTGGATGTTTTAATTTTCCTATGACACATACATTTTTTGGAGGGTTAATAGTAGTACATAGCGAACATAAAAATATTTTACCCCATAATTGAATAAATTAGAATAGTATAAAATAAAAATCTGCACATTTTTTTTCTGCAATAGATATATATATTTAGGTATATTTATAGATAGATAGGTATATTTCGCTTTTTCGCAAACATTTAAAATTAAAAAAAAAAATTTTAATTAAAAAAATATTTAAACATTAGATATCAAATGCAATTGTAGAATCACGGATAGTGTTTTTTTTTTAAAAATCTTAATAAAAAAAAACTAAAGAAAGAAATATTTATAAAAATTATTTTTGTAAAGAAATTATATTTAGTTAACGAAAAAAATCTGAAAAATATACTTTAATACAGCATGAATATACAATTATCTGTTTTTGCAAAAAATATTTAATTTTTTTTTATTTTACAAAAAGAAAAAAGGTTTATATTTTCTTTAAAAAAAGTATTGAATTGTTTCCTATTACAATAAGTCTAAAAATATACAAATGTTTTATTTGTTGTTAAAGTTTATAATTTTTAATATTTTAGATATGCATTAACTAAAAAATTTATATTGCATTTTGCAAAAATAAATGCGATGTTTTTAAAACAATGCAATTTTTAAACTATCATAATTATAATTACATTTAACCTATTATTTCATGAAATTAATAATTTATAGGTTCATTTGGTTTTATACATTTAGGTTAATATTAGGTAATATTTCTTCATAATTGTTTCAGAACAATTAAGATTTGATGCAAAAAATTAAGTTATATAATTTTTTAATTAATAAAAAAAATATTTATTAAAAAAATATATCGTAATAGCTCGTAATAATATAGTACTATTATATTATATTTACGTATAAAATTTAGGAAAAAAAATTAATTTAAATGTGAAATATAGAAAAATACATTATTTATGTTTGTGAATCTGCAATATTTTTTTAATCAAATTATTTTCATATTGTTTGTTATATTTATATATTTGTTTTTATATTCCATATAATGTTTTGCACATTATTGTTTCAGTTAAAATATGCATTCTGATTGTTTAAAAACATACACAAATTAAATAAATTTTATAAAACGTATTAGAACACATTCTGGAAAATAGTTATCCATTTCGTAGATTTGTCAGCTTCCTCTATACTACGCGCATTTAAATTAATTATAAAATCGTTGCATTCCTAAAATAAACGTACGAACGAATCAATAAAATAATGTTTTGTGTTGTATTATTGTAAATTGTTCTGAAATCTATATTTATTTAAGAAAAATTAAAAATAAACATAAATTTATGTGTTATTCTGAGTTCTTGATCGAACGTGTGTAGCCATCTTGAATCCGAACATCATTTGTACCGAAAAAATTCGACCGTTTTTATGAATTAAAAATCTATTTACTGACTATAAAAGTATACAAAATCGAATAATATGATGCTGGAACATAATTTAGTACAATAAATAAATCTTTAAAACCTCTCTGAAGTTGTTAAAATAACATGAATTTTTGTGACATGGACTGCCCTACTGAATCTGGGATTGCTACGCAGTTATAAGGCGAATTCGTATTTCGCTTCTAAAAAATAGTTTTCGTAGCGAAAAAAATATTATTATATTTTATTTAGACATAGAATATACGATCCCAGACTATTCCTAGCTATTTTATGGAATAAATTCAAAGTTAACTAATTTTGTATTCGATTTTAAAAAATCAGGACCAAGCATTGAAAGTGATGGTGTGTGCTAGGAAGTCTTAAAAAGAAATTATTTCCTATGCCTTTAACGAATTCGAAACCGATTTTTTCTCACTAGTCGCGTAGTTGAGATTCCCAGGTATACTCCCGTGCATTATTTCCCGGATAACGAAGAAATTTAATCCTTATTAATTAAAAAACAACGAACACAGTCAATTTCTGAGCGAGAGTGAAGTTCGAATTCGCCTGTTTTATTCTCTTTCCGAAAGCATTGCCGAATTATTTCTCCATGAAAAACTAAAGTTAAGATTCGGGTCTTCGAGTCCCGACCGTTTTCGAAACGATGCGGATCCAATTCGATTTATTATAAAAGCTTCTAATCGAACAAGAAACACATTTTTGGAGCCGGAGAGTGATCGAAGCCCTCGCTCTCTGCCTTTGCCGCGCTCGCAAAGTTTACAGCTTCCCGCGACGTCCGCCAGGAGTCTATATAAACCCCCCGTTTTCGGCCTGCCAAAACACTCTCCTGTCAGCTGTTCTAGCCTGTCAACGTTGTTCGTGCTCTCGTTTGTTTTGAATATTTGAAAGATGGCAGAAACCGAAGTCGCAGCGGCCCCGGCGGCCACCCCGAAGAAGGCAAAGGCGGCGAAGCCCAAAAAGCCGAAGACGGTCCCGAGTCACCCGAAAGTTTCCGAGATGGTCAATTCGGCGATTTCGACTCTGAAGGAGCGAGGGGGATCTTCACTCCAGGCCATCAAGAAATACATCGGAGCCCACTACAAGGTCGATGTCGACAAGCTGTCCCCCTTCATCCGTAAATACCTGAAAAATGCCGTCGTTTCGGGAGCCCTGGTCCAAACCAAAGGCAAGGGAGCGTCCGGATCTTTCCGAATGACCACCGGAGCAAAGGAGAAGGGAGCAGCCAAACCGAAAGCGGCCGCACCGAAGGCAAAGAAGGTAGCGGCCAAGCCCACGCCCAAGAAAACAGCCAAGCCGAAGGCGGCCAAGAAATCCCCAGCGGCCAAGAAGCCCAAGCCGAAGAAGTTGGCCAAGAGTCCCAAAAAACCGAAGTCGGTCAAACCGAAGGCGCCCAAACCCAAGAAGGCGAAGGCAGTGAAAAAGGCAACACCTAAGAAGACGAAGAAGTAGACTTTTTCGTTCGTTCATCATTTGTAAATATTCCCCATCGTCGCAACTGAACTTTATCGTTTGGTCTCATTGAACATTCATCGTTTGGTCTCATGAACATTCATTCTTCATGCTCCATTGTCATCTTGAACAAATCGAACTCATTTATTCATCGAATGATCACCTCATCGTCATTTGATCTCATTATTCATCGTCATTTTCTTCATGAAAAAGGTAAACCTTGATTTCCGATGTTTGCAAAAAAATATATATATTGTGTGGATTTTTTGATTTGATTAGATTTTTTCATGATGCTTTAATAAGAGTAGAAAATGTTAAATAATATATATCTTACAATATATTTTGAATTTAAATTAATTGAAGCTATCCTTAATTTTGGTGTGATATCAACATATTTTCTTAAAATAATTTTATCTATTATTTATAGAAATGTAAATACAATCTTAATTAAGTTACGGTTCATTACTATTAATTGTTGACATTTTAAATTTGTAATATTCACTGCAAACTGTGTAAAATTTTTCGAAATTTCATTTTGGAGTTAAGTCATGACTGTACAGTAACTGTATTTCCACGAAAAGTTTGTGTGTTATCTTCACAAAAATGCACTCACGCTGTTTGACCCCGGTTACAAACTTGTAAATGAAAGTTTAGATTAGTAGATATATATATAAAAAAAAAATAATAACTCTTGTTGAAGTGTTTAGTTTAAACTGTTATTTTTGTCTTAAAATTATGTATGCTTTAGTTTAGTTAATATTTTCAATGTTTTCCTTATCTGCTGTTGTCATCATGTGAATACATTCATCAGTATTCTTAATTTCTTGCCTTTTAAATGCTACAAAATATTGACTTGGAATAATGTCAAATGCTACAAACGTCAGCAAATCATGTTTTTAACTTGCATAAGATATAGATCTTTCATTTTCTTGTTTGCTTAAGCATTGATGTAAATGATCATACTTTTTGTAATAAAAATTATTTGAGAAAAAAAATTGCTTCTTGGTGTTTTAAATGTTACTTTTCAGATGTTCAGAATGCTGTCTTTAGTTTCTCTGCAATTATGGAAGTGAGTATTAAACTAAGCTTCCTTTTCAGATAGTGTTGCTGGTTTTTAACAAAATATCAAGAATTCGAAAATATTTTAAAAAACTTTTATCCATTTGATTTAAATTGATTATTTTTGAATGAAGTTATGACAAAATTATTTCTTTTAATTCTACAATCAAAATAATGATAAAATTGTGACCATCTATATTATTGGTACTTTTATTTAATAGTAAGAAATTAGTTTCTCAATTCTAAAACTATTCGATCAACTTGAAAACAAAAATCATTCTCATTACAAAAATTTCAATATTTTGTTTTAAAAAATATTTTTAATTTAGGTCAAACAACTAGTCAACAATTCTCAAAATGTTCATGAAAATTAAGTAAATTATTGCTGGTGCTGCCATCTTTAGTAAGAAATGAAAACTATTTAAGTGGTTGATAATTTATTAGTTAAAATTCTTTAAGGATCTTCTGAAAATGAGATTGAGACAAGAATTCAATTTTATTTAAATAAATACATATATCTTTTTTTAGGATTATTACCAATAATATATAGATCTTGACTATATATTTTCATAGCTACCGCACATCTACGAATGGCCGAAAAGTAAGGGCAAAATAAATTATTCAAAAACTAATACACAAATTGTGTTAAAAAAATATAATTTAAACACGGTATAAAAATAAGGAAATTTTAGTATATATTTTCCTACACAATGCAATATATATTTTGCACTTGGAGATGTCGATAATATCTTTTCACAGTTACCACGCATCTGAGGTTGTCCTGGGAAACGAAAATCACTGAAAAAGTCTAAGTTAAAAAAACAATACTTCTCTAATTTCCTGGATAATTAAATTATTTTTTAAATATAATTCTAGTTGGAAAGTGCTGTATTCAATTCCTCTTGCGGTCATTGACATAATTATCTTTTTGTTCCTATAGAAAAAAAGAAATTGATGAAAAAATAGCTCTGCAAAAAAAATTTACACAGTAAAAAAAGTTATCAATTGGATGGAAGTTGGATATACTCATTTTATTAAACTTACTAATTAGTAGGTGAAAGATTATAAAATTTATTAGAAACTTCAAAGATTTTTTAAACTTAATCTGTAGATGTAATCATTAAATTGGTGCTGCCATCTATATTAAATCCTCATAACTAATTGTTACACCTGTTTTTTTTTGTTCATATGGTTTATGATAATTGAATCGTTTTTTTTAGAAACTACTCAGCAGACATTTTTTTAATTAATTTTTTTTTACGAAATTAGTATCTTATATGGTAAATACATATTTTTGTCCATAATCTATCCAAATTTAATTCCATTTTAGGGATTATTTTTCACGGTGAATATTGCATTCATTGCAGAAACGAAGAAAAGTGGCATTCGAAAGTATGTATGTAATGTAAAATTGAATCGGTTGTTGACGAGTTTCTGAAGTATTTTTTTTTTACGAAATCAGAATCTATTATGGAAATTTTTGTGCACAATCTTGTCGACTGCCATCCCGTCAACTACCAAATTAACTTTAATTTTTTTTGCTTAAAACGCATTTTGTTGCAGAAACTAGCTAACTTTAAAATTTTAGTTCTTTAAGAAAAATTAAAGAATATATATATAATTTAATTATAGGCAACATCCACTACAAGAATCTCTTAACTCATACTCTACATTTTTTAAAGCCAAAATCCATATTAATATCGAAGATAAAACGTTTTTCTTTGTTACCGAAAATTTGAAAAGGTACATTTAACTAGTTTCTGAAATTAACGATTCAATTTCGAAATGCATTTCAATTGGCTTATGTCATAGGCACAGTATATATTTTTTCGTAACAAATATTTGAAATAAGAGTAATTCAAATCTTAATATTTTACTGTTTCATAGTTATATATTTTAATTATTTTGGGTTTTGAAATGGAATTCAGTTTTATTCAGAGAGGACCGGACAACTAATTCGACCTTAATCAATACGATTAACTAAAAGTTTAATGATCAAAACGGGCACGTAAATACAGGTTTTTCATGAGGGGAGTGGTTCAATGACCGAGCAACGGATTTCTGTAGGTATCTTATCCCCCCCCCCCTCTCACCCAGGGTTAAGGAATTCTTCCCCAAAATCCAAAAACTCCCCCCCCCCCCATAAAAATTTCAAAACTTCCCCCACACCAAACTTTCAATGCAAAAAAAAAAAAAAAAAAGACAGAGACAAGGGTCGTCCTCAGGCTTAAATTTTCCTAACTCAGGGATTATGGAAGTTGAAATTCCCAACTTTCAGGGTTTTCATATTATTGGGGGAGTCAGACCCCCCCCCCCCCTCTCCACCCCGGTGTGACGGGCCTGATTGAAATAGAGAAATAGTTTTCTAATATGAAATCTGAAGATAAAACAATTGTTTACGTCAGGGTGATGATTTTTAACAATTAATAAAATGTCACAATTATAAGCTTTTTTTTTAAAGAAATCAACCTGAACCCAATTAATATGTAAGTTAAATACATTTAAAAAATTAAGGTATTCTTTTTGGAATTTTTTTAATTAGAAGTTATTCATTTTTACTCGTGAACGAATAGAATTTTTATCCATCATAAAAAGTTTGTAGTATGCTATTTTCATTAGGATGTGGATTATCATCTTTAAATTTTTTTTTTCACCAGTTAACTTTTTCTTTTTGGTGCGTGGTGCAGGCCCCTAGGCTGCAGCCTATGCCTAAATCCGGCCCTCAGTAGACCAAAAGTACAACTGCCTTCAGAAAGAGTTTATAACGCAGATAAAGTGCCTTTGAAAGTACCCAAATTAGAGGACATAAAAAAAATTCTTTTTACATTCCGTGTCAGTTTATGGTATTTATACATGTCCCCCAACCATTGAAAATGGGACTGATGATGATTGAGTAACACATTGTTTTGGAACCAATGTATCTCATTTAAATGTTGATGTATGTAAATAATTTTTGGTTCCATCCAATTTTTTGTAACTTTTAATGTACAAATATACACAATTTTATATGTAGCAGGCTTTAGATATTTTTATTTCCCCGTTGTATGGTAACAGGGCATCAGTCCAGAGATTTCAAACAAATTTTAATGGGAGAATTTTTATTTTCAGAGTATGGAAATGTTGTCTTTAACAACACAGATTATATGCAAAAATAATCATTTTGCTATTTTAAAAGGTATCGGTACCGAATAGTTTTTTTTTTTTTTTTTAATTTTCTCAAAACAAGCTTAAGTGGGGTGTGCACTTTTTAACATGAACCGATTCAAAGGTATTATGCAATTACGTAAATTAAAAAGTTTAAAACCCATACTCGCTTCATAAATGTAATTGAAACAACATGTTTTATGAAAGGTTTATAAAGGTTTTGGGTAAAGATTTTATGATGATCTTGTTGTTGTTGATTTTTATGTATAAGAGACAATAAGGAGAGGCGATACTATGCTGTATGAAATTTTCTATATGTATTTCGGGTGTTATGATTATTAATATGGATGATAAGTATTCGTATAAATCAGATAAAAATTCAAAGTTAAGGGGAAAAAAAAGGAAGGACAATAATAGTATAATTTAAATAATTCGTATTAAAAAACATTTAATAATTGAGTTTGAAATTATTTAAAACAATAAATATTTATAATTTATTTATTTTAAAATATTTTAGCTTTAGCAACACCTAACAACTTATCAACAATGTTGATATTTCTTTTGATTCGGAAATAAAAAAAAATGGTTTCTAAAACTGTTATAAATTAATTTTCAAAACTAAATTAAAAAAAAAAAAAATTCGTATCTCAGATACACATTTTGAGGATGAATATTACGAGGTGAACGAACGAGTAAAAAGCGCATGAGCTTCTCGGTGATTCGAGAATTCATACCACGTGACATGCATTCTCGAATCACCGAGAAGCTCACACATTCGTGTAGAATATGCCTAAGAGAAATAGGTAAACAATAACAGAAATAGGCAAACATTAAAATAAATAGGTAAACAATAACAGAAATAGGTAAACATTAAAATAAATAGGTAAACAATAACAGAAATAGGCAAACATTAAAATAAATAGGTAAACAATAACAGAAATAGGTAAACATTAAAATAAATAGGTAAACAATAACAGAAATAGGCAAACATTAAAATAAATAGGTAAACAATAACAGAAATAGGTAAACATTAAAATAAATAGGTAAACAATAACAGAAATATTTAAACATTAAAATAAATAGGTAAACAATAACAGAAATAGGTAAACATTAAAATAAATAGGTAAACATTAAAATAAATAGGTAAACATTAAAATAAATAGGTAAAAAATAACACACAAATATTGTTAAAGATAAAAGTAATAAATGCAAGATGATCATTAGATTGTATTTTAATAAGTAGACTAATTGCATATCCATACAAACATTCTTTTATAAAACATGCCATTTTGCTTTGTGCTTAATTAATAAAAAGAATCATTAATATTTTTATATAAGCTTCATATCACTTCATCTCTATCATCACTTCTTCTCCTCACTGCTTGAAATATAGGGATGTGGCACATATTAAACTCAAAGTTATTTACATATCATTTTTTATTTTAAATATACATCATTTGTGATATATCTAAAGTTGTCTTTAAAAAAAATGTTTTTAGAGTAATTTTATTAATCAGATTTTATGTTTCAACCAAACATAACACAATAAACTTACTTTCTGTTGAATTATAAAAAAAAAAAGTTTCGATTGATAGAATTTTTACCCCAGTCCAATGGTTTTTTAATTGTTCTGGAAAAGATACTCCACAATTTGGTAACAGCTCCAGGTAAAAGCCAAACTTTTAATTAATATTAAATATAAATGTGATTATTTTTCTTTTGAAAGGAATTAAAAATTCCATCTTCTTAATCACATCTTCCTAATACGTATTTGCTGACCTCTGATTAAAAATAAAGCAGGGGTAATTGAATGAAGCAACAGAGCAAAACATCGGACACAAAAATGGAATCATCCCGAATCTGTATACTTTGCGACTGAAGTTTTATCCTATGATAAAAATAAGAAAGTAGTCATTTTATTTCGAAACAAATTAAAACGTCTGCCAATCATAACTTCTCAAGACGTCTCCACCCTTTATGGTTCGAAAACAACAACACAGGAACGCGGATAGAATAAGGTAGAAACACAACTAAAAGTCTCAAATACATCGAAACGAATCACTTCGAACTGGTGTACTTGGTGACCGCTTTGGTCCCTTCAGACACGGCGTGCTTGGCCAGTTCCCCCGGCAGCAGCAACCTGACGGCCGTCTGTATCTCGCGACTGGTGATGGTCGACCTCTTGTTGTAGTGGGCCAGCCTCGAAGCCTCTGCTGCAATCCTCTCGAAGACGTCGTTCACGAAGCTGTTCATGATGGACATGGCCTTGCTCGAGATGCCGGTGTCTGGGTGAACCTGCTTCAGGACCTTGTAGATGTAGATGCTGAAGCTCTCCTTGCGCTTCCTCTTCCTGCGTTTCTTGTCCCCGGAACGCACCGCTTTCTGTGCCTTGCCGCCCGCCTTCTTCACGGCCTTGCCGCCTCCGATCCTGGCGAGGGGTGGCATAGGGAAACCTCTTCGAGATGTGTCACACGAGAAAAGTTAAACAAAAATCCAGAGGGAAAACCAGCTTTCTTGTTAAGAGATTGGTGGATTTATGATTGTAGCACTGATATGGAAGTTCTTCGATGGTGCAAAACCATACAGGAAAGGTATAGTTTACAAAGATCTTCCTTCGCAAAAACACGTGTGTTCATGCAATGTCCTCAGGTTTAAAATAAACGCCTCTTTAAATTAAGAAATACAATTGCAGCAGCTTAGATTATTTCTTTTTGCAGAAGAAATCCCATAAACTAGTGCGCGACAGTCAATTCACTATCTTGTTATGATACCGTGTACGGACTCAAGACTCTCCACAGACCGATGTTGTTCAGTTCATCGCGGTCGTCCGTCTGAGTTCCGTTTGAGACACTCCCCTGCCTGTCCGACCCCCCCGCAAGAAGTGAGATTGTCCAATGCTCGGATGTATGCATGCCAGACGGATATCGATCGTCGATCCGCACCGATGGCAGCTCACGAGAAGACGGAGAGGAAGACTTTATCATTCCGGAGACTTTATTATCGATTTTTGTGCAGATGCCTCAACGTACCTGGGATATATGCGGGGAAGAAAAGGGGAATCTTGTTTCTGCGTTATTGAGAAATGCCGGAGATTCGTTAAAACTGGAAGAAGTTGAGCTCCATAGCAACAAGGCACATCTGCATGGGTCATAAGGGAAACTAGTTGTGCCACCCATAAAAGTCTTATGTTGCACTGCTAAACTAAACCGTTATAACACAAAGTATTTTTAAATAAAGAGTTTTCAGTAATTTTTTTAAAAAGTATATATTCCCTAAAAATCACTAATTACAATAAAGGCATAGGTAAAGAAAAGGGGGAGGAGGGAGTGCAGGCCCGCCCTTAGCGGTCACGGGGCCCCTTTGCAAGCATAGTAGCGGGGCCCCTCTTTATCCTCCAGACAAACTTATAAGTTTCAATAAAACTTATGGATTATGAAACTTATGAATAAGTTTTGTCAGATTTTTATCTACCACAAATGCAGTTACAAATGTTTCATATTTACATTTCATTTGCAAATGTAGATTTATTAGGTAACTTTGTTACGAAAAAAAATCGGCATAATTTTTTTTTAATTGAAAATTAGTAATATATTTTCAATAACAAATTCAATAATAACCAAACGAAGGAAAATTTACGCCAGTCGTGCTATTTGTCGTAGAGATATAGTGTCGGAACAGATCATCCTAAAAGCGTAACATAATGTTTCTATTCTAATACCCCGTTTAGATGATTTTAAAGACGTATTAAGTAAAAAGAAAAATGCATAAGATATTAATTCTATCTGTAACGTTCTCATTTTTCGCACTTTCTCTAAGAAGCGCGGGGCCACGGTTTTGGTTGGTGCTCTTTAAAGTTGGTTAAAAAGTAAAGTATTTCGACACTTAACATACAAATATTATTATTATTTTTAATATAAGTCATTTTTGTAAATATGTTGGGAGACTATAAAGATTAAATTTCATCACCCGCTCCGATAAATGTGTATTCAGCGGTTTGTTTTCCCTTTGAATGATCATTGATCATATGCTACAGGCACGTTCATGTTCGATCAGAACCATATGTTCAAAATGGTGATTGGAAACGGGATATCCATTATTTAAGGCATGCTGTCTTTGCGACTCAAAAAACATAAGGCTGACCAGGAATTGACTTACAAGTTTAGGGGCCCCAAGTTTGATTGGATAAAACAGTGGTATATTTGCCAAAAAACAATTGATTTTTAAAAAAAAATTAACTAGTTGGTAAATTTATTTTCAAAATTTTTCAGTTTCATGTTTTTGGGGCCCCCTTAAAATGCTTGGCTCTGGATGAGTGAGTGACGCGAATGCCTTGCCGTAAATCAGTCTCTGAAGCTGACAACTGAGTGACAAATTCGCTTTGAATTCTCAATTAAAAAAATTGTCAAATGTAAATACTTACTTTTCCAAAATTATATATAAAAAACGACATTTGTGAGGCCAGTGTCTAAAAAAGTGGTGCCACTGCCTCATAGTAGTAACGGCATTGTCAGTACCTCCATTTTAGAAGCTAATTCCTGTTTAATTAACCGTACGTAAACTATCTTTTAATATTAAATAGTAAAAAGCCTAATTTAAATAATTGAAAGATTTTAACATTCAGTAATCTCTTTTTGCCTCCCCCAAGTCCCTCCAACTATCTTCCGCGATTCGATGACACATAAAAAAAAAAGAGAGTTTGTTAGGGAATATATGTATAATTTTAATACAAAAAAATTTCATATAAAACTTTACATAACAAATTGTAGATGAGTAGTTTTTTTTATCTATCTCAGATCAGTAGTCCAGATCTATCTCAGATTAGTAGATTATTAAAAAAAATCGAACAATGCTTGTTAATTTTTTTTTTCAAAATGCATACAAAATCATTTAAAAAATAATTCTATTTTAATTAGCGATTGTCAGATAATTAAATTCGTATTTTATTCAACAAGGTAAAATTTTATTAATTTCTATGAAGTATTAATGATTTTACTTTATAATATGATATTTTAAATAGTGTATAAAATTAATACAATTAAATTTAGAATTAAACAAAGTAACAAAATTAAATTTATACAGAGATTTTTTTTTTGAATTAATTAAAAAAGATGTTATTTTGACAAATACACACATATTTGCTTTTGTCTCTTCCGAAATTAAATAATTGATCACCACTCTCTGATAATGAAACATAAAAGTTATAAAATTTCTGTTCACTGAAAAAGAATTACAGAGATATATTTCAGTAGTTTTTAAGACTTTATAATATGCGGATATTTTTTTAAAATTCATAATGTTATGAATTTTTAGAAATGTGGCAAAAACATTTACTAATTATTCAGACAAAAAGTTTTTTAGAAAAAAGTATGCATCTAATATCTTCTTCCTTGTGTTAAAGTGTTTACAATTTTTACTTAAAGAATCAGTAAAAGTTTCAGGAATATATTTCAAGAAGTTTTTAATTTGCTGTACTAGGGTAATAGACAAATGGAAGACTTTGCCAGTGAATATTGTTAATTGTACAGGAATAAAGGATTTTAAGAAGTTGGATATTCATTGAGGCATAGTTAGGAGATACTAGATGGACCAACCTTGTTGGACTTTGAGCATGTTGTTGGTCGTCGATATTTGTATTTATTTGTAAGTAATGTGTCTTCAAACATAGTCAACATACATTGCTAGTAAATTGGCTGTGTCCGAAGAATGCTATTCGATATGCGAGTTTATTTAAAAAATACTTCCAAATTACCTATTACTACAAATAGGTATAATTTTAAACAGAACAATTAAAAATTTTAAATACAGTAAATATCTCAAAAATTATCTTTTTCCACCAAATTTTAATGCGCCCTTAGTTAAAACTCCCAGATAACAAACTGAGAGCATTTAAAAATAATGTTTTTTATAAAATAACTTTACATCCGAAATCTACATATAAAAATGCGAAAGCCATAGTCACTCATCACTAATTCTTCAACTTTGCGTATACTCAGGAAGATGAAACTTAGCAAAGTTGTTCTTTATACCTTAAATAGGAGAAGTAAGCTATTTTTATTCGAATCGGACGTTTTTAAAGGGGTGAAAAAACCCTTGTTATTTACAGCGCTATTTTCGGTTACTTCTGATTATCACAGAATCGTGAAATTTTCCTTAATGGTAGTTTAACATAAAATAAAGGAAAAAATTTGAAAATCAAGAATTTTGTTCGTAAAGTCTTTAAAAATTGGTTGCGATTTTTTTGTACGGCCAGTTAGTTTTAGAATTGTAAAACTCCGCACACTAATATAGTTTACCGAACAAAATAAGAAATAAATTTGAAAATTTAGAATTTTGCATGTGGACCATCACAGCACTAACAAATTTTATATATATATATATATATATATTTTTTACGGAAGCCTTCTAAAATGAAATGCGTGGCCTTCTAAAATGACAGCACAGATTAAGAAGTCAAGGTATTCTTTCCCTCGTCCATTCTTATATTATCGCCAATGTAGGAAGTTTAACGGCCTTTGTCGATATAGATCTTTAATACAAGTTATTTATGGATAATTAACTTTTCGAATGTTAATCAACGGGAGTATTGTTTATTTGCACGCATTGTTTTATCGCCAACTTCTCCGTGTTATAAAGTTTTCAGTTACAGCCAGGATCTTTCTAATAGAATTTCGTTAATTTCTTTGGTTCGTTCTTTTATTTATTTAGATCCACCTGACGGGTGAGAAATTAAGAATATTTTTCTTCCGCTTACATATATAATTTACTTGTATCTATTTTGCGAGTTATTTTCTTCCCGTGCGTAGAACGGGTATTTCAGGTAGCAAACTATAAGCAAGTATTTTTAACAAACATAAAAAAAAGTTATATAATTGAATTTTTAATGGCAATTTACATTTATATGAAGGTTTTGATACATTTGAAAAATTTAATTTGTATTGCTAAATTCTGCATTGCCACATTGATAAAAGTTACAACGAAATAAAGACACTGTATTTTTTTGCTGCGTTTCTTTAATTTGGTGCATTTTTCTAGGGATATATATTATGAAATTCAAAGACAATGAATTTGAGTAAAGTAATAAAGATAAGAATTATAAAACACCTTAAATCTTAAACTTATATACCATCTTTGATTTTTATACATTTTAAATAACAATTGACGTTAACAGTATACTGAATAATGGTTCATATTTTGAAAAGGAGTAAAAGTTAATAAAAAAATCTTACAGATATTAGATAACCTTTAAGTTATTTATAACAAACCACCTTCTGTAAATAGTTGACTTTTTACATTTTAAAGTGAACTCAACTAGACTCAAATATAATTTTTTGCTTTTATAAAATTCACAATGGTTAATGGCCATAAATATAGGCGTATCCAGGATTTCAAATTTGGGACTCAGCCCAAAAATCTCAAATGGACCTAGTCCAAGCGATTGTAAATATTTTCGAATTGAAGTTACACAGCTTTTTTTTATTAAGTAAAAATACTTACTAGCTTTAACAACAATGTTATTTTATATATAATAAAAACAGTTCTTTACATAAAATACATGATAAAAGTCTATACTTTTTAGAAGAAAATCCATTAAGATTAAAAGTTTTTTTCTCCCCCACTCTGCCTTTCTTTGCCAACACTCTCAGTAAGGTAAATCCACAGAAGAAAGAAGACGATGGAAGTACTTTGGCGAGATTTCAAGGGAAATAAAATAGCAACCTTAAAGTAGGCACAAACTGGCAGTGCGTTATTTCAACACACGAAATTTAAAGTATAGAAACTCAAAATATAATCGTTAGTGCAGAATAAGGTCAAAATAAATAAAGGATGTTATTATTTCTAATAAGTGAATTAAATTATAAAATAAATAATCGCCAAATACCGGTACAAAGGTACTTTGGAATATCGCCAAATGCTTCGCCAGCACCTACTTTTTAAGCGATTGCTTACTTCACATTGCAAACTGGTTTTGGACTTGAGCGCACCTCCATTTTCTTCTTTCCTCAGTGGGTAAATGCTAATAACCTCTCCAAACCATCGAGCATGAATGGACTGTAGTAGAGCGAATATAACGTCACCATCGTGATGCAAACATCTCAGACCGGATGGCACCAGACACGTGACTTCCTTTCAAAATTTACGAATGAAAAAACGTTCGCGATTGACTTGTGAATTGGAAATAATAGTAAATGTGTTATTTCATGAAGCACAGGATCTTTTTATGATTGAACTAGAAAAAAATTATGAATGGATGACGTAGTAAACCACGTGTCTGCGGCCATACATGTTGGCCTCACTTTGATGTTAGCGAGATTATAACCTTATGATTTCTCTACTAGGAGGAATCCATGCTCGAAGCTTCAAACAGCCGATACCGATGCCACAATGTTTACGAAAAAAAGATAGCAGAGGTGTCGCAACCGGTTTGACAACTGCGATACCAACTTTTAACGTCAAGTTTTTATTCCTACCATACCTTGAAATACGATCATTATCAAACAGGATGATGCAAACTATCGATATTAATAAAGGAAAATGAACTAAATATGACATAGCATTCATTTGCTGAAAAACTACATTTATACATCAATATCAGTTGTTGTGAACATGAAAGTTTTTGCATTTAGGGATGATATAAAGTGTCATTGGAACTAAGTTTAACAGAGATCATAGA
This sequence comes from Troglohyphantes excavatus, assembly GCA_963932185.1. Taxonomy (NCBI): domain Eukaryota; kingdom Metazoa; phylum Arthropoda; class Arachnida; order Araneae; family Linyphiidae; genus Troglohyphantes; species Troglohyphantes excavatus. Next base: position 19,002,400 of record OZ010668.1, on the reverse strand, counting down.
AAAAAGATTTCTAAACAAATTCTAATTATGAATTTTACAGAAAGAATTTATTGAATAAAAAAAGTATTTATTGTAAGTTTGAGTGAACACAAAATTTGCAAATACATATAATAACAAAAAATATGCTTGTCTGTAAATATTTCAATGATTAAAGCAAAACATTACTGAGCACAAATTGGATTAATAAAGGTTTTAAAATGGTGATATTCTACATAGCGATAATATGATAACTTTCAAAATATAAAACACCCTAAATGAAGCACACATGCTTTTTTAAAACTTTCTCTTTTCTTTATTTTATAAAATGGTAAAAGGAGAAGTGCTGAAATGTTTTTGATGAAGCATTATATAAATAAACTAATAAATAAATGCATATTTAATAAAGTATTTTTCATTGGATTAAAGACAATACAATACAAAATATTTAAGTATATAAGTACAATTATAAATGTGTAAATGTAAATTAATTTTTTTTAAATAACTATAATTAACAGGTGCTTCAGATACCAATTGTTAACTAAATAAACTATGGTTTGAAGAAAATACATTAAAGGTTTCTGCATCCAGAGTACTCAACAAACGCTTTATTTAAACCCGTACTTTTATACAATTAGAAAGGGAAAATTCTACAATAACATAAAACAACAGTAAAGAAAACACCCTCATACATTTCACAACTTAGAAGCTGAATATGAATATGAATATATATATTCCGTCAAAGTTGAGTCTTCCCTTTGTATCCATACTGTTTCATATATATAAGTAGTTTGCATAGAAGCTGATACATATACAATGCAGACAAGTCAGTGGCGGCTCGCCCACTACAGCAAGTACAGCCGGGCTGCACCTAAATTCATTAGTGTATTTTAAAACTAAATCAGATATTTTACTAATTTTCTTAAATGAAGATTAGAATTGAAAATGAAATTTCTACGGTAGTAAACAAAATATCCGATAAATAGCACGCATGTTACCGTAATGCACAATTCAGGAGGGGAAAAAACTCCATTCAATCAAACTGCAGCCAAAAAGCGAAATTCGAAATCGGCTGCATCGTTGCCATGACAACCTCTACTTAGTATGGAGATTCCCCCCATGCTAATGCACTGCATTTGTGAGAAGGTACATCCTAAACGAATTTTCTTGTTTTAGCTGCACTTGAGGTTCGATATGCTGATTGGCTCATGGGTGAAACGATAACTTACGAGATTATATCCAAACGGAAATGGTTTTCGTGATACATCTACTGTGTGCTGTTGTTTCAGGACATGGTCCTGCTGTTGTTTCGTTATGCGAGTTAATATTTAAATTGACCGATTCGCATGTTTAAAAGAAAGCAGGATTGCTTTAATTTTCAAAAAATAAGTAAGTGTTTTCTATTTTTTTCGCATGTTATCATTTCTTAAAAATTGAAAGGAAACTTGATTTGAGCAGTGAATAATAAAGAATTTCCGTTCATGTAAGGTTTTTGGAAAATAGGGGGGGGGGGGGATTCACATGATTTCGGCTGCACTAACATTTTAGACCACGGGCCGCCACTGAGACAAGTATTTATTCAAATGAGTCTTCAATTACATTCAACTATATACATTAAGTTAATATTTTAAGAAACTGAGATTTTGACCGAAGGAAATTCATTCAACAGATCAAATATGTAAATACAAATGCAAGTATTGCAGTTTACAGCCTTTTTGATTTAAATAATCTAATACATTTAAAATTTTCGATTAATTAACTTCAATTTCTTAAGCAACAGTTTTAAATAATTATTTTTATAATAAACAATTTATAATTTCGATTTCAATTTTGATTGTTATAAATGCCATTTATCACAAGATCAAAAGGAGTATTTTGATGCACTTACAAGACAACTATCAACACCTCTAGTTATGCAAAAATTATATAGTAAATTGTGTATTTTAATTGCAATCCATTCTATGATTGCATTACTAACAATTAACATGTAAATCGGACAAAATATAAAATATCTGCATAATAATAGTGGTTTTAAAGTTGAGACAACTACTAAAATATATTTTTTGCATATTATCAAAATTATTTAATATTTTTGCATATTATCAAAAGTATTCAATATTTTTGCAAATAAGGATTTGCTTTAAAAAAAAAGAAGAAAAAAAAAGATCACAGCTTAAAATAGATTGCATTCAACAAAGCACAGATTAAAAAAATTACCTAAAATTTTTAAATTTAAATAATTATTTAATATAAGTTTTTCTTAAGTTGCGCTTAATTCGGAAACACTTCCATTATTATAAAGTTGGGGCATTTTTGAAACATCTAAATAAAATACATCAATTGTATAGTAATGACTCAAGATGACATAATAACTTAAAAGTGATAACGATTTGGCCCATATCAAATACATAGCAAGAGAACCACTAACATTTTAAAATATTTCGATGCATGCGTCTATGCAATCTTTATCACAAAATCAGTAAAAGCATGCTTTGTATGCTGTTTCGGAGATATAGACAAGCTGCAACAAGAACTGACAGTTATGATATGATCAGCAAAATCATAAAAAGCTGTCATATGATAACCCATATTCGTTACAACCACAATATACTCGAAAAAGGCAAAAAATGTGTACACGACCGGCTCGCAATACCAGTTGTGACGGAAGTAAAAATAAACCGCCAAAAAAGTCGAGCTTATATTCATCAAACCAAACAGAGACTTGTATTTCAGTGATAGTTCCTCGGCGAAGGTCAATCGCTGCTTCGTCCCATGTTTCATGGTTAGGTACAGAAGGAACATATTGGAAATGGCAGTTACCATGAAAGTTATGAAGCACATCTCGTGGACGTGGAAGTTTTCAGAAGACGACACAAATGTGAGTCCCAACAAGCTTGTCAATTCAGTAGCTTGGATGAGGAATATGACAGATGCGAGCCACTGCCACATGGCCTCCTTGAATAGAATATCACAGAGATGGCTGTAATACATTCCGACGACTACAAATCTGGGAGCGGAATGGATTGCAACGCATATCTGCCATACATACTTCTGGGGCGAGAAAGTGCCGATTGCTGCGCTTATGGATGGCAGGTAATTGGGCACTTGGCAATGCGTGTAAGTGGCTCTTTCGAAATTGAAGAGGAGTGACCACAGGACGCAGAAAATAAAAGATACGAGCGGGAGGGAGACAGTGTAGACTGCCAGCTTCGGGAACTTAAGTTGTAAGTGGGAAACCATAGTAAAACTTAGGTAACTTCTTTTTCTAGAATGAAACATTTGCCGCTCGGTGTAGCTCCGGCTTTGTTATGCAGATCCCATTATGCTCGACCAAGGGTGAGTGAGTCTCTTTGGAATATCGAACTGTATACGAAAATAGAGCCTGTTCTTCTATTACATTTTAAAATTAAGGTTATTACGACAAATATAGCATTTCCCATATGTCTGTATCTGACAGCTGATCCGGACCAGAAAAAAATGTAAATAATAACAATAACAAAGTTGTTAAGTGTAGAAGAGTTGAGTTGTGCCATTTCGTATAACTTAAACTTATTGTATAAAATCTATATTTATTATTTTACAATTTCAAAATAACGTTAAATGTTGGAAATGAATTACTGAAAATAAAATTTTATTAATAAAATTATGATAGTGATTTCTGTACAAATAAAAAAAAATATTTTTTACTTCGAGAAGACAGAAACAGCTCAACACTATATTATTTCGATTTGTTATTATTTTCGGCATCGATATAAATTAATCATGTCTAATTTTGGTGATAATAAATATGAGGAGTCTCCAAAACGAGTCAAATACGATCGACAATTGAGACTTTGGGATGACCATGGGCAATACGCTTTAGAAGCAGCCCATGTATGTTTGATAAATGCATCCGCTACCGGAACAGAAATTTTGAAAAGTTTAGTTTTGCCCGGAGTCGGTGCTTTCACTATCCTGGATGGCAAGATCGTCACTGGAGACGACGTTGGAAATAATTTCTTCCTCGAAAAAGATAGCATCGGAAAATCCCGCGCGAAAGTTGCCACAGAACTTCTCCTCGATCTCAACTCCGATGTCCGCGGCGAATTTGTAGATGAAAGTCTAGAGTGTATTTTACAAGCAGAACCAAACTTCTTTTCCAAATTCACCGTTGTCATAGCTACCAATCTCGAAGAAGCCACTTTGCTCAAACTAGCAGGCAAGCTGTGGGACCAAAGAGTCCCCCTGTTATTCTGCAGGGCTTACGGAATGATTGGATATATGAGATTGCAGTTCACCGATCGGGCTATCATAGAGTCTCGACCCGAGAACGAATTTTACGACCTGAGACTGGATCGACCCTTCCCTGCCCTGAAGGCGTACTCGGACTCTATCCATATGGACATGCTGACGGACACTGAACACGCCCATGTGCCTTTTGTAATTCTTCTTTTGAAGTATTTAGATAGTTGGAAGTTGCAGAATGCGGGCGAGATTCCGAAGAACATGAGAGAAAAGAAGATTTTGAAAGACGAGATCTTAAAAGGTATGAGGAAGGACGAGGAGGAGAATTTTGAGGAGGCGTGTCGTGCAGTCAACCGTTCAATATCGAAGACGACCGTTCCAAACGAAATCAGCACCATCCTCTATGACCCAATGTGCGATGAGCTCACTCCGGAAAGCAAGTCTTTCTGGATTCTTGTAAAGGCATTGAGGGAGTTCGTCGATAATGAAGGGGACGGGTGCTTGCCGGTGCGAGGTGTCATTCCCGACATGACGTCTGACACGCACAGCTACATTAAACTTCAGAATGTTTACAAGGCAAAAGCGGAAGAAGACGCCCAAGTTGTTTATAGGCGGGCCCAAGAAATCCTCTGCAAGTTGGGCAAACCGCCGAATTTCATATCCGAGCAGGAGATCAAGGTGTTCTGCAAGAACGCCCACTGCTTGCGAGTACTGCGCGGGAGATCGATGAGGGAAGAATACAATCCGAAAACGTCGAACGTCAAAAACTTAGTTGCGGATTTAGAGCATGACGATAGTGATATTATATTTTACGTCCTGCTCCGAGCGGTCGATCGCTTCTATTCGGAATACCGTAGATACCCTGGCCAGACCAACGAAGACGTCGAACCGGATATTGTGAGACTGAAAAATATTGTTTCTTCTTTGATGTCCGAGTGGGGATGCTCTCCTATTATGAAGGATGACTATGTCCATGAAATGTGTCGTTTTGGGGCATCTGAGTTGCATTCTGTTGCTGCTTTCGTTGGAGGGTGCGCTGCACATGAGGTCATTAAACTCATTACAGGGCAGTATGTCCCTTTCAATAACACTCTTACCTATTTTGCTGCAAGTCAAACAACTTCAGTTTTCTATTTATAAGAAGAAACAATTGTTAATGATTCACGGAAGTTATTCTGTATGTTCATTGCTAATTTTATACTATCCAATTTTGTTAATAAAATTGACTATGCTTTTAATTTAGGTACACAGCATAAAATTATAATCTTTAACGTTGCCTGCAATTTAAAGATAAGTCTTACAGATGAAGACTATTATGATTTTCAGTTAGCAAGTTCAATAAGATTTGTCTATCATCATGCTTACAAATGTTTTGATCATACTGTTAGTACAAATATTTTTTTTAAAATTTCTAATGCCATTACTAAATTAAAGTTATGATTTTTCTTTGAATTAAAAAAAATTACCAATGATGTTCATTGAGTTTTAGAATTTGTTTCGAATAGTTTGATTTGTTTTATATTATATCGCTTTGTTTAATAAAAAATATTGTTCCACCAAATCTAGGAAGTGTTATTTGTAGAAATTTGGCCTCTGAAATGCATCTTTTTAACATTTATGTATTTTATTTTAATAAGTATGCAGTTTGAAAATATTTTGAGTGTTAGGATTTTTAAAAAAATTTGAATAACCTGCTCATGAGTTTATTGTGGGATAAAATTAAATACTATTACCCACAGTTTCACACGTGTTGAAATCCTAGTTGGTCTTATTATAACCTTTAACCGGAAAAAAATTATTAGACGCCCTTTAATGAAAATATATTGATGTTAATAACTTAAGTATACGGCCGTTTTGTCTTGAGAAATAAACAACATCCACATTGTAAATACCATTATGCTTAATTCGAAGGTGATGGTTAAAAGTTCATAAACATAATGTCAAAAACTTTTTTTTAATTATCTGCCAAATTTTCCTTCCTTGCATAAAAATAGATAAATGTTATCTTTCTGTTTAATTTTTTTTAAATTAGGAAAGGCAGTAAATTATAACAAATAATTAACTCTTTTTATTATTAGAATTAAAATGATTTTTTTTCTGATCACCTGCATAGTTCATTAAAAATTTTATAATGGGATTCAATTTCACATCTTTTTAAAACACTAAGTAGTTTTCATGACAATGTAAAATTATACATTTCAACCATTGCCATTCTTACTTAAAACTTAATTATAGCGCTCACTCTAGGCTTTTTTTTAAGGGTGGCCTGCCCTTTTTAAATCTTGATAGTGCATTCATGGCCTTTTTGGAAAAATTCTGCCCTTGTCAAGAACAAGCATCCTTGCTTCAATAGCTGTCTATAAATAAGGCATTGATTTGAACATTTTAAGTGTAAGTCGGAATTATGCAAAAAAAAACAACTTATTTTTAACTACGAGTTGTGCAATCGAGATGAATCCGCGGTAATTCAAGCACAAGTTGCTATTGGTTGGCTGTGCCCATAAATGAAATACTAAGGTGTTATTTTTGTGTGTACTTTTTAAAAGAAAATGATTTGTGGTGAGTTTCCAGATTAGTAATTTTGAACCATGATTATATGATGAGGAGAATACCTGAGCTGGTACCCCACACAACGTGAATAGGCGTGAGGACATTTGGATCACAACGGATTTTTCCTCTAAGCATCAGATCCATTCCAGATCAGGTCACTACACTCATGCCTCTGGACACAAGTCCGATGTGTTAACGGGTGGACACGTCAACCCACCCCAACTTTTTTTTTTAAGTGCCCTTTCAAAAACGGGATTCCCTTTTCCTGCCAATTGCACCCTGTCCCTTTTTATTTCTAAAGTGAACACTAAATTAAAAACCTTTTATTCAATTTTTTTTTAACTTCTTGGAGTTGCAGTGTTTTAAAAATCAGCCTATATGTAATATAGGTTGGATTCTATGTGTGTCCACTTTGCACTGTGGAACGTAGAACTAGTATAAATGAATTTTAGAATGTATACTAATAATTAGTGGGGTTCCTTGATTAATTTGAAATGTTATCAAAAACTTTTTGTTATTTAAAACACACGTTTAATTTTTATTACTAGAACAGTATATTTCCTACTTTCAGTTTTATGGTTATTCATAAGCAAAAACCTACATTTTAAAACAATTTCTATACTCAACATTTCTGATATTTGAGCATTTTCTCAATGAAATTACTGTGGACATTCAATTTTGAAATTTTATAATGTTTATGGAATAGAGAATTTACAATGAATTCGTATTGAGTGTGAAAACGAACATTTAAAAAATGAGCCTAAAACTTCAATATGCTCTTTATTCAAGTTTAAATGAAAAACACACACTGAAGATTTTCATACAAATAATACTTTCTGTTTGATGGTCAATATCAATAATGTTTCAAATGTTATGTTACAAATATTGCATGTGTAAACATTCAATTTACAAAAAGTTTTTTTTAATGTCTTGAGCATTGAAAGTAATATTTCAATTTATAAGACTAAAAGCCATACAAAATATATAAGGAAATTGAATCCCAAATGTGAAAGAGGTAAAAATTCACAAACAATTGTGTGAATTGAAAGGGAAGTGTACGCTAGTCACCGACTTTACATATTAGTCCATTTTCTCCAGTGTTTTCTAAAAATCCCATGCATGTTGCTATTCAAAAGTCTGTAGTTTTTCTTTTTTCCCTAGACTACCATAATAGGATGTAAATTGAAAATTTTACTTGTAAAAGCATATGTTAAATCATATTCAGAGTTTGTTTTTGCAATTAAGTTTTTATAAACATTTTGGTGTGTTATATTTTGTTCTTTAGATTAATAAACTAATTTTGGATTAAGAAAAATATGAAAACTCCTAAGATACAACATTCAGTTTAAAAATATATAAATGATAAAAAAAGAAAACTTTATTACTTTAATTTCTCATGAATAAATTTTTCAAATATTTTTTTAACTGTATTGTTATTTTTTAATCTAATAAGAAACAAACATCTGGTTGAAAATATAATAACCAGGTCTTAACCAACTTAGATGGGACATAATTCAAAAACCATTCATTGTGAAAATTTACAGTACTTTATTCTTCCACATTTGCAATTCAATAAAAAGTTACAATCTTTTTAAATAAAAGCTTTCTTAACATTTTGTAAGACTAATATTTTCAAAAACTATATACTTTATTTTGTGTCATAATTATACAATATGAATATATACAAAACTGAAATGTTACGTACATTTTTTTTTAGCAAAATAATTTTTTTAAATACATAATATACTATAACAATTTCAGCAATATAACATTTTAAAATTATATATTTTATATTTTGCACAGTAAATTTTGAGATTGCAAATTTTTGCCCTGAACTTATCTGAACATATCCTTACAAGTTCATTCTTAAGCAATAATATTTGCAAGAGTTGCAGCAACCATAATATTATAAAGATGTCTTATCTTTTAGTCTTTGTACACTCAATAGCTGAATAAAAATGTAGCAAATACTAGGATAATACCTAGTGTCCTACATTAGTATGCAAAAAGGAATATCAAAAGAAACATAGATTCAAATAAGCATTCTTAAGAACTTAGAAATATTTCTAACCCACAACAAGTTTCAAAAGTATAGTAAATGATACTATAAGAATTCTTAGAGTCGTATTAAGCAGAAAAAGCACTTAAAAAATAATCTTGTGAGTTTACACGGATATCAGAGTAAACTTACACGAACAATTGAAAATATCTAGGCAAACATACATTTTTAAAAAAGTTCACACTTTAAAACAAATAAGCAATACCTCTCCCAGCAAGCATTTCATCATTCATAGGAACATACAATCATTTCTATAAATGTCAAACAGAAATCTAACTCATACAAAGTACAATACATTCAAAATAAAAATGCATTTGGTCTGCAATGCCTAATTGGGCTATACATAAATTCCAATAAATACTACTCAATGTCTAAATAGGATTTAAGCTTCTTTGAAATGTACGTTAGCATTATTTGTTTTTAGTAGCAAAGGAAATGAGCTGTCTTTGCCATTTATTCGTTTAGAAAGAGGCAAGCTGTTAAATTCGAAATAAGCGTCATGGACAGTATAAGGCGGAGTGGTAAAATATGTGGGGGTTGGAGGCTTGGACAGTACTGTACCTTTATGCTTTTTAATAGGACTTAGTATAGTTTTTTCGTCAATTAAAAACGACTTAAACTGTGAGTTACTACCCCTTATACTTTTTCCATTTAGGATTTCAGATACTTCCATATTTAAACTATCACTACTACAACTGTTGGTGGCAGGGGATAAATTATTAATTTCTTTTAAAGGTAGACCATTTTTACTATTTATTGAAGTTTCTTCGCTTTTTCTTTTTTCTCCTTTTATTAGATGCTGGATTGCAACATTTTGGTAGGATTTGCAGAGTTTGGTTCCTGTTTGGAGATTTTGAACAAAACCTGATTTGAAGGGCAGTCTAGATGATTCTACTTGATTCTTGAGCACACCTTCATTGATTACCAATGGATTATCAGATGGAACACTAAGCATTGTTTTTTCGTCAAGTAAAAATGTTTTTAGGATTGAATTACTCCCTTTCATAATTTGAGATGTTTCCATTTTCAAACTATTCCTGTTACAACTATCGGTAGTAAGTGATAAATCATTAATTCCTTTTGACGGTAAACTAGTAGTGACACTATTAAATAAACGTAAAGGTGAACCTAATCTCGGAGAACTGCCGCTCGGACTAGGATTCGTAGTACTACAACGACTCGATTCGGCGCTTTCTGTATCAAGTGTGAAGATCTGTTTTGTTGGAACAAAATTATTATGCTTGTTATTTGCAGATGATGCATTTTGTTCATGTTTTTCAATGATTTTAAGCAAGTTGCACTGTGGTTTTATGTCTGAGCTTGGAGACATAGAAGATCCTTCTAGTTGTATGGCAGCAATTTGCCCATCAGAAAGAGAAAGGTTTAATGATTTTAAAATCGTATCTCTCTGTTCAGCCGACAGCTGCAATGTTCGAGATCCGAAAACCTGAAATAGATTAAGGATATATTACGCAAGAGAATTTAGAGTTGCACAAAAATGATTTAAACTAAAACATGTTCCACCATGTTTCTCCTATGTTTAACCACCCGTCGGATACAAACTAGTACACCCGTTTGAGTATCTCCAGTTTTTTCAGTAATACATATAATATAAAAGTTGATAAAAACCTTTATTTAAATAATTATCAAATTTAAAGCATTAGGAGGACTTTTGAAAACCTTATCTACTGACATAATTAAAAAAATATTTTTGTAAATAAAGGAATGTGTGTTGGATATATAAATTAATTTTGTTTATATGTCAGAGGGATAACGAAGAAAATAAACATAAATCCATCATATTTACAAAAAAATTCTACAAACTTGAAACCTTTAATGTAAAAAATTGTTTAGGCAGTTTTATTACTTTTATTTAATTATTTGCAGAATAATATCAAATATAATATCATCTTAAAGCAGAGGTTCTTCATTTTTTTTTTGTATGATTCTATTTTTGTGAGAAATACTAAATTTTTAAATAATTTTGTAGTAGGTAAACACCACAAAAATCAGGAGAAAATAATATTGATCTCAGAGAAAATGTTTAGTAAACTACCAAAGCTCTGACAGAAAAGATTTCTTTTTAAATTATTGTGTTGAAAAATATATGGTTCATAAATTTTGGAAAAAGTATGGAAATTAAAATCAATTAACCTTTAGAAGGCGGGTGTTTGATTTTAACATGGGATTCTGGCGAAATATCGGCCATCCGCCCTGTGAATGTTAACTATTTATAATATATATATTTGGTTAATTAGGTTTGGTGAATCTTATGCCATATTCAAACATTGTTTATCCCTGATATTTTTCGGACCAAAATAGTAGCATAAAATGCAGATATTGATAATGACACTATTTCCTATAACAAGGACGTTCCGTATATTAATTGTTTTTTTATAAAAAATATTAGGCAAAACTCTCAGCAATTTTCTGCATCTTTTTATGTATTTTAATAAAATTTTACGTTATATATTTTTTACGTTAATATGACACTGATATTATTAATATACTTTCACATTTTTACAATAAATTCACAAGTAAATAAAATAGAAATACTGAGGGATCCCTAAATATTAATAAAACAATAATGGGGAGTGATAATATAAATTGATAGTATTCTTTTCGACATTTTAATTTGCATTTTTTTAATGTTTCAAATTTAACCATTTTTAATAAATAAATTTATGAAAATATGAGAGAAATGTATATCATTCAGATGAAAATGGTTAAATATTTTGTTGTGACTTACATGTTTAAAAACGGATATATTATAATTATGTCTTATTTTACAGCAAGTGTGGCATTGACTTGAAAAGCAAAACCAAGCAATCATCTGTTAAATAACAAGCAGGGTTCAAAAACCTTTAGTAGTAATAATATATTTCTTATTTCTGAATGATAGATTGATGTTTTGCTTTACTAAAATGTTTCTTTTAATATGATTTACAAAGTGGTGAAAATTAATTTAAAAAATAATTACCCTTTTCTCTGGTACTTTTTCTTGTACAACTTCTTTTGCAGGATTATTTACTGAGAGAGGACTAATGAGTAGAACAGTCCCTACAAAATAATTAACAGTGATTAGAAATACTACAATCGTTAAGTTATAAAATATATATTTCAAATAAATGATTTAAATAATTATGTGAAATTTAAAATGCCTATGTAAAAAAATATTTTAGACACAATTACACAATAAATTCATTCTTGTAAACTTCACTTTGTCTAAGAATAAAAAATATTTTTTTAAATAAAATAATTAAAAAATAAAAAGATTGCTTACCCATCGGAGTTGGCGATTTCACAACCTCTTTTGTCGAAGGATTCAATATGTAGTACGGCCCATTTGCCGCAAGGATTTGCTTTGGCACATTTATCAGTTTGACACTCGACTGTCGCGGGAGAGAAATGGATCTTAGTGGAGCCTGTGGCCTTTTCTCCTTATTATCCAAAGGTTCCGACTTAATCCTTTGTAGCAGAGGGAGATTCTTGAGATCTCTCAATTGAGAACCGATATCACTCGAAGAAGGGACTTCTTTTGCTTCGGAATTCAAATTTAATTTGAGATCCGAGAAGCTAGTCTTTTCCGGAGTCGTGTCAAAGTTTTGGAAGCTTTTCTGAAAAGGTGGGGCCGAATTAGGAAGTTCGTCCACGACAATCTTGTTTCGCTCCATCTCGGCAACTGCACAAATTTCTTGGAAAGATGAGTGCCGCACTAAGCTTTTGGGTTTTAGTTTCGGGACATGAGGTTCAGAGCTGGCTTTTTGCTTTCGACTTTCTTTACTGGGTGTTTCTGAACAAAATTTATTTATATCATTAAAACAGTAAACCACAATATTTTAAGGAATAGTTTAAGAAATATCTCATTAGTCTTTAAAAACTTATAAATATAAATGAACTTTATTATGTTTTAATATACCAGACAAACAGGCAAGGTATCAAATTCTTACAATTTGTTTTTGTACTACAGATTTGTGAGGTAAGACATTACCAAAATTTGCAGTTGAATTAGTGCTGAATATGAAACATATTTTTTAATGTTAATTAAAAATAGATAAAGAATAAAATTAAAATAGTTTAAATACTAATTTTTGTTTCCATTATAAACAAATTCATTACTTTAACAGTGTGTCCAGATGGAAAACAATTTGAAATTCCCTGTCATCTAGTTTTTGCAGTGCGAAAGAAACAATACCGATTTAAACAAATTAAGCGTAATAGGAAAAAAAATTATACAATATTCAGCACCACATATTGCTTTAAATTTTTCAAAATAAATAATTTTCTAATTCTGTTAAAGAATAAGAGCCTAGAGCAGTTGCTGACAACAGTTTGGGGAAAAAAAAAGTTTTAACAACGTTTAAGTAAAATTTGAATTTTACTAGGAATTTAGCAATTATTAAACACTTGACACTCCAATAATAAAAATTGCTTGAGTGGCAAAGTATTTAGTTATTGACTGGCAAGTATAGACATCAGCATTTCGGTACGATTTCTAAGATCTTCAAAGAAAAAATTCATTCACATTTTATAATCTAACAAGCTTTTTCATTTGATTGCAGTGTTCACTCTAGAAATAAAAAGGGGCAGGGCGCTACTGTCAGGAAAACGGCATTCCGTTTTTGAAAGGGCACTTCTTGTTTTTAAAAGGGCACTTCCAAAAAAAAAAAAAAATTGGGGGTGGGCTTGTCCACCCGTTAACACATCAGACCCGTGCCCGGAGGCATGGGTGCTTGATTCTTAGGGAATATAGGGATCTGATCTGGTGGGGAAACATCGCATGCCAAAAATAATCCGACGTGTAGAGAAAAATCTGTTGGGATCTAAATGTCTTCATACCTATTCAGGTTGCGTAGGGTACAGCTCAAGTGTTATCCTTGTCAAATAACCATGGTTAAAAATTTTGAGACACTGTTCCCGTTTTTTTTTTCCCGGAATAGTTTCAGAACCGCAGCTAACATCCCACTGCGCATCTCTACTGCGTTGTTAATACACCAACCAAACAAAACTTCCGATTTGTTGGTTAATTGACGTCACGCAAGTATGTTTTTTATTGAAAGGGGCAAAGGGGGCGGATTTTTTTCAAAAGAGGGCAGCATTTTTCAAAAAAGGGCATGAGGGCGCTATCAAGATTTAAAAAGGGCGGGCAGGGCGGGCCGCCCTTCAAAAAGCGCCTAGAGTGAACACTGTGATTGTATTATGAAAGTAATTGATTATAAGCAGTCAATCAACGATGTTTCATAGAATCAACTTAAAAATATCACCAGAAATCAACTTAAAAATATTCTTTTTGTTAATTTCACTGATTTTTTTTTAAAAATTCAAAAAATCCTTGATTTTTCCAGATTGACCAAATTTCCTAATTTACCGGGTTTCCCTGCTCTATGAATACCTTGTTTATATAAAAATAGTTAAAATATTTTAGCAAATGGAATTAAATAAAATAATTTACAATGAAACAATACAATTTTCGAATGATTTTTTTGTTTCTATGGATCAAGAGGCTTTTTATTCAGCAAATTTGTACTGCTTTTTCGAAAAAAGAACAAATTCAGTTTAATCTGTACAATTTTATAAGCTAATCGTATAACTATAAAAAAGTATTAAAAACTGTATATTATATAGTTACAACAAGTCAACAGATATGCTTCAGTATTTAGTTATTGACTGGCAAGTATAGACAGCCAATATTATATAGTTACTTCGTACAATTCAATAGATATGCTTCAATGTCAAAATAAAGAATAAATGCTAGATAAAACTACCTGTTTTGCCCTCCAAGTCAGGTCCTATATATTTGAAAGCTGGTTTCCTGCCATTTTGACCAATGGTTACTTCTTTCTGTATAAGACCGATACTCGAAAGAACATTGGCAATATCATATAAGCGGCGAATTTGAGCTAAAAAAAAGTGGTTGGAATTATATTAATATATATATTTTTCTTTTCACCTTTCAAACTATTTTGAAATTCATTTAAAACTTTAGCATCTATAGCAAGGCTTATGAATTTGGTTTATAAAATATATAAAGCTATCAATCCATGCTGTATATTACTAGAAGCAATATGAAAAGGCTTAACTTGGAATTTTTATTTTTATAGGGAAAAGAATCTTTTTGTTCTGATAACATGTAATATGCTTAAATAAATTAAATGTCACTATTACTTTCCAACTGTTATTGACAAAATTTCAAAGAATTTATAATAATGGAAATAAAATTAGATAGCATTATGACATATATATATATAATCTTTAAACAATGCTAGGTGTTCAGGTTCTACTTTGTTTTAAATTAATAACAAATGTGTTTACACATACAATTACTTTTCATGTACTAGAAAACTAAATAAAGATAAAAACAGCTTACTTTTTACTTGAGCACCTTTATCATTATTTTGAAATCCATTTAAAACTTTAGCAGCGACACCAAGACTTATAATTTTAGTCTACAAAACAAACAAAAATATATAATAAAAGTAAAGCAATTCGAGAACAACATGAACAGAATTGTGAATCAAAATATTTTGTTTTGTTTCACAAGGTACAACAGTGATGCATTCAGACTCATGGACAGTGCAAGAGTAAGGTTCATCGTTTAAACTGGATTTCATAACCATTTTAGCATTTAAATAAGTTACTTAAGTCATTTATTGCCAAATTATGCATGTTTATGATGAAATTAAAAAACATAGAAAACAAGAAATTGTATATTAGTGTACTTCTAATAATTAGAATTAATACATTATTGCAAAGGTTCTCCCATTTATAATAAAAAAAAAGAACATATTTTTAACCAATATATGGTAGTTATGTAGATTTCTTTAATTGATTTTTGCATTTTATCCAAATGGATTTTTTTAAAGCATTCTTCTAAAAAAAAAAAAAAAAAATTGCAGTTTAAACACTGGTAAGGTAGGTCCCACACTTCTCATCCTCTCCATGAAAATAGTTTAGTTAGTACTTCATAAATACTATTACTTTTTAAATTAACAATGGGTCCTGACAATCTGCCTTTATCAAAAATAAATATACACTATCTTGTCATATGACTACACATTTTTTTTAAACACAAATCCCTGTATTTAAAAGATTTAATAACGAAAAATTGGAGAATTTCCTTAATAATGTACTGCAATTTAGAAGAAATATGATTACATTACTGAATAAATGATTTAAAATTTATTACTTACTGGAGAAACAAGAAAGAGCATCAGAAATTTCTGGCTCATGATGGCAAGCGATTTTTCTTTTCTAAGCTCGGGTATAGGTGAGGGGTGGCGAAGGATTTCAGGTGTCTTTGAAGAGGTTTTACGGTGCTCAAACGATTGGTTGAAATCTCTCACTTCATCCAATATACAGGACTGCTTGGATTCAGGCAAATTTCCCTCAAATTCCAATACATATTGCAACTTTTCCAATATGCATTCTTTTAAAGCTCCATTCTAAAAATACAGTAAACAAGAAAATTAAATAACTGTAGAAAGTAGACATTCTCAAATCAAGAAATGTAAATGATATGCCGATATATAAAAATAAAACAATTTTCCAATACATATTCTTTTAAAGCTATACTCCAAAAAAGCAGTATAAGTACAAATTAAAGTATAATAAAATATAGGTAAAAATTAAATAGCAAGCTACTCTAACTTCAAATGATATGCTTATATAAAAAAAATCAAATAGGATATAAAACATCTTTAAACAATTATTGAATTTTTTTTTTACTTAAAACTTGGAAGTATGATTTACTTTTAATATTTACAATAAATAACTTTTTTAAACAGAAGTTTGAAACATTCCTTATTGAAACAAATGTACATTGCAGATTTAATATTGATTGCAAAGTTCACTTCCATATGGGAAACATTTAAACAATTATGTGGTACTATTGAACAACAAGGTAAATGAATTTTAAGAAGTCCTACTGAAAACTAATAATTTTTAATTTAGCTACAACATTCAAGTTTGATTAAGAATTTTAACCCTAATCTCATCAACATTAAAACTTAGTGAAACATACATAAATGGAATTCCTACAAATGTGAAATAAATGTGTGTATAAAAGTATCAATACTTAATAACAATATTAGTTTTTTAAAAACGTGTACACAGTTTTAAGTCATATCTTAAATAAATTGTTTTGCTATTAGGAGAGAAGAGGTTTCAGATTCAAATAAAATTTCCAATTGCTTTTTAAATATTCAAGTGCAAAGTGCCTCAAACAATTTGCATACCTTAAAATTTTCACTATATTAAAATGTTTACAGCACTGTTTAGAATTAAATTTTTATTCCTTGAAGTCATTCCATTTTATGCCGTTAAGTACTTTTAATAAGTACTTGGCTAATATACTTTTGAAAATTTCTTGGCTCTAATAACTAGGTTACACTTCTGCATTTTAATAAAACTATGTATGTGGAGTAATCCCTGTTGTATAATGACATAGTTGGAATAATCTGAACTTTAACCCCCTTGATGCTCAGGGACGTGATGTCACATACAGGGATCTCAGTTTTTCTGGCATTACACCCAATTTTAAATTAATATAAATACTCAATTTCACACAAAAAAAATTAATTTAAAGGATTGAAATACACCTTACAAAACATCTCTTCACAATTATTTAAACTTACAAGCTGGGAAAACAACTTTACATTTACAAAAATCTTGTGAGTGGACTAAAATCACAATTTGAAATTCAGGCTTAATTCTTCTTATTTATAACAATATTTTAGCACAAATCAGTAATTGCAGAGAATAGTAGTAAAATTTCAAGAAATGAAAGTAAATTTTACAAACCTTCAGTTTTTGAAGGGCTTTAATTAAGTAATTCTTGCCATACCAAATATACCGGTTTTTTGCAAGCTTACTTAACATTTCAATGCTTTCAAATACATTGACTATATCATAAAGACGTCTCCTTTCGATTCCTAAAATAAAACAAAAATATATCATAAATAAGTCATTTTTAAACAATGTTAATAACATCAAAATGCCTTAAACTTATAACACTCTTAGCTTTCTTAATAAAGAAATTAGATAAATGTTAGTAAAAGGATTAATACCAGTAAGATTCCCAGATGTTGAAATGCTGATAATGTAGGTTGAAAATTTGTTAGAGAATACTTAGTCTGAAATTTTTGGCATATCTGCCAATATTTCAAAAATTAAATTACTTCATACAATTTTTTTCCAACAATATTTCTACATAAATTGAGCGGTAAAACATTACTAAATGTAATATTTTTAATTGATGTCAAATAAGAATAAAAAAAATTGAACTAATTAAAAAACATGTATGATATTTTAACATAAAACAAGTTAAAATATATTCCGAGAAAGCTATTAAGTAAGGGGACAAGTTAGCAACTGATTCTTTACAATTTTTTTTTGTGATTATTGAGAATCTGTTTGTTGCCAATTTAGCACATTTTTAAAAGGAAAAAATCCATTTAAGTTTGTACAAATTTATAAACTAAAATGGTTAAAATTTGTATTACTTTGTACGGCCAATCGATACAAGTTGGAAATTATGGTTTTGGTGCTTAATTTCGAATAATATCTGAAATCGTCAGGCAATTTGACTGCTATTGTTGAAGTACATTTGTATCTATCTAGCTAATCAATTCACAGAAAGTATAACTTTTCTCTAAATTATTTCATACATGGTCATTTATAAATAGACAAGAGTTAAAGTGAGTGTAATATAATTTGTTGGAAATTGATATAAGACGACAGACGGGCTTGCTGAAATCCGAGCAAAGAAAGCTAACACCTGGTTTTTAGAGAGAGAGTGACGGTTTGGTTCTATATAAACTCTAGTAACGCATTCGCTGTGCATGCCACTAAACGAGTGCCTCTTACATTGAAAACCCAAGAAACGGTCGACAATCCAGCAAACTACGGAACGCTACCTGCCAACTATTCCACAGTGATGCATGTAAGGCGATTGCTATGCAGGTCCGTTATAAGTGCCCCTCCCCTAACAAATTTACATGACATTTCCTAGAATAAATAGTTATTTAATAGTAACTAAAAGAGTAGAGACATACCTAGCTTTACACTGACTTCATCAAGCGAAACAACAATTGTTTCTTTAGATAAATCTGGAAATAGTGGATACATCTCCAGAAACCTTAAGAAAAGAAATAAAACTAATGAATTAGGACACTTACATATATATATCAGATCACATTTTAGCTAAATTAACTTGTGCATTTCAACCTTCAACAAATATATTTGTTCAATATTTTTTTGAAGGTTAAGAAGTATACAATATCACAGTAGAGATTATTAAAATAATTTGTAATTGACAATCTATAAACTATTTATTATCTATTCATAAAAAGCAAATTCAAAATTTACTATCACAGTTTTGCAATGTGAACATGAAATTGACTGCTAGAAAATAATCAATAAAATATTGAAAGTTTTTGATCAATTACAAATTAACAATCTATATTAGTAATACCTTTTTTTAGTGGCTTCTCAGCAAGACCAAGTTTAATTAAAAGACCATAAAAAGCATAGATATTAATGAGGGATCAAACAGAATTTTTTATTATGTAGCAGGATTTGAATTTCTTGCATATTCTGGGTACCCAAGTTTGGACGGAAGCTTTAAGCTTGTGTGGGAAAACTTTCCTCAAAGTTAGAAAATACTTCGGAAATTGCATCAACATACAAACTCACTAAAATCATGTGCCTAAAAGTGTGAAAGCCAGAGCTAGGATAGGATATCGGTGCTCTTGAAAGAAATACCATCAGTGAGGTACACAAATGCATGCAAAGTGCTTGGTATTAGGTTTTTGCTTTGGTAGATAAACAAAGAGTTTTGCTTTATTAAATCAACAGAATAACTATATAACTTTAATACCAGTGGCGGCCTGTGGTCGAAAATGTTAGTGCAGCCGAAATCATGTGAATCCCCCCCCCCCCCTATTTTCCACAACACATACAGGAACGGAAATTCTTTATAATTTACTACTCAAATCAAAGTTTCCTTTCAATTTTTACGAAATGACATGCGAAAAAAATAGAAAACACTTACTTATTTTTTTTTTAAATTAAAGGAACCCTCCTTTAGTTTAAACATGCAAATCGGTCAATTTTAATATTAACTTAAATAACAAAACAACAGCAGGATCATGTCCTGAAACAACAGCACACAGTAAATTTATCACGAAAACCATTTCCGTTTAGAGATAGTCTCGTAAGTTATCGTTTCACCCACCCATCCCAGCATTTCACGGACGAGCCAATCAGCATATCGAATCTCAAGTGCAACTTGAGCAACCATGGCAACGATGCAGCCGATTTCAAATTTCGCATTTTCCTTGCAGTTTTGATTGAATGGAGTTTTTTCCCCTCCTGAATTGTACAGAAACAGGCTTGCTATTTATCGAAGATTTTGTTTACTACCGTAGAAATTTCATTTTTAATTCTAATCTTCATTTAAGAAAATTAGTAAAATATATGATTTTAGTTTTAAAATACTGAATTTAGGTGCAGCCCGGCTGCACTTGCTTTAGTGAACGAGCTGCCACTGTTTAATACTCTAATTAGGTTTTACATAAAAAAATGCAGGAACTAATAATACTTTTATAACAAGTTATGAAAATTTTGTAGAATATATTATAACATTGTATACTTTTAAACTTCCAAGATTTTACCAATTACAGATGGTTTTAAAATATGAAATGCAAGCATTATTATTTTGATCGTTTCACTTTAACCTCTTCTTGGGTGGCACCCCACATTCAGGGTTTGAAATTAGAGATTGTTAGTCATATTTTGCACCTAAAAATATCAGTTCAACAACTGTAATTTTACACCCAGTCGTCATTTTCGACACCTAACATTTATAAATATTTCAGTTTTACGACCGTATTTATACACCAAGTCTTCATTTTTTATGTATAACGTTGATCTTCAATAATTGCTCTCATGTTTTTTAGTAAGATGGTGTATTTTTAGAGTACAATTGGAAATATGCTTCTAATTTTATGCAAAAGAGCTTTAATGATTACAAAAATATCTCAGCAAATGGCAGTTCTGCTTAAGCAAATTGAATTATTTTAAATTACCCCTAAGCAGAGCATTTTGGCAGCTAGGAAAAAAATGCTAGGTGCCAATGTCGCCTATCTTTTATCTCATAATTTCTAACCCTGTCCATGTCATACGTCTTACATTGTCTGGGTCAAATGGTCTCCAGGAAACCGTACGGGTCAGACAATGGGCAGGATAGAACAGATAAAGGATTAGCAAGATAGAAAACACGATAAAAAAAATTAGAATTAAAGGTAGAACATACACAAAAAAGAAATTTTTTTATTCCTGAAAATGATTAACGGAAATTTAGAAAAGTAAAAGAAAAAAAAAAAAGAGGTTAACAAAGATCAGCATTTTTTAAAGTTTTAATGAATCTTCTAATCATTAGTTCAGAAACATTTGTGAAAAATAAAATGCTTGAAAAGTATGACGTATAATATAATTTTTACTGATAAGATGCAAGAAAATTTATAAGCAATCACTGAACATAGTTCATGTAGTGCCCCAATGTCATCAAATTGCTAGAAAGAAATAACTTGTATACCTATTTTACAAAATGAAGTTCTCAAGAATGGAATATCAATATTTTTACCATGGATAACAATATATTTCTAAACTTACATAAAGATATTGTAACTCACCTTGTACAAATTATAGCAAGGGATTTCTCTTTTCTACTAGGTGGGTTATAAATAATTTCTGAATCTTCGCAGGTCCGGTTATCAAAAAGTATGAGGCCTTCATTTAAATCACTTTCTTCTTTTTTAGACTGTAATAGATAGTAATAAAATGTAAACAAATACATTAAAACTTGAACGTAATTACACTGTACAATACCCGCTCTATGCACAGGAAGGAAATAACAAACAATTAATTATAAGATTTTATATAACTATTTTCTTTTTTGGATAAAAAATATACATTTAGTTTTATTGTTTACATTAGAACTAGAACATTAATTGATATTGTACGCTTTAAGAATGTGCAATTGATCGATGTTGTTCTTTATGCACATTATCAAACTTATTGCAGTTTAGTAATTAGCAAGCTCATCTACGAACTAAGACATAATTCTGGCTAATTACAGCTTCTTAGTGCCATGGTAAATATATGAAATGTTTTGATGTATAGATAAGAAAGGTGTTATTCACCTCTTAAAAATGTGCAGTCAGAGCATACATGGCCGACTTTAAGATACAGAAAACAACTGTTAAATTTCATTTTCCTTTCTAGATGGGAAGCAAGAGAATTAGTGATATTGTGAGAGGGCGCCTTTTACAAGGCTTGAAACAGATTCCACCTATGACCCTAGGGAAAAAAGGGATATTTTTCTTTAAAAAAATGGGACTTTTAGGGACCTATATTTTTTTAGGCTACATCTAATTTTAATAGGAACTACTTATTAGCAAAATGAAATATTATTTAAAATGCATTGAGTTCACAAGAAAATAAAAATCAATTACGTAGACTGGATTACATAGGTCTTTCTTTAGAACAATTCTAAAACTATTAAATTTGTTTATAAAATGTAACTGTAACCACCCAATCTGCCAAGGTTGTTTACCTTGGATTACCAATCGTAAGTCATATTTATGACTGTTTTAACATTTTATTTTGAAGTGACATGCGAAATGTGAACATGCGAAATAGTACACAATCAATACGGGGACAAACTTTCGATTGGCAACTTTTTGACTGCAATTTGAGGCCGTTAGTAGAACAGTACCAAAAATATTTGCAGCATTTTATTCATCTGTATATCTGGCACTTTGCTTCCGGATAATTATAGAATAGTTAAAAATCAGCTGGATACCGGATATCCTTTTCATCCCTAGTTATTATTACAAACTAACATCTGGAAGAAAACTTACTTTTGGTGTACCACAATTTGCATATTCCAGTGCAGCTGCCAACGAAGTTAATAACTTAAAATTGGCATTTGGTGTTACTGGATCCTCACTCAGGACACGTTTCTTTGGTGTGGCTTGGCACTGTCTGTCGATTAAAAGTCCATTTAAATTGGTATGATTTTCCATATTGGCCGTAGGTGGAATATTTTCTTTTATAGAATCAGCTTTAAAAAATTTTGCAGGTTCCAAGGTAACAATTTCAGGCATCGGTCGTAAAACTGATTGCATACTATCCATTTTCTTCAGCACTTACAGACACTATATAAGCTATTGAGAAAAAAGAAAAATATTACATACAAGGCAATGAATTAATACAAATTTAATAATACATCAACAATATTTTAAACACCAAATTAAATCATGACATTTTAACTCTTAACTTATTGGCTTCAAAAGTTATTAATATCTGAAAACATTTATTAGTTCAAATATTTTAAAATCATCATATTTCAACAAATGGTTCAATTTTTGTTAACGATCTCCAACAGTTCAATCGCGCTAAAGGAAATGTCAATTTCCCGCTTATTTGAATCGCTTATCTACCTTAGCGTGAGAACATTTACAATCATAGCAGCTGTTTTATATTAATACTATGAAATATGACCTTGTTTAACGCAATAGAATATATTTTATTGTATTCATTACATAAAAACAGATCTATTATTAAACATTTAGAAATAGATTAAATGTATCAAAATACAGTTGATATATAGGTAATTCATTTAAATAAAGTCACTATTTTGTAACAAGATTATTAATATATGCTTAAATGAATTCTCCCGATCATATTTTACATTGAATTGAATATTCTAAACGCGCATTTTTAAAGAACATGACTTCAACGTACCTTTTCTGCAAATAACACTTACGGCATCCAAAATTGGTCATGGTAAGTTTTGTATTGTACGATTCTTTCACAAACTAATAAAAATAATTTTACAAAAAGGTCTTATCGGAGGATTGCTTAGCAATCGCAAATCTTTACAAGCTTACTCATCAATCGCGAAAGTGAATACGCGCGCGATTACATACCTACAAAACAAGAGACGGTTAACTTAACTTTCGCGGCCTTCACAACCGAACCGTAGCCACATCAATAGTTCACAGCTTCTTCAAGGTCATTTTTGAATGCAGCTTCTTCGTTGCAAATTGTCGTTTATCACTCAATATAAGCTTTCTACCGATTAATATATTTTAATTCCTTTTTATTTAACTAATTTGTAAATAATATTAGGATAATTCCTTATAAAAATGTGTATTTTTATACTACGACTTCATTTACGTTGAATATATCAGCAAGCATTAAACATCTCACCTCAGCTCACTTTGTTTGTTTACTTTTTGCTTAATATTTTCGTCACTGTGTTCTTCGTTTTAATTATCGAATAAAAATGTCAGACGTTAAGGGTTTAAAAAATATTTCAAAAGATCTTGATAAGTTAGCAATTAGTATTCTCGACACCTTGCAAAGTATTATTTCAGAAAAACAGTATCTAGACGATAATTTAAAAGAGGGCTACATAAATATGGCCAAGTCCAGGTACTTGATGAGAGGACAAAAAATTAGCACTCTCCAAATAAACACAACGAAATTGGTTCCATCCTATAAAGTTATTAGCAGCTCAGATTCTGTGGAAGGCGTTGAATATTTAAGTTACCATTCTTTAGAATCGTCTGTTCAAAAAGAGAGTGGTGACAGCGTGAAACGACGATCGGTGAAAGCAGAAGATCTCGCCGAAAAGTTAGAGAATGCTTCAATTGATTCGGATTACGAAGACAAATTGGGTGGTTCCGAGTCTTCAAATGATTGTGCCAGTCCCACGGATCCGTTGAGATGGTTTGGAGTGTTGGTGCCTGGAAGTTTGCGAACTTGTCAATCTCGATTTAAGCAGGCCACAGACACTGCCTTGAAGATTGCTTCCTTACAGAATCAACTAAAAGCACTTGGTAGCGAATACAAGGAACTTAAATTACAGAAGAAGAATATTGCAAATGATAATTAAATATTTTTTATTAAAAGGAAAAATCAAATTAACTAGATTCCATTTGGAAGGTCATTTTAAGCCTTTTTGTATCATGTACAAAAAAATAACTGTGAACCTAATGTACATAGGACTTAATGTTAGTAGTAAACATCATGTTGTGTTTTTGTTAGTAAAAAATTTCCTGTGCACATAATATGTTACACTTTTCCGTTGATTTGTCTCTGAATTATAGGTGACAGAGGTGTGGTTCTTTGGTTATTTTTTTTAATGTAATATAAGCAAGGATTATTGTTATGCTGAGTATATGTTGTCTTGAAGAAACACCCCTTATATAATCAAGAACCTAGTCAGTTTTGATATTGTAGTTAAAAGTCATATTTGTTGTTAAAGGTATTAGTTGTATAAAGCCAGATTTATTTAAATATGTTTTTAGTTTGATTATTATGAAGTAACAGGCAAAATTTCTGATTTGTCTTGTAAATTTTATAACCTTAATAAAAGAGCATTGATTGCAATGTTGAAATTTTTTCCCTGAAGTATTTATATTTTATTCAGTTACTAGTTGAGATTTGTGGCCCCTTGTTCTTGGGAACCTTTTAAAGTATACATTATAAATTAATATATATATATATATATATATATATATATATATATATATATATATAAAAGACATGGTTTGACTTGTTTTTTGAAAATATGGATTTTATTTATATATATTAAGTTCTGTCCAAAAGGAGACAAAAGATTTTTTATGACTAAGAATATTAATTTACAACTTTTTAAATTTTTGTGCCCATATATACTAATAGCTTTCATTAAAAAAAAGGAATTCAATCAAAATATGTCTATTAAATATCCATAACTTTCAAAATAAACAAAAATCTTTTTAAAAAAGTATTTTGATAAATAAAATGCAGAATGTAAAACTAATTTATTTGTATATATATAGACCCAGACCTTTCATTACAAAAAATCATGAAAATCAGTCCAACGTGCACACACATATATATTTATAACTTTTGCAACAAGAAATTACTTATTTATTTTTATGTGTTTATTTCTTAATCTCAAAGACAAATTACGCATAATATTTTTGTTGAAACAGGTGTTTTGATTTAGTTAAATAGATATCAAATTTTTATAACAGCGTCCAGAGGTAAACTCACTGCATTACTTTATTCATACCAAATAAGTAAATATAGGGCAACAAGAATATATTGAAGGGGATAAAAAATATAATTATATTTTTAGCTGTAATTCATTGTAATTAGTCGCTGATGCATTTAAAATCTTGGAATGAAGCAAAGCATGTACAAGGCGTGCATGGGAGCCAGTAAAGTCTGGCATAACAGCTTGCATATCTGCCATCTATTGGTAAGTTTTGTTGTTGATCAATAAAGCAAATCACATACGAGGGTTGATGAAAACCCTTGCAGTCAGATGTAACTGAGTTCGTATATCTGAGTTCTGTTAGTAACACATCCTATTTTTAACTGACTTAAAAGTGCTCAAACCAAAGCGGGCCAAAGGAGAAAGGTTATCAATTCGACTTATGTTTTAAATTTTTTTAATGTATGTTCGCGCAAGATTTCTGTTCTAATTCAGATATTTGGAAATTTTTTTTTTTGTTGGATAGGGGATTTCTCTTTTATGCACCTTTTTTTTTTTAAAAAAAAATCTGGTTATTTGGCATTTAACTATCCGGAAACCGGGCCGTTAAAAAAAAATATTGCCCGATTTTGAAAATTCTTTTTTTTTTGTTGTTGGATAGAGAAAAATCCATTTTTGCAAAAATAATTTTTAATTTTACAAACAAGTTGAAAAAATGTAATTATTTCTATCAATTTTAAACTTTTTACAACTTTTTGAAGTCGATGCCAAATTACAAAAAAAAAAAAAAAAATGTCTACATTTTGGCGCCGAATAATCTTTTGGAAAAAACAGAAAAAAAAACCGACTTTAAAAAAAGAGTAAACATTAATTTTTAATTTAACGACAAATTGAATTATAAAATATTAATTTTATGTTTATTACATGCAACTTTTTGAAATCGGCACCAAAATTTATATATGGTTTTTGTAAAATGGCACTAACTTCACATTTTTTTAATAATTATAAAATTAATATTAAATAATCAAATTTTTTCAATTTGTTTATAAAATTAAATATTATTGTTCTCTTTTTCGCGGATTTTTTTAAAGTAAGTTTTTCTTTTTCCAAAAGATTATTTTATTATTTTTATAATCAGTGTAAAAAAAAGTCACTTAAAACTTCAATGGTATTGGCTGTGCTCCGGCACAGCTATACTATTTTTTTTTTTGTAGAAAAAAATGGCTGATAATATCCATTACGGTTCAACATTTTTATATAGTTATAGATCTTTATTCTTATATAGTGCTTTTATAGTAGGTTTATTTTAGGCTAGTGACGTTAATAAAAGATAAATTATTCCACTGTAGCGTATTATTAATTTTCCTCACGTGATGGTCGATATATTAAGGTTTTTGCATTTAAAAAAATGGCTGCATGTTGTTATTTATATTCTGAAAACTAATCCTAAAGTATTTATATTTTAAGTAAAGATATTTAAGATTGATTTTTATCTGAAAAGAGCGTATTTAAACTTAGAATTAGATTGAAAATAAAGGTATTTTATGCTTTTTAAAGAAAATTATAATATTTTACCCTTAATTTTTGATTATCTCTTATATCCAAAAAGAATACAAATTCTGTTCTATAATAACACTTGCATTTGCCATCGAAATATCGACAAAACAGTTATAGGATATCTTTAATTTTTGATTTTCACTGAGGTTTTCAGAGAAATATTATATTGAGATTTCAGTATAAAACGTTGCACAAATAGTGAATATGCGTTTCGATCGCCAAACCTAACACGGCATTAACCTTAAGTTACAATTTGTTAAACATTTCTATAGGTCCGATATTTTTTTTTATGATGGATTGTTAAGATTAAATAAACTAATTTTTTACAAATGGTCTCCGCTTTAATTCTAGTCATAAGTTTCAAAGTTGATATATTATTTTGTGATCACTTATATAATTCAGTGTGTATGTGGTAAATTTACTTATATTAGTTGATTATAATTAAAAAAAACAATGAACATAGAACGAAGTCGGAAGTTTGTGGTTTAGAAATTAAAATTACAAACGTCCATTCAAATGTCGTAATTAAACGTTATTTAATTGACTTTGTAGGTAATGGGTATATTTAAAAAGACAGCAGACGAAACTGAGACCGAAGAAGAGGAAGAAGTTCTTCTTAAAGATCAGACTGTGGAATACGAAGACAGTGACTCAAATAATTCTGAAAGTAAGATATGTGTACAACAACGTCAGAAAGCTTATTTTGAATATAGCATTTTAAGGCCGCACAATTGTATTTCGTCCTTTTTCTCTGCAGAAGTGGAACTAAATTTTATTAAAATGGAACCCAGTGGTGAAGATCTTATATGATTTCACACTTGAGTAGTCCAAATGCAAAAGCAGTTATATCCAAAAGTTCGAAAAGTTATATTTTGGTATCTGTATGTACCTTATAACTTTGGGCATCAATTTAAAAATATAATAAAGAGGAAAATGCCGTTTTTCATTAATAAAAACTCGAAAAAAGAAGTCCACAGAAACAAAATTAGCTATATTCAGCGAATGTAAACATGAGCATCAGCGATAGTTTGATTACTGATTGGATGGAATGTGGATATAGCTGATTTTGCTTCTTGAACAAAAACAAGTTGCAATACCAGTTAAAAGCCTTCGTCCAATTGCAAAACAAGTTATATACATTACAACTTATTCAGTAATCTGAGAATACACATTTTAAAATTGCAGATTTAAAAAAAAATTTACAACAAAAACAATTTTTTTTTAAAAAATAGTTAAGTTTTGAGAGTTTTTCGCAATTTACTTTAAAAGATTATTGATTTTATAGGTATATCTGCTTTCGCATCTGGGATATTCGCTTTATTTGGACTAAATGGGTGAAGTACTGTTAATAATTTGTGATTTTTTAGGAAATTTTCTGTCATAAATATTTCTTTTCTTTTCGACAAACGCAGAATAAATAAGCTGCCAGATTGCATGCTTCTTATTAAGATTTACGGTATTTTTGTAGTCAATTGGTAGTGGTTTTGAATCTTTTTAGAATTAAAAAAAAACTCTTACAAAAGTTCGTTTCTTCAACGTAAATAGAGATGTATGTCGAACCCAGGGTCGAACCACATTAAAGATGAAAGAAAATGACAAAGCGGCCGTTTTATTTCCAAATTCTTTATTTGTTTTAATCATTTTTTTTCGCATCGACTTTGCCTAAGTATACACAGGTAAAGATATTGAGTCTTTAGTTTTCAATTTTAAGTTTCGATTACGTGAAAATCACAAACAAACATGGTAGTTGGAGGTCGGACGACGGGCATGATGTTTCCTTTCCAGCTGAAATAACAAGAACCACACCCTAATTCGAGGAAAGTTACTATCCTGCATCCTCCTTATCTGACACCTGAATCATGACAATGTAAAAGTATGTATCCTGTAAATATACAGATATAGATTAAAGGCGGGGAACATGTTCTTGCGCTTTTCATCAGCGAACGCCGCGCTCGGCGTCTGAAGCACAGGTTTGGTTGGTTCTGGAGTTTTGGAGAGAAACCAACCAATCCTGTTCTTCGGACGTCGAGCGCGGCGTTTTTTATCGTTAGGTCTAGTGGCCTTGGTTTTCTGGGGTTACATCTTAATTCATGGGGTACATGAGAATTTTGAAATTTATCTACACCCAAAAGCTTTATTCTACATTAAATTTTAATTTCATCTGATCAAAAAGCCTTTGTTTTATGCTCCCAAAATTTCAATTTTAACTGCTCCAAAACGCCTTTTTGCTGCTCCAAATTTCAATTTTATCTGCTCCAAAATACATTTTTGCTGCTCCGAATTTCAATTTTACCTGCTCCGAACACTGCTCCAAAATGCATGAAGCCGGGCAACACCCCTGAAAATGGCTTAAACCTCAAAGATTAATGCCGCTTTTTTACACACTGGGAAAACCGGTGATGGCACTGGCGCCGGATGCAATGTTAAGGTATATAACCGGAAAAGTTATAATTGGATAACCGCCATTCGGCCGCTGGTGTCGTCACCAGAATAGTTTTTCCTGTTGTGTGAAAAAGGGGTCGAAGTCTTTTATTTTGCGAAATTAATGACGGTTGAAAAGTCAAACGCAACAAATGGTGACTTCGTTATTTTTCTTATTCCGTCTTCACATACAAGAACTTATTTTAAAAATAATTTTTAATTCATAAATATTTTCAAAGACGAATCTATTGTAGGGACGCTAGTAAAAGCATGCGAGCAAAACTTGTCAGGATCTTAAAACTTAAAGCACAATTTTTTTTTATCACATGTTGTAATTTTTATGTATTTCCCCTGTTTAATATTTTTACTTAAAATGGCATAAAAAAAACCCCTAAAACTGAGAACAATATTTGTTACATAAGAAGGAGTTTTAAGTTGGATATGATTTTGTTGTCATATTAAAATAAATATACACTTTGACGGATTAAAAAATATATTCTATAAGAAGTCTTTGCATAAGTATGACTTTAAGATTAATTGATTTTAAAAAGTACTTACAAGTAGAAAACTATTGAAATTATTTTTTTAATGAAAATTATTGCCAAAAACTACAAAAGCGTACATAAAAAGATATTAATAAATCTACGAGTTGAATCTTAAAAAAAATATGTTATTGATGAAAAGCAGAATAACAGAGTTCGTCTGGAAAATCATAAAATATGACCTATTTTATTATCTCTCTCAAGACCTTCAGTCCTGCCTGAAGACCTTAACGTTTATTCCACTTATTCATAGTCAGACAGTTTAAATTTAAATTTTGCTGACACACACGTATTTACTATCTGTTTACGCATATGATAAGAACTAATCGATTCTTTATCATAATAAGACCAGTATTGACCAGACTTCGGGAGTAGCCGTAGATGACGTTTTTTTCTTCCTTCAATTTGACTTATTGTTTGGAAACATTGATTGAAAGATAGATGGTCGAAACCTATGTGTGTGGTTTATTGTTATTTAAAGTAAACATTTTAATATCTTTATGTTTTTTGTAGTTATGTATTTAAATTCAAAACATGTTTCTTATAAATGAATTTTACTTTAAAAAAATATTTTTCGGCGTTAATACGTTGCACGGAATTTAGCGAAAAACGACTTTTGCAAAGTCCTGATAACTTCACGTGGATTCAGCCTATGGGGATTAATGACATACCATCGCGTAGAGGAAGGTCAGACGCTTCGAACAGGCCGATTAATTAGCTCATTCCACTTTTACGCTCCATAACTCTACGTGGAATTAGTCTATGGGGATAAATGACATAACAACGTGTAGGTAGGCTGCGTCGACACGGTTAATTATTAACCCATTCCACCCTCTGACCTTTGTTCCACGTGGCGGGGGAAGGGAATGGCTTCCCCTTGACTGCATCTTTCGCAAACATAACTCAGCGTAGAATCAGCCTATGTGAATAAATGACATATTGTGTAGGGAAAAGTGAGACGCGTCGACCAGGTTGTTTGTTAATCCATTCTCCTCTGTCCTTTGTACCGTTTGGGGCTTAAAGGTATTCCCGAACTAAATTGTGTGGTACAATGCAACATGCGCCTACCTGATTTATTTTGAAATCGAATTAATTACTCAGTTCGATATATTTGGATTATTATCTCTCCATCGTTATTGTGCCCTTGTCGTCATCGTCAAATTCAAACCTTCTTTCCTTTTAAATTTTTTGTGTCGATTCTTAAAAAGTAACTACTAAAGTTTTTTTATTGTATTTATTGTATTTGTTATTGTTTTATTTAACACAAATCTCTATCTTGAGCTCTTTTATTTGAATCATAATTCATCTCTAAAATCTGGATTCCTTAGATTTTGCGTTATTTCAGTTAATCAAAGCAATCGCTCGAATAAAGATTTAAAAAAAAAAATAACGTTCATTTTAGAATTTAATGTTATTTTTATATAGTTTTCAAACATTGAGGATGTAACGTCATTCTCATTGCAGAATTGACACTGTATTGCATACTACGCATTGCTTTAATTCTATTTTTAAAGCGCAATAAATCGGAATGTGTCAAACAATGTAGGTTTGGTATTAGTGTAATAATCGCATTTCGAATAAAATAAAAGAAACAAATTTAAATATAAATACAGATTGTCCTGTATAACGGTCATATAATTCAATTGCAGCTGATCTTCACTCCTTGCCCTATTCAAGATTGCTCGACCAGTGCTTGCCCTTCGACGATCCATCGTTGAAGCGTCTGATTCCTGGATGCGAATTGCGGCTCACCATCCAAGAGGTCTGTATTGAGGACGATACGTGTTGGTAAGTCTAATCCTCATCGAATTCTCATTCATTCTTTGACTGGATTCCCATTTTCAAGAAGTTTATTTATGTGTCCACCTTTATGCTACCAACTGGATCCTTACGTTCCAAGCGACGCATATTGTCATAATCATTGTATTACAGTAGAACTCCGATTATCCGAACTCCGGTTATCCGGATCAAACAAAACGAATAGGCAATTATTCGGATCCGGATCGCTTTGAAAAAAAAAATAGAAATCTGCAAAATCCACAAGTTTCTTATAGATGAATGATATTGTTTTTAATAGCCATTAAATTACATTACATACTACAGAGAAATTCGTTTTTTAATAAGAAATAACCTTTTGTTTTCGTGAATTATCCTATTATGCGGATATTCGATTATCCAGATGGGACCTGGTTCCAATTGATCCGAGTTTTATTGTATTATTTTTATCCACGATTGATTGCTTTGAGGAAACAAAAAAGAAATATGCAAAAACTCAGCTAGTTAGTGCCATGCAACAATTTTTGGCAAATTCCGAGTAAAAGCATTTGAAGAATATCCACAAAATGTTCTTTGAATTGAATATGAGCATTAGCCAAACAGCTAAGTCATGCGCAAACAAAGATTCAATAATTGGAATGAAAATCTCATGATATATTGCTACATTAATATTAAAAATGTTAATAATTCCCATTAACTGTATTGGATGGCTGAAATTACATAGTATTAGAGCCACACAATGGATTACTGCGGTGTTGACGGTTTGGTATATCTTGAAATAAAAAACTTTGTAACACTGCCATTTAATTGTGAATGACGGTCAGTTGCAACACCTGAGCTGCAGGGCCCGATTAAGACAATGGAGCAAGGGAAGCCCGTCTATACATGGGGCACTGCTCCACCCTGAAACATCAAATCGAGCTTTTACATGCACTAAAATCCTGGCCCCTGGATGGCAACGAAACACATTATAAATAATATTTAATAAATATTAATAAGAAATGAAAATATTCCTAATATTCTTTGATTATACTTCCAACATTCGAACACATTTAACACAAGTGATAACTTTTTTTTTTGTTAAAGTGAGTGATGCCACTTTTTTAAGGTAAATATAGTGGTAAATTATGTTAGAATTGTTAAATATTTATATAAAATGTATGATTTGGGGGCCCCTCAAAAATATAAAGTGTAAGCCTGGGCTTCCTGGGCCTATTCGGTAATCAGGCCCTGCTCCTTCTACGCGATGAGTCTGAACTTACCGGGATACGAACTGTAGACTCACCAATTCCGTTACGGTTCCAGGGTATCTAGATCAGAAAAAAAAATATTGGGTTTCGATTGCAAATGACAAGTTCATGGAGTATGTTGTTGTCGTAGGATACTGAGACGACATCCTAACGGTTGAAAAGAAACTTTTGAGTTATTTAAAGCCGCACCCCATACGAATGTACGCTGGGATAGATAAGACAATATATTTATTGACATTCTGTGAAATAACGGGCCTCACCATTGTTATTTCTACCACTCTGAACTATCTGATCAGTGCATTTCCGTCTTAACTGTAGGTGCTTCCTTTTCTTTGAACATTAAACGCTACAATCGGTTTTAAATTGGATTCAGCCACAACACTCCAGCTTCATTCGATTTAATAGAATTCGAACGAATAATTTCTCCCACTTCATTTTGAGTGCAGTGCAACGTTGCATTGTCATGTACCTCTTCAAAATAGATTATCACTCCATTGTTCGCATAATGGTCTTTTCACTGGAGATTGATTTAAAGTTCTGCTATTGTTCTTATCACCTATGTCCACAGCAGCAACGTACTGTGGAGATTAGAATTATCACTTGCATTGTCCTCGGGCACATGTGCAAACGTTGTAAATGCACGTTGTGAAGGATTTGTGAA
This sequence comes from Troglohyphantes excavatus, assembly GCA_963932185.1. NCBI lineage: Eukaryota > Metazoa > Arthropoda > Arachnida > Araneae > Linyphiidae > Troglohyphantes > Troglohyphantes excavatus. The sequence goes on along the minus strand of OZ010668.1, from coordinate 18,968,328 downwards.
ACAATAAATTTAAATCCTTAATTATAAACAGAATGGAATACAGGAATTAAAGTTTTAGTTGTTGTGTGCTTTTGACAAATTTAGGCATTTTATGCTTGCCATGAAAATGTTGTTTATTTTGTGGTCATATGGATACTTGGGTATATTAGGGAAGCAGACATATGGAACTTCGCGGGAAATCTATTCATATCGGGCATATCTCTTATCAGAAGATAACATTATATGCCTGTCTCGAACTTTTCATTAAGTGTTCAGCGTCGAAGGATGGCGCCAAATTTGAGTAATAAAGGAAAAATAAAAATGATTTTCAGTTGGAATTTTTTTTGTCAACATTGAATATTTTTTTAGATTTATATTTTAATTAAATTATATATTACAATTAAATTAATTATTACTTTGATATTTCTTTTTAAACTTTTTTTCTACACGTATATTACTTTATAGAGGTTATATAACTTGGATTTATTTTGTTATCTAAAAACGCGGTCTGACCCTGAAAACCAGTGATTTCCACAAAATGTTGCACTCAGTGAAAACAGTAAAGTTTTTTAAAGCTGACAACTTTAAACAATTCCGATATGTAAAAATCTGAACCAAGTTGGAAAAATCGCTTTTAAAAACTATTTGTGCAAATTGGGACAACAAACCATGTTCGTGTGTATCAAAAAAAATTCTGGAACCGTCCCTGAGTTTACAAAATTATTAGAGGGAGGAGGGGGCTGGGGCAAAAGACACATATATTTAATTTAAAAGCATAAACACTCAGTCGGGGTTTTAAATTATTGAGGGGGGTGGGGGTATCCAATGCAAGAAGTTTTCGCATATGTTGTGGGCTCAACTACCCGACTACACATAAATTATTTTAACGCCGTGTCGTGTCAGCCAACGCAGAGCATTGTACAATACATTTTATTACACGCAATAACTTTTGTTTTCTGAGAAAGTCTTTCGTATTTACGTTCCTTTTACGGATTGGCTATTCACGTTTTCTTCATAGGGGAGGGGGGAGGTTGAAAGAAAGCAGGCAATGTGAAACAAGAAACTTCCCAGGTTAATGAATCGAAATTCTAATTGAACAGTGCTGAAAATTCTCAGTTCCAACTTGTTGGCATTTTTATCTTTTTTTTTTTTACATATTTGGTAATATTAAATAGTTCTCTCACAAGCATTGATTTATTGCACGCATGTTCCAATGACGTATTCGTTCTGAGGTGTAATTTAAATGTAGTCTTACAAGTTGAGCGATTTCTAATCTTCCCTGGTTTTCATTTGCTAACAATATTAATTGTCTTCGGGCATAAATTTTCCCAACTCGGAGAGTTTAAAAAAAAAATTCCAAACTGTTATGGTTTCGAGAGCGTGCTCCCCCCTCACCCCCCCCCCCCGGTGCGACGGGCCTGACCCCCAATATTTTTATAAACTGGCTGTACTTCCATTATGAGTTTTATTAAAAGTTAGAGTCATGAGCCCCCCCCCCCCCCCCTTCCCAATAATTTTGAAAACTTAACACCTATTCTCCCTCCCCAAATAGTTTTTGCTACTGGATGAAATGAAATTGTTTTGGAGTTGGTGAGAGGCTACCAATACTTCTAAATATGTGGAAGTAAACCTTGAATGCAATGCTTTCTCTTTAGGTACATTTTGGATCTGAAACACGGCTTATTTACATGGCGGCTAAAGAGACGTTTTCGAGACTTCTATCAACTGCATCATCATCTCCAAGTGTACAGGACTCTGATGACTATAAAGTTGCCCGAGATAAAGTATGTTTTTATTTAGGAAACACGTATGCAAAATTCACTTGTAAACTGGCCACTTCCTTTTCTCAGTTCTACCTCTCTCTTTTATATTTTTTCTCTGAAAACACATTTGCTTACTTGAATACGTCTATAACATCGGTATGGTTATCATGCTATGGGGATAAATGACATACCATCGGGTAAAGGAACGTGAGATGTTTCGAGCCGGCCGATTGTTAACCCATCCCTCCTCTGACATTCGTAACGTGTGGGGGAGTGGCGCCCTTAACTGCAGTATACGCTTCCTCCCCCATTACTCAATGTCAAATCAGCTTACGTTGATAAATGAAGTACCATCGTGCAGAGGAAAGTTGGACGCTTCTACCAGACCGTTTATTAACCCATTTCCCTCTCTGACCTATGTAGCGAGTGGAGGGGAATGTCGCTCTTAGCTGCAGTATGCACTTCCGCCGTCGTAAGTCCACAGAGAATTAGCCTATGGGTATATATGACCTACCATCGTGCACAGGCAGGTTGGCTGTGTCAATCAGGATGGACATTTATCCATTCCCTCCTCTAACTTTTGACGATTTTATAATGTTCAAAGAAACTTTGAGTTTTAAATAAATATAAATTGCATTACAAGTAGACATAAGTATACTTTTCATTTTAAATAAATATAGATTGTTTCAAACTATTAACCTTTTTACTCGTTCGTTCCTGATTAGTGAATCTTGAGAGAAAAAAAAAGTGATTGTGCTATATAATTCTTCAGTGTATTATTTTGTCAAAAAAAATTAATACACTGAAGAATACATTTTGTATATACTTGTCACTATAAGCGCATCTTGCTCCATGATAGATAATTCCACAAACCATTTTTTAAACGCACTCTCTCTTGCTCAATATTTGTTATTTCGAGTAAAAAACTTCCCCTTTTGTTGTTTTTAGAAAAAAAACCCAGAAAAATATTTGATTTTGTCAATTTTTCTGCATTTTACATATATAAACTTAATTAAAACTTGCAATTGTTTTTTAGCTACGGTAGGGAAAGTCTAATTAAAAAAAAATTAAAATTGAAATATTGTAAAACTGGTGGAATGTTACCTCGGTAAGATTATGATCTGACTTAGTAAACTTTTTAAATTAACAAATTTATGTTTTTTCATTCAACATGCACATTTTTTTTTTCAAAACAAAAGTTGCTTATGAAAAGAAAACATATAAAAATTATACACATTTATATATTTTAAATTTAGTTGAATCCAAAAATTATAGATATTTTAAGAATTGTTTTGCATAGTATTGCAGTTGTTGGAAGAAAAATTATCTTAAAATTAAATAAAAAGAAAAAAAAAAGTTTAAATTATAAACGAAATAAATTTTAACGATGTTAAGAATTAGTTCATATTTTCCTCGGTAGATGGCAGTACGAGGTATTATCTTAATAGTGATTATTTTTCCAACTTAATTTCAAGGAATTTTTCTACAAACTTCTTTATATGAAGTTTAGTATTTTTAAATAGAATGTTATCTAAAAATTACTTGGTTAAAAAAAGTAATTAAGAGTCCTTATGTATGGATTTAAAATGGATTATATCAATTTCTAATAAATTATGTTTTGGTGAATATTTAAAGCATGTTACTAAAATGAAAACGAAAGGTAGCATTGTGTGACATCTTCCAACGACGGTATGTAGTTTAGTACATTTTTTAGAATACTACAATTGATTTTAAAATAATGTTTAAGAGAATTTTGCATTAATATTATAAATTACAATTAATTTCCGTTCCTCGGTAGTATAGTGGTCAGTATCCCCGCCTGTCACGAGGGAGACCGGGGTTCGATTCCCCGCCGGGGAGGTAACATTATTTTTGGTCAACAAACATTTGGATAACATAAATTAAAAAAAATATTTACCGATCAAATTTACAACCAAAAGTATACACCAAAACTTTCCAAAATTTCTGATCATCAAGTACATCATGTTTATTATTATATTGATAGCTTATATATTTTATTTATTTCTATTAGAGAGAATTTCGTTTTTGCCGGTAAAGAGCTTGATTTAAAAAATAGCTTTCAAGATATAAATAAATAGATAAGTAAGTAAGTAAGTAAGTAAGTAAGTAAGTAAGTAAATAAATAAATAAATAAATAAATAAGTAAATAAGTAAATAAATAAATAAATAAATGAATGAATGAATGAATGAATGAATAAATAAATAAATAAATAAATAAATAACTTTAAAAAAAAATGATTTTATTAAATGTAAAATAAAATAAAAATAAAATGTAAAATACAATCGAATGGATAAGTGAATGGAGGGAGTAAGTAATATTTCCATTTGCAATTAATTTTTCTGTGAATAAAAAGTTAAGTAAATGTATCTTGTCCTAACAGTATTTGGATATACTTACTATATTTATGCAGTATATAGTAGTATAAGAACTGATGTTACACTTATAATAATAGTTATTGTAGATAAAAATTTTATACTTTTTAAAAACTGACTTTTGTGACATTACCTTTTCATCCACTTGTAAATTTCTTTTCTCTTCAACTACTTTTAAATATATTGAATATGCCTTTGTTGGAGCCGACTCCTGACTAAAAATAAAAGCGGCCAGAGTTTTCGATTTTAAAAAGAATTAATTTTTAATTAGAATTAATTTTTAATTATAATTCATTTTTAATTAGAATTAGCTTTTAATTAGAATTAATTTTTAATTAGAATTAATTTTTAATTAGAATTAATTTTTAATTAGAATTAATTTTTAATTAGAATTAATTTTTAATTAGAATGAATTTTTAATTAGAATTAATTTTTAATTAGAATTAATTTTTAATTAGAATGAATTTTTAATTAGAATGAATTTTTAATTAGAATTAATTTTTAATTAGAATTAATTTTTAATTAGAATTAATTTTTAATTAGAATTAATTTTTAATTAGAATTAATTTTTAATTAGAATTAATTTTTAATTAGAATTAATTTTTAATTAGAATTAATTTTTAATTAGAATTAATTAGTAATTAACAATTTTATGACTAATTGCTGTATTGTCACCGGGATTACGTATTTATGCCAAGCAGATATGACATTTGGGCGTGGTTTCAATTGAGTTACAAGATTCGAAGCCACATCAAACCAGACAGAGTGAGTTAAAGAAAAGCATGTAAAAATAGTTTATTTCATTTCTAATGACCTTTCTTCCTTTAATTCGGTGAAATAATATTGTATTTTATTATTGCTTGAGCTTGCTGTATACCGAAAAACTTAGAATATAAGTTTCAAAATAAAAAACATATTCCGAGAGTGGTTTAATTTAGAGGGTATTATGAAATTACCAGTATTTTAGAAACGAAAAAACTAAAGAATGTTTATATACTTATGTTGTGTCAAAGTTTAAATTAAAAAATATTAAATGAGATACCGGATATGCTAGTCCCTGTTTGCATTGCATATAAATGATGCAAGATTAGGAGTGGAGAAAATGTGCATATTAATTAAAAAAAAATCGAATTGACATTTTTTTTATTTCGACTATTAATAAAACTATTATTACCTAACTATTACTACCTAAGCTAATAAATTGTTACAAAGAGGTATGTCATAATACATATGCTAAACTAACTTCTAGATAGTTCTTATTTCCCACAATGAACAAAAGAAATAACTATATTTCTTTCTCTTTATAAGCATATAGGGAGTTTAATTTTATTATGCCACAGCGTTTTCGTCTTATTGTGTTAACCCTTCCCTCTTGCCCCCCCCCCCCCCGGTTCTTCATGTAACGGCACGTACAGTTTTTGAACAAATATTATTTACAGTGGTATGCGTCACTATTTTTAATTCATTTTAATTGAATGTTTTATAACTGAACCCTTTTTTGGACATGGAGGCTTTTAGAAAAACTATAATTTGTTTTTAAAAAAGTTGATTTCATAAAAAATAATTTTAGATACATATTCCGATTTCTTATTTTAAATCGAAAATTTTTGCCTTCTCCACATTTTCCCAGCGAAAATAAAGGGCGTGATAATTTTTACTACACTCTGTAGTTTTAAATTGTGCCATTACTGTTCCAAATAGTCCGAGATTTTGTATTTTAAAAAGAATCTCAGAAATATCCACTAGAAAGATTTTGATTTCTATGAAAAGAAACACACATCAATATTTGTAAATAAAGTTCGGCAATTATTTCTTCAAAATTTTGCTACGTCACACAAAGACTGAGCTACAACCTCTCTACTCCATATCACGTCATAGTCATTCAAGGTATCCCCCTTCTTCCCCCACAGGTGCGTTACGTAATAAATGAACGTCTCCATATCTGGATATAGTGGGGTGTCACAGGAGTTTTTTTTGTGTTTTTTGCAGGCTGGAAAGGAATCCATCCCGCAGCAAATCTCCCAGTCTCGTGTTCCGAAATGCGAAGACTCCGAAAGTTCCGACATTTCCACTTACATCGGACACCCAGACCAGGCAGAAGGACATACATTGGAAGATGGTATGACTGTGAATTAGTTGGTAACGCCCCTCAAAACTGGTTTCATTTAATAAACAAACGTGTTTGTTCGAGTTGACCAATCGGTCTGAACTAAATCATATATACAATGTGACGTCATAGTGGCCATTTAACTAGCCTATAATAGATTTTCCCTTCTTAAGGACAAATACAACAAAAGACAAATACAAATAATAGAGTTTTAAATCTATTATTTCCTTTAAAGTAACGAAATTCTTTAAATATATTTCTGGCATACAAACTTTTGAATTGTTTTACGATATACTTTAATGCAGGGTTGCCAGGCGATGGTCACTGTTTGGCTGCATCCACATTTATCTGTATTGGCATAATAAAACCTTATTTTTACCCAACTACACTGTTAAAAATATGTACTCAAAAATAACTAATATTCACTCATTTTTGAGTACATGTGATGTTTCTCATGGCTCCGAATGCATAAGTTTCAATTTCTAGAAATATATATGAGTACAATGAATAAAAAGAGCAGTAGCTTGTCTAGGCTTCCTTCATAAAGCACTTTCAACAAATATTGACAATTACCACTTAGACTTACCGGGAATAGAACCCAGGTCTACAACACCGCTGTTCACAGTTTTATATGTTAAGCTATCTAAGGGACACGAATAAGTTATAAACAGAAGTAATGTAAAAAGGTGTGCCAAAAAAATGAGAAGTAAGATAATTGAGTTGTAATAACTCAGTTTCCATTTAAGCAATCGACATCAAATAAGGTGTAAAACCATCTTCTGAAATTTTAATTTTTGCCAGGTCGATTTGTTAAAATGACTTGAACAGAAGCTGAGATTATTTTTATATATTTTTTATATTTAATATATTTTTTACGACGCAAGAAATAAAGTGCTTTTAGTCCGTCCTGAATAAGTTTTTTTAAACTGTAGCTGTCTGGATCTGACACCCACGTTTTCGATTGGTGTTCAATAAAAAGATTAACACGTGTTTATATTAATATTTTTAATTTTTTTTTCCAGGCTGCTTTGGAGAGTTACATGCAGAATGTATTGAACATTTCAAAATTCAAAAATTTCCGAGAAACTGTAAGTGTTTTTAACTTGGAAATCCTAAGAAATATTTATTAATAAGCAAGATATATTTTCTATGAAATTGAATGATATTAATTAAAGAGTGATCGCAAATAAAGTCAATGAGAACGTGTTTTTATATTCATTAAATATTTTGTTACTCGCATGAAGAAGGAATTTGTCTTTCATATTGAAAATTTACTGCTTCAAAGACATAAGGCGGAACTGAACAATAACTTAATGTTATCTTTTACTTGGTAGAATGGCTTTAGTGGGGCGTAGGAAGATGTGAAATTTAGAAGAAAATTTTAATAGAATTCGATTTCCTATTGCTATTAAAACAATAATTTAAGTAAGAACTTCGTGAAGCTTCCAAAATTTCAGTGATGGATGTTGTGGTTTCAGTTGGAGTTCCTAGAGATCGGCCCCCTGTCCTTCCTGGAGGACTTTGGGCCCAAAACCAAAGAGGGCTTCGTGTCGAGGAGGAAGGATCGCGAGGACGGTTGCTGCAGTCGAATCTGCAGGTGTCGCTGCTGTCCGACCTGGAAAAAGAGGTGAGCGCATACTTCTATTTTCCAACACTCTTTATGTAACGAAAACATATTTTGGATATACATTTTGATGGAAAAAGTTTTCAGGTTGTATAGATACATGGAGTGATAACGAAGGTTCTTTTTTAAGGTAATTCCCTCCTATACCAAACGTCGTGACTAACTGCACGATTGACTTGAAAATGATTCCTTTCGATAGGAAGTATGATTATGCAATTACATCAAATTCTCGCACGCTATATCTATTAAAATACAAATACAACGTTAAAATACGCAATAAAAGTCAAATCTGGGCATGTTTCGGGAGATACGTCTCCCTTCATTAGCAGAAAATGAAAAGTCTGTGTGTAATAAAATATAAATAAACCCAGAGTTGAAAGTGTTGCCAAAGAACAAAAAACTATTTCAATCGGTTGGAGTTAACTATTGTGTGCCAACAGGCGGGGAATACTGGGACCGCAAATATTTCATTGACAATCAAATCAATATTGCTAAAAATATGTCCGGATTGGATGAACTTTTATTGCGTATTTTAACGTTGTATTTGTATTTTAATATTCTTAACGCAATGTTCTATAAGACGAGTTTTTATCTTACGCTAGATCTAGTTACTCCGATATGCAGCTGCTTTTGATGCCAAACGAAATATTTTGTCAAACTATCGATTTAAGCAATAAAAGGGGGGGATATTGTACAGTATATGTTTGTAAAGTAATTGTTTAAAATAGTAATGTAACTTTTGGTTTGAATGTCTTTTTTCAGGTAAAAAATTTTTAGTTATTAGCCTTGCTAACCTTCATTGGTTGAGTATCCAACACCCGTAATCCAAAAAATGCTGTCTTAAAAAAAATCTGCATTTCTCTGAACATTAATCCCCAAAGCGAAAAACGTTGCAGCAACAAAATTTCACAAGCAAGCTAAAAATTTTCATAGAACATAATACTAAAGTTAGTGTCAACATCGAAGATTCCAAAAGAAAAGTTGTCATTGTTTTATTTATGCAGCGAAGACAATCCTTCTTCAAAATTACCACGTCAACGCGTTTTAGGCACTCTCATAATCGATATAAATAAGGAAAAACGATAAGAAATTTCTTAAAGCGCTTAAAAGTTTCTTTATTAATATGTAAGCCATATTTATCCAATTCTTCACATACTACGTTAAAGGGAACGCCTAAAGAAATGTTTTAGTTTTTGGAAAAACGAGAGACTTCTAACTGAAAGAAAAGATTGTTACTATGCTATCCAGTGGCGGATCTAGGTATAGGGCACTTGGGGCAATTGCCCTCCGACCCTCAATGTCCTGATGTTATAGTGATGGTGATATCTTTGCACAGGTGGCTGTTCATCAAGGAGAACTTCGTGGGCCTGTTGAACCCGAAGAGCGGACAGGTGGACACAGTTCTGCTTCTAGACCACGCTTTCAGTGTGAGCAGAGGACAACGCAGAACCGGACGCAAGGACGGCATCAAGATAAAGAACCTCAGCAGGTAGTCTAAGGTATTTTAGCTTTTATTGTGTGGAGTTCGGTATGTCTAAGTGTTTTTTTGCTTATTGGTCAAAAATTTATAATTATTCGTCTATATCTAGGCCATTTATTGCCTTTTTAAAAGAAAGCTTACCTAATCTTTTCTTTAATTTTTAAATTAAATCGAATATTTTTGTATAAAAAGTCAAAATGTTCTTAACACAAGAGTTCTATGTTTTCTAAAAATATAGCTATAAAAATTAATTGTATTGTATTTGCTTTTTGAAATAAAAAAAATAACTAAATTATTGTTTTCGGATCGGACTTTTGATGAGGATTTTAAATGTTACTATATGTTTTGAAGTACCTTGAGTTAAATTTTTTTCTTCAAAAACTTATCTATGTGTCTGTGAATACGATATTTCCGGAATGGATTATGATATCGCAATAAAATTTGATTCTAAATCTACGCTGTCTATAAATGACAGCAATGCAAGTATCTTATTAAACTTTCTATAAAGGTGCTTAACAGTGAGGGATTGTGATTTTTAAAAATTATTACTTGAAAACGGTTGTAACGATTTTCTTTATAAAATAACAATGCCAACGCTTTTTAAAGTTGGTATATATTGGTATCATAGAAATCATGTAAAAATCGATTAATGAGTTCGTGGGTTAGAAACTTATCTTACTTTACTTTTATTAATTTCTTCACACTGTTACTCATAAGTACTCAAAAATAAGTAAAATGTACTCATTTTTGATTACATTCGATGCTTATCATAGCACCGAATACATAAGTTTCATTTTTGAAAAAGACATGCACTCATAAATGAGTATAATGTGTAAAATTTAATTAAAAAGAGCAATTGCTTGCTCAATTTGAATAAATAGCAACAATTACAACCAATACTTACTGGGAACCGAACCCGTATCATCAGGTACCGCAGTCCAGTGTCTTATCCGTTGTACTCCCAGGGCAACGCGACGTGTAGAAGTTATAAACATAAGAAATGTTAAAAAGTTGTGCCAAAGGAATGGGAAGTAAGATAATTGATTTGTAATAACTCAGTTTCCATTTAAGAACACGTCATCAAATAATGTGGAAAACCATCTTCTGAACAACTATTTTTAGTTTGTCAGGTCGCTTTGTTAAGATGGCTTGAACAGAAGCTGAGATTTGAAATATTAAATCGCATTGCTCCTTTCGATAAAGTACGATTACTTAAAGTTGAGTACGTCATCGCTCATGTACGATGCAATTGTACTCATAGAAAAACGAGTATGTTCAGGTACTCATTTTTAAGTACCCTTTTTTTATATAACATTAAAGGTCAGTTTAAAAATATATAAAATCCTAATTTAAGGAAAACTAAGAGTGACTTTTCGAGAAAACCATATACAATTGAGGTGGGAGGTTACTGTTCTTTTATCAAGGTCAAGAAAGTAGTTTCCCAGCGCATGCGATTTTTTGTTTTTATAGAAATTTGTGTAAATTAAATTTTTTTTTACAGATCTATGTACCTGAAGTGCGGGAGCGAGGCTGAAGCGGAATCTTGGGCGATCGAATTCGAATTCATCCTGGATCGACTCTCCGAGGATTTTGTGCGTCCCAACCCCTTCGGTTCTTTTGCCCCACCGAGATCGTCTGCAGAATGCAAATGGTAATCAACTGCATATTTGTTGATTAATCATGCATTAAGATTGGCGTCAGTTAATCTTCTCACTGTATAACTTAAATAATAATTTCCAATTTTGAAATTTTGGGTAAAATATTTTTTTTTTTTATGTAAGCTGTATTCTTAAATTAAAATTCTTTTAAAATTAAAACAAAACTATATAATAATAAATGTACTTATAGCCTGAAATTATTTTATTAATAAACTAGCTGCAAAAGAATTAGTTTTAAGCAAGTTTATAGAGAGTCTATCTTTAAAATAATAATTAAAAATTGAAATTCTTACAAAAAAAAAAAAAAATCTAAGAAATGTTCTAATAGTCAGAAATTATTTTATTAATAAATTAGTTGTTAGTAACTCTTTGATGAATAATATAGTTATAATGAATAATGTAGTTAGTAAGCTCCTGAAAAATACTTGTTGAAGGTGAAATACATTGGCATCAGACGGGTTTATTAATTTTGACGACATAATAAACTTAAAATGTAAATCTGTTATTTACTATAAATTATTTAGCTCAAACTACCAATCTCGTATAAATAAAGAACTATGTGTATATTAATATGCTTTTATTTTCAAATTTTTGTTCGTTATACGTTACTGTTTCGAAACTTGCAATGAATATAATTTTTATATTCATTTATTATTTAACTACAATACCAAAAGTTTTCTATTAAAGGAAGAATACGCTTGTTGTTTCCTACTCCGTTTTATTTAAAAGCGATTTAGAAAAAAATATTTAACGAATTCTGTATGTGTGTATATCATTTTCATGCCATGCACGTCGAATTCTGTAAATGTCGTTTCTCCTTAATAATTGAAATTTTGCAGAAAAGAAATAACGTGCGCTACTTTTGCATTACAATTCAAATTGGGGGTCTAAGGACTAAAATTTTAAATAATTAGAATTTAAAGTTATAGGATTTTATGACATATACATTTCTTCTTCATATACATGAATTATGTAGTTTAGTACAGTAATGCCATACCGATTTTGGTTAACCATATTGTTTTCAGGCCATACGAATCGCATTCTGTAAATTTCGTTTCTCCTTGACAAGAGATATGTTGCAGAAAAGCTTAATAACCTGCGTGTTATTGTGTTAAAATTCAAATTGGAATATAAAAACTAAGATGTCAAATAATTATAATCGTATAACTTTATGATACATACAGTTCTTTATTTATACAGATTAGGGAACTTAAGTATGTACTAATAAATTGATAGTAAATACAATATCATCTTTGTTTAACCACATCATGCTATTCGAATTCTGTAAATGTTGTTTCTCCTTGATGTGCAATTTGTTACAGAAAAGCTCAACAATGTGTGTTGCTTTTGCGCTAAAATTCAAATGGGAATATGAAAACTAAGATTTCAAATAATTAGAAATTAAAATAGTATGACTTTAGAATATATACATTTCTTTATTTATACGTATTAGGAGTTTAAGTATGAACTAATAAATTGTATTAGTAAATACATATTATGCAAGTCGAATTCTGTAAATGTTGTTTCTGCTTGATGTGTAATTTGTTGCAGAAGAGCTTTATAACATGTGTTTGTGTTAAAACTCAAATTTTGATGTAGACTAAGATTTCAAATAATTAGAATTTAAAGGAGTAAGATTTTAAGACACATACAGTTCTTTATTTATACGGATTAGGGTTGTTTCACTATGACCAATAAATTGACAGTGAATGCCATATCGTCTTTGGTAATCATATAACTTTCAGGCCATACACTTTGAATTCTGTAAATGTCGTTTCTCTTTGATGAGCGATATGCTGCAGAAAACTCGATAACATGTGCTGCTTTTGTAACAAAACAGATTTTGTGATCTAAAGATTAAGTTATAAAACAATTATAATTTAACGGAATAGGATATTAGGGTATATACTTTTCTTCTTTATTTATACGGATAATGGAGTTTAAATATTGGGCTAATAATGGGCAGTAAATGCCATATCGCCTTGGGTTAAACATATCATTTTCAGGCATTACACACTGAATTCTGTAAATGTCGTTTATCCTTTATGAGCGATATGTTGCAGAAAAGCTTGATAACAAGCGCGGCTTTTGCATTTAAATTCAAATTGGAATATGAAAATAAAAATTCAAATAATTAGAATTTGAATTTATGATTCGAATCCAAAATAGAATTTTAAGATTAGAATTCAATGCAATTAATTATTTAAAAAGATTTCAGAAATATGATTTTAGATGTCGAACTTAAAATTTAGTATTTAATTAATATAATTTTAGGGTATAAAGGATTATGAAGCCGTTGAAAATTTGACTTTAGGATTTAAGAAAAGATATATTGAAAATAGTATTAAAGGATTCCACTAAATACAATACGATTTTCATCACTATAAAAGAAATATAGTTTTTTTAATCACATTACGAAGAATATGATTTGTTGTTTGGTTGTAAAGAATCTGAATTTTTTTTATTAGATCATACATAATATGAATTTAGTTTAGGATTGTTTTTTAAAGATATAGAGATTTCAAACATTAGGATTGAAGGATTCCCTGTCTTTTAAGGATTGTAGACGGTGCCACCTATTTCGAGGCTGTAGCAGAGGCGCTGGAAAAGGCCAAAGAGGAGATCTTCATCGCGGATTGGTGGTTGACTCCTGAGATTTACCTCAAAAGGCCGACAGTTCACGGGCACTACTGGCAGCTGGATTACGTTCTCAAACGAAAAGCGGTGAGACTGCGTTATTTCAATTGCGACAAAGGCTATTGCTTGTAAAGTGTTCACTAAAATTGTGTTTAAGTGTAAATTCCATCAAATAAAAGCATGTCTTAAGATTGAGCTTTCAGCCGACTGAAAAGTGCGCTAACCAAAACCCCCAAAGCGCGCTAAAAGGAGAGAAGTTATCAATTCGACTGATATGTTTTTTTCTTATGTATGTTCGTGCAAGATTTTTGTTTTAATTCAGATATTTGAGAATTTTTTTGTTGTTGTTGCATAGAGGATGTCTCAGTTTTTGGCACCTTTAGAAAAAATATCCGGTTATCCGACATTGAATTATTCGGAATTTTCAATTAACCAGACCGTTTGAAAAAAAAAATTTCGAAAATTCTGTTTTTTTTACTAAATAGAGAAAAATCTACCTTGGCAAAAAATAAAAAAAACAAGAAAAATCGGTTACCCGAATGTGATCTATCCGAATTATCGATAACGAAGTATCGATTAACTGGACTTTTTTTTAAACAATTTATACGATTTCAAAATATATTCATTGTTGAATGAAGATTGTACACCAATGACCTTTTGTTCTCCCAGCATTAATTAGTATTGATTGTTTTACAATATATATTGTTGAGACAGCATAGTTTTGTTAACACGGTATTTATTAAACCAGATTGGGGACGTGGAAAATTAGAGTAACAAATTGAATTTCTTAATAAATAACAGCAGGGGGAATCCCTCCGTTAAATTAAAAACCAATAAGGATTTTTTTTTATTTTAAAAGGGAAAACCGACTTTTTGAAAAATACGCTAAAATTAAAAAATAATTCTTAATTTTACGAACTAGTTAAAAATATATTGAATTATTTAATATAATTTCTATACTTATTACAACTTTTTGAAGTTGGTGCTAATTTAAAAAAACACATATTTAAATTTTGGCTCCGATTTAAAAAAGTTGTAATAAGTATAAAATTTATATTAAATAATTCAAATATTTCGACTTGTTCGTAAAATTAAAAATTATTTTTTTAAACTTTTTAGCGCATTTTTCTTAAAGTCGGTTTTTAAAAAGATTATTGTATATTAGAGACAGTCAATACAAGTCAAACAGATTAGAGACAATAAGTATAACTTTAGTTAGCTTGTTAAAACCAGTTAAAACCTAAAGATGATTCTCAGAAAATTAATATGATTAGTAAGGGAATTAGGAATTTCAAAAGTTTAGAATATTTCATTACTTTCAACCTCTTAAGAGTGTTCAATTGAAATGACAATAGCATAATTTTTCAATTTACAGTATATAAAACAGCTTTTCAAATTTTCAGTTTTCTGGTTGGATGGAAAGTAAAAAAATTTAATTTGAAACGGTGATTAAAATCAAAGCAAGAAATTTTCTTTATATATTAAGATCAGACACACTTTTTGCTGAACAGATATAGTGCAGATTTTCTTATATTTTGTATTCTAGATGGCTGGAGTCAAAGTTTATGTTCTTTTATACAGAGAATTGGAAATGGCTTTGGGCATTAACAGTAACCATTCTCAACAGAAACTGCAGAGAATGCACAGAAACATAAAGGTGAGTAGTTTCACTTCTAAACATAGCCGTATTTAGAGTTAGTGGACCCCCAGGCTGAACATGTGATTCGGGTCCCTCAACTACCGTGGCGGTATGTCATTCCGCCCAGTAATACAATAAGGGAGGAAGGCGAAGAGGTCCAAATTTTTTAAAAAATGTATATACAGGGTGCGGCAAGTTAATTTCCTTTTTTGAAGTGAGTGCTTTAAAGTTTACAGAAGCCCAAGGCAGGTGGGCGTGGTCTAGTTCGAGATAGGATATCATAAAGTTGTGTGACGTTGTAGTTCAGTCACCATCATTCGTTGGAGTAACGAACAGCGTGCATTTGCCGTAGAGGCCTATTTTTCCAACGGAAGTTCAGTAGTTTCAACCCAGCGCGCTTTCCGAAATCGCTTGAATATTGCGCCTTTGGGACCTGTCCCGGACCGGAAATCTATTTTTTTGTGGGTGACAACGTTTAGGGAAACTGGTTCTGTGCAGAAAAAAAGAAGTAGAGACGCACGTCCCATTAGAAAATAAACAGACTGTCACAGTCACTTCAGACCGTTATGTGAACATGCTCGACGAGTTTTTTCCCCACGACTTGATGAAATTGACTTAGGAGAAGTATGGTTTTAGCAGGACGGAGCAACAGCTCATACTTCAAGGGCATCGATGGCTGTGTTGCGAAATCACTTCCCAGGGCGCCTCATCTCACTGAGAGGCGATGTGGAGTGGCCGGCGCGTTCTCCCGATTTGGCCCCATGTGATTTCTTTTTGTGGTGTATTTAAAATCCTGTGTATATACTGAATGCCCACAAACTCTGGAAGATCTGTAAAAAAACATTCAGGGAGAAACGGCCAACATACCCATCAATATGCTGGAGTGAGTGATGAGAAATAGCAGAATTCGGTTCACCCAGTGTATCGGTAATGGCGGGCGTCACTTACCCGATATGGATTTTAAAACTATGTAAACCACAACTTTAAATGTGTAACTTTTATATAAAAAAATAAATAAAAATATATTTTTACTACTTTTTTTTATTGCAATACGAAATAAGGAAGATAGCTTGCCGCATCCTGTATTTCGGAAAAAAATTTATATTGAATAAAATAAAACCTCATAAAAACAATTATATAAAAGGTGGCAAAGATTGATGGATGGCAAATGGCAATCGGATGCCGTGGGACCCAACTGATATAACAACCATCTAACTCCGAGTAGATTTTTTTTCGGACTCAATTGACGCTTTCCGATATTTACACTGTGCAAATATTTTAAGTAATTTTTTTTTTTTGCATCCTAAATTATATATTTTTTTTATGTATGCGATGCGGGTCCGTAGGCTGCAGCCCATGTTGCCTATGCCTAAATCTGTCCCTGCTTCGAAAATAACTGTTATCAATGTCATTTCTGTTTAAGAAGGCTCGTTGGGATCTGAACGTAGATTTAATAATTGCTTTCACAGTTGAATGAAACAAATTGGAATTATTCTTTTGATATAAGAAACCTAAAATGCTTAGAAATAATGATACATATAAATCACGTTCTACATATATCCATTCGTATGTAGATGGCACGTAGATGACGATGATTGAATGCAATGATTTTTACATCTTTGGAGACGATAGATCTTTTAAATCATCTATGTGGGTATCAGGATAGGAAAACATCATAAAACGCTTTTAGTAACATGGTTTCAACAAATAGCCCAATTGACAAAAAAATTGTCTCGTTTGATAAAATATTAAGCACCGATGCTTGTTAAACCTTAAAATAAAATAATACCACGTACTTGACACGGGTGGGGCCCATGAAGTTAGACATAACAGCTACCGCACCTTCCTTCTGTTGAAGTGGTTTACGTTGAGGACCAATTCTTAGTTCTGTTAAAATCTGGAGAAATGTTGTTTCCGATCTGACTGTCCTCCGACTCACTCACTTTCAATTGTTATAGAACTATTTTATAAACTATATCACTTACAAACCTACACATATAATATTATATTAAAAAACTATTTTATGCATATTTTAAGGAATGTTGCTTGACTTGTAGGTTCTGCGTCACCCGGAAGTGTCGAAAGGGGTGTTCCTGTGGGCTCACCACGAAAAGATCGTCTGCGTGGACCAAACCTACGCATTCGTGGGAGGAATAGATCTCTGCTACGGAAGGTGGGACGACTATCAGCACAGGTGAATAATAAAAGGGATTTTTTGTCTTCAGTTTGTATTATTTTGTAATTCTGTGGGGGAAAATAGGCGCTGTTTACCTACATTAGGGGAGTCTTTTCCCTTTTTTTGTAGTAATGATGCAATTACGTGCTGCCATTAATTCTGGTATATCTAACTGTTATACGATATTGGTTAACGTGATATTACGTGTTCTTACGATATTTTGTTGTTAAAAGACACGTTAATGTTTGAAAACTGTTGGAGTTTCGAATTCTGAAAATTTCAATGCTTGTAGAAGAAAACAAATTTTAGACCATTAAGACTGTTTACTGTAAAAAAAAGGTACTCAAAAATGAGTACCTGAACATACTTGTTTTTCTTTGAGTACAATTCGCATCGTAAATAAGTGATGACGTACTCAAATTTAAGTAATCGTATTTTCTCGAAAATGATAAGTGTGATGAAATATTGCTAAATCTCAGCTGCTGTTTAAGCCATCTTAACAAAGCGACCTGACAAACTTAAAATATTTGTTCAGAAGATGAGTTTACACATTATTTGATGTCGATTTCTTAAATGAAAACAGAGTTATTAAAACTCGGTTATCTATCTTACTTTCCATTCTTTTGGCACGCCTTATTAACATTTCTTCTGTGTATAACTTCTTCAAGTCGCCCTGGTAGTTTAACGGATGGGGCTCTGGAATGCGATGCCTGGGATCTAGGTTCGATTCCTGGTAAGTTTTGATTGTAATTGTCGCATTTATTAAAAAAGATTTATGAAGGCAACCTATGTAGGCTAGTATCTGCTATTCTAATTCATTTGACTTATTTTTGAATACCTATTTTTTACAGTGTTCTTATCACATTACATTTCATAAAGTGTAAAATATGATCATTTTAAACAAATAAAGGTAATTTTTTAAGGTGTATAATTAAAATAACACGTACTCTCTACATGAGACAAGGAATGGAATGAATGTGTTTATAGGCTGAGTGATTTCGGTGACGTCGAAACCAAACTGAAGATTCTCCGTCACATGTCCACAGAAAACCAGGGAACAGTGAACCCTCCAGAGATGAGGTCTTCAAAGTCGTTTCCGGATCTGAACGAAATTTCTTCGGGGAAACAAAAAGGAAGTAAAGAAGAAGTGGAGGTAAACAGAAATCGATAATTAAGATGCTTAATTAAAAGATTTTTCCAAAAGCTGTTTCAGACAACCAAATATATTAGATTTGTGTTAAGAATTACCTTATTTTGAATGAGAGTTTGGGCTATGTAAATGAACATATAAATCTAAGAAGTCTATTTAATATTTAATAAACAGAATTTAAAAAAAAACTGAACTAAACTATTTGTTTAGTCGAAAACGCATTTTGTTCCATTGAAATTGACTCGCAAAAATTTTAATCTGCATACGACTCAATATACTTAAGAAATGTTATTTGCGTTAGTCCACACATAGCTTCAATGTGACAAAAAAACAACGAAATACCCGCCAAAGATAAATTTAGCTCTTACGAAATTATTTAGATTTTTAAAATAGTTATAATACTTCCCTTATTTAGTAATAATATTTTAAAAACTCCGCGTATGCTAATTATTAATACACTGAGGCCAAAATATTAGGACTATGTTCCATATGCTTCCACTTCCCTTATTCCATAGTGGAAATAGTGGATTCAATATCCTTTGATAGATCCTTCATTAAAATCTTTTGTAATTTGCTGTACTATTGATCTTAGGATGCCCCTTACAAACCTGGATATTCTTCCTACTACTTGAGCATTCAGTAAATGCCGAAAAAAACTAGAAGTCCGCTGTAACGTAGTTATTTTTTTGCTTTAAACATTTTCACTGCAGCTGCTTTTGAACATTTCACAAATGCAGCTGTTTTGCTGATAGGCTCTCTCCATGACATGGCGCACTCCACCCACAATAATCTCACTTTCATAGTCCGTCAAATCGCATTTTTACCCATACCATTTCGAGCTTCTACTAACATATAAGCAAACCACCTTTCCTGTTTTATATCTCTTTGCCCTCTAGTAGAAACGGTGTGACGTCATAGATCATTTACTTAAAAAAAACGTCAGGTGGTCATAATAATTTGGTCACTCAGTGTGTAAGAAAACACAAAGTAAAAGATAAGACACATGTTTTTAGTTAATTTTTGAAAAAACTCAAATAATCAAAATATTGGGCCAGCGTTAGCGAGGTCGAACTTATCGGCAATTCGTATGTTTGTCTGTAAATTTGTTTGTTCCGTAGTCGCAACCAATCACGTTGTTCGATTTTCTTTAGATCTGCCAGGAATGTTCCTTTCAGTCATTAAAGTTGATGAATTTGAGGTTTTTTCCTTGAAATTATTGGGTCTACTGTTCCTAGAACTGCTATTTAAATCCTATTCTTGGTGTGTTCATATAAGTTTTATGAAATAGTATTCAGTACTCAGTTTAGAGTACATTACAGGAAAAAGTTGAACCTGTTCTGAAAACTGTGCGATTTAAGACTGCTGTGAGGAAAGCAGAAGCTGCTAAGGTGAGAAGAACTTCAATTTTTAATTTTTATGTGTGTAGTGTTACTCTTAAGTAATACGAGTAGCTGTCGATGTTTTGTTGATATAGAAAATTAAAGTATGTTTAACTTTTCTCTTTAATATATACTTTTAGATCCTTAATTTTTGTAATATATTTGAGCTTAAATATTCATACACATTGAGACACAGTAACCCCCAAAAGAAATGGAAAATTTAAAAGTTTAAAGATTGACATAAAATGAATAGGATCAAGACTTTTAAAAAATATAATTGTGTCCTTTATATATGCACCTTAAAATTATAAATTTTTTATTATATTGAAGGCAAAAAAAAGTTGCAAAAGAGCTTAATTTTTTTTACTGGATTGAAATTAATGCTTTGGAAGTAATGGAGTACAAAATAGCTTTAAGAAGTAAATTATGTACATTGTCGAAAGTGTTCATTTTATAAATTATACTTTAAAAACTGAAAACGCTCTACTTTCTTTGAGATGAAGAAATAGTTGTTCCAAGTATATGTAGAGTTCCGAGAAAAAGAAAAACAAACATCTGTGCATATGTAAATATCAGTAAATGTATTGCTTTCTACTGGTAATGAACAGTAGCCCAGCCCAGACTTTACTTTACAAATACGAATGACGATCGAGTACAAGCCCTAAGCCCAGCAAGTTGGCCTTGTTTAACACGTCCTAACAATTCTCCAATGTCGATCCAAATTAGTCTTTAAAAATACCTACTCCTTACGAATTAACTATGGGCATTCGAATTTCCTTGTGTGTAATCCTATGATATCCTATGATAATCCTATGATTTTTTTTTAATTTAAAAAAAATACTTTTTTAAAAATATTTAAAAAAAATATTTTTTTAAATATTTAAAAAAGAATAATGAAAACTGGAAATTATATGTAACTGGAAGTATTTTGAATTTTTCGGGGCATTTATACGGATGTTTTTTTTTTACAGAATATATTTAGTTTTTTCAATTTTTTGAAATATTCGAAGTAGACGACGAGGTGTTTAAGTTCAAAAGGGGAAAAGAGTCATAATTAACAACTAATAAACTTTAAATGTTCTTCAGAGCCCTGAGTGACGTAAGTGGGCATGATAGAGATAAAGAGAGAATGGTCTCTGAAAGGGGAAAACCGACATTTAAACAAGGAAAAACATAGGGAAATTTAGGGATATTACGTACCAGATATTAGGGATATTACGTACAATAATTTACCAGATAGTGTGAATTGGAAACGTCTTTCATATTGGAAGTGAGAAAAGGGAAGAATTAGTCGTGGGAACCTTTGAAATTCTTGTGGGAATGGAACGTCCGTGGGCGAGGACTGTGTTATGGTTTATTAGAGTACGTACTATTGCTGAGGTCATCAGAAACTGCATAGGGATGCATTGTGCAATGGAATGAAATAATCATGGGAAATTGAAAATTAGACAGAGAGGAAAATTTTGGTGGTTAGGAAAAATAAGTTTCAAGGGACGGAATATAAATTGAAGGGAAATCTTTATAGGTGGGAATTAACATGGGATAGAATTTAAAGAAATCAAATAGACTGGTTGTATAAGAAGGCGGTGAATTAAAAAGTGGTTTACAAGGGAATGGAAAATATCTTTCATATATTTTAATACTTTTTATTACAAAATCAAATTTTAATTTTTAAAATTAATATATAAATTCGCTTACTTTTGTGTAGGTATTTCAAAACATCGAAAGGAGACTGTCCCTTGAAGCAAAATCTCAGGGTATTCCGTCTGATATTACGTGAGTTATGTAAAAATTATTTTCTTTCGAACTAATTTTATACGAATACAATGTCTTCATATGTATTTTTTTATACTCGTTAAATTGTATGCAAATTAGTTCCTTCATTCGAAATGTTTCTTGCGTTTCGAACTGTAGCTTCGAACCCGCACAACTTGCAGACAGGAGACGGACCATTCAAGAGATGGCGCTCACGGTCTTGGGAATGGACCGTAAATTCCGTCTGTGGTATGGAAAAGACTACGCAAACTTCATTACCAAAGACTTTCATAACCTACACCAGCCGTATTCGGGTAAGTTAAGTTTTGAAGTCAAAGGTCTTTAAAATCAGCTAAATGGGGAATCAGGATAAAAACGTTATTTTACGCTTTTATGGGGAATTATTATAACTCCGCTAAAATAGCATAATAGACATAAATTTGGTATCATTAGTTAGAAAACCCGACTCCTATACGTGTATAATCTGGGAATAAAGCAAAGTACGTACCAGGCGTGGATGAGGGTGCACAGCGTCAGACGGAACAGCTTGTCAATCTTCTGTCGAGGTTTTTGTTACCCTATTTGTATTTCTGTAATCTTTTTAAATGACGTTTCGTTTAAAACCTTTCTAGTCGTGCTTCGAAACAGCTACACCCTATTTTTGATAAAGCATGTCATATTCCGATGATAATGTAATGACTAAAAAAAAACAATAAATATTTTTGTGTGCTTTATTCTCAGATAACATTGATCGAAATGTTACACCTAGAATGCCGTGGCATGACGTTGGACTGTTTGTCCAGGGTCCAGTTGCCAGGGATATTGCGAGACACTTCATATTGAGGTGGAATCAGGCAAAGGTGAGCTTACTATTTACTTAACTATTACTATTTATTATTACTATTAACTTATTATTTCTTAATAGAACCTCTTTTCAATGATGAAACAATAAACTATTTAAATATACATTGAGCTGCCAAATTATTATAACCATCTGTGGTTTTCAAGTAAATGAGCAATGACACCACACTGTTTCCACCAGAGGACGAGAGAGGTATCAGAAAAGTGCTTTCTTACAACGTTAGTAAAAGCATTTTTTCCCAACGGGTATGGGTAAAAAGCGCGATCTGACGGACTTTGAACGTGGGATGATTTTGGGTGTTCGTAGTTGTGGAGTGAGCAACAGCTGCATTTATGAAATGTTCAACAGAAGCTGTATTGAAAGTGTTTAAAGACGACACCGTTAGCCAAAAATCGGGGTCTTAACGTGCCACCTGTGGTCGTCAGTAACTATTGAATGATCAAGCGGAAAGAATAGTGTCCAGATTTATAATGGACAACCGAAGAGTGCAGCAAATTACAGCATATATAAATCAAGGATTATTCTCAAATAATCTAGGAATACGCTATTCACCTTACACTTCATTGTATGGGGTATGGAAACCTATGGGATTTTTTTTATTTAAGGTCCTGACCTCTTCGTTAGGATATACAGGATTTCCTTCAACAACCATACGTGGGATACAGAGAATATACACATATAATGTTTGTACAGGCCATCTTCAAATGGCCTGTACAAACATTATAGTGAAAATAGAGCAACACGCTCTGAGTTTGTAGCACATACCTTAGGTGTTAACATGAGTATTTGTCTCTATGCGGGGTGCATACCCCCCACTTTCGTATATAAAAACTTATAATCTAACTTAAAAACTAACATAAAAAGGAAAAAAGAAAAGTTATGGGAAACAAAGTTTTCTTGAGAGACTTTTATGCAAAGAATTTGTATCTTGAACCAATACGAAAAGTTTACATTGTGTAGTTTTTGAGTCCAGCATATTTTGTATATGAAACATACAATTTGCTTATTTAGGTTCATTTATATTCTTATTTTTGTCATAAGTGTTGATACGACTGTCTGTAGGAATGGATGAATAGAATTATTTAACAGTAGAGTGGGTAAATCAAGCACCGGAAAGTTTAAAGGTAAGAATGTAAACCGTAAATGTTCAAATTCTGCACAATTGTATATGTAATGTACAATGGAACCCTCTTCTTCATCGTAAGGACAGATTGGAGATGCCTGGAATAATCTTGATTGGAGAGTTGGAAACGTGCCGTGCCCGGTGAGAAATTGATTATCGTAAAAGTTTGAATGCCATCTGCTCGTGCTGACCTTCGGAAATATGGAATGAGTGTGTCCAGGCACGTAGGTAAGGGAGGGGTTTAGGGGGTTCAAACCCCTCCCATTGTAAGTCAAATAAAAAAAATTAAAAACCGAATTACTGTAAAAATCATAAAATTTTAGGGGGGGGGGAAGAGGGTAAAAGAATACCACTGTCAGCATGGGGTATCAGGCACGTAGGTAAGGGAGGGGTTTAGGGGGTTCAAACCCCTCCCATTGTAAGTCAAAAAAAAAAAAAAAAAAAAAAACGAATTACTGTAAAAATCATAAAAAATTAGGGTGGGGGAGAGGGTAAAAGAATACCACTGTCAGCATGGGGTATCCGGCACGTAGGTAAGGGAGGGGTTTAAGGGGTTCAAACCCCTCCCATTGTAAGTCAAATAAAAAAAATTAAAAACCGAATTACTGTAAAAATCATAAAAAAATAGGGGGGGGGGAGGGGGTAAAAGAATACCACTGTCAGCATGGGGTATCAGGCACGTAGGTAAGGGAGGGGTTTAAGGGGTTTAAACCCCTCCCATTGTAAGTCAAATAAAAAAAAATAAAAACCGAATTACTGTAAAAATCATAAAAAATTAGGGGGGGGGGGGGGGAGAGGGTAAAAGAATACCACTGTCAGCATGGGGTATCAGGCACGTAGGTAAGGGAGGGGTTTAAGGGGTTCAAACCCCTCCCATTGTAAGTCAAATATAAAAAAATAAAAACCGAATTACTGTAAAAATCATAAAAAATTAGGGGGGGGGAGAGGGTAAAGGAATACCACTGTCAGCATGGAGTATCAGGCACGTAGGTAAGGGAGGGGTTTAAGGGGTTCAAACCCCTCCCATTGTAAGTCAAATAAAAAAAAATAAAAACCGAATTACTGTAAAAATCATAAAAAATTAGGGGGGGGGGGGAGAGGGTAAAAAAATACCACTGTCAGCATGGGGTATCAGGCACGTAGGTAAGGGAGGGGTTTAGGGGGTTCAAACCCCTCCCATTGTAAGTCAAATAAAAAAAAATAAAAACCGAATTACTGTAAAAATCATAAAAAATTAGGGGGGGGGGGAGAGGGTAAAAGAATACCACTGTCAGCATGGAGTATCAGGCACGTAGGTAAGGGAGGGGTTTAGGGGGTTCAAACCCCTCCCATTGTAAGTCAAATAAAAAAAATTAAAAACCGAATTACTGTAAAAATCATAAAAAATTAGGGGGGGGGGGGAGAGGGTAAAGGAATACCACTGTCAGCATGGAGTATCAGGCACGTAGGTAAGGGAGGGGTTTAAGGGGTTCAAACCCCTCCCATTGTAAGTCAAATAAAAAAAAATAAAAACCGAATTACTGTAAAAATCATAAAAAATTAGGGGGGGGGAGAGGGTAAAAAAATACCACTGTCAGCATGGGGTATCAGGCACGTAGATAAGGGAGGGGTTTAGGGGGTTCAAACCCCTCCCATTGTAAGTCAAATAAAAAAAAATAAAAACCGAATTACTGTAAAAATCATAAAAAATTAGGGGGGGGGAGAGGGTAAAAAAATACCACTGTCAGCATGGGGTATCAGGCACGTAGGTAAGGGAGGGGTTTAGGGGGTTCAAACCCCTCCCATTGTAAGTCAAATAAAAAAAAAAACCGAATTACTGTAAAAATCATAAAAAATTAGGGGGGGGGGGAGAGGGTAAAAGAATACCACTGTCAGCATGGAGTATCAGGCACGTAGGTAAGGGAGGGGTTTAAGGGGTTCAAACCCCTCCCATTGTAAGTCAAATAAAAAAAAATAAAAACCGAATTACTGTAAAAATCATAAAAAATTAGGGTGGGGGAGAAGGTAAAAGAATACCACTGTCAGCATGGAGTATCAGGCACGTAGGTAAGGGAGGGGTTTAGGAGGTTCAAACCCCTCCCATTGTAAGTCAAATAAAAAAAATTAAAAACCGAATTACTGTAAAAATCATAAAAAATTAGGGGGGTGGGGAGAGGGTAAAAGAATACCACTGTCAGCATGGGGTATCAGGCACGTAGGTAAGGGAGGGGTTTAAGGGGTTCAAACCCCTCCCATTGTAAGTCAAATAAAAAAAAATAAAAACCGAATTACTGTAAAAATCATAAAAAATTAGGGGGGGGGGGGAGAGGGTAAAAGAATACCACTGTCAGCATGGGGTATCAGGCGCGTAGGTAAGGGAGGGGTTTAGGGGTTCAAACCCCTCCCATTGTAAGTCAAAAAAAAAAAAAAAAAAAAAAACGAATTACTGTAAAAATCATAAAAAATTAGGGTGGGGGAGAGGGTAAAAGAATACCACTGTCAGCATGGGGTATCAGGCGCGTAGGTAAGGGAGGGGTTTAAGGGGTTCAAACCCCTCCCATTGTAAGTCAAATTAAAAAAATTAAAAACCGAATTACTGTAAAAATCATAAAAAATTAGGGTGGGGGAGAGGGTAAAAGAATACCACTGTCAGCATGGGGTATCAGGCACGTAGGTAAGGGAGGGGTTTAAGGGGTTCAAACCCCTCCCATTGTAAGTCAAATAAAAAAAAATAAAAAACGAATTACTGTAAAAATCATAAAAATAGGGATTTTTTTGGGGGGGAGGGGGGTTTAAGGATTCCCCCTCTAAGAGGGACCCCCCCAAAAAGAAACGGATTTCTTTAAGTACCTTATCCCCCCCCCTCGGGAGGGAAGGGGGAGAAGATAAGCAAATAAATCCGTTGCTCAGTCACTGAACCCCCCCCCCCCCCCCCCCATGGAAAATCTATACCTACGTGCCTGAGTGTGTCTGCCTTTTGTTGATGTCGACCAGTTTCTTTGCCATTGCGATATTATTTCAGATTTAAGCAAGTTTGATATTTGAATGTTAGTGAACGGAAACCTATGGGATATGACTATGGTCATATTATTTTGTTAGTAGAAGTTATAAACAGAAGTAATGTTAAAAAGTTGTGTAAAAAGAATGGGAAGTAAGATAATTGAGTCGTAATAACTCAGTTTCTATTTAAGCAATTGACATCAAATAATGTGGAAAATCATCTTTTACGATGCAATTGTATTAAAAAAAATAATACTCTTTTTTAGGCACCTTTTTTACAGTGTGTATATGCACATCAAACCTAAATTCAGAAAATAGAATATATTATGTATAGAATTACTTATTATCGTTTTTTAATGAATATATATTTTTTAAAGTTTTTTAATATATGGGTGGGCTGGCTGCCAATTGGTCTAAATCACAAAAATCTGAAAATTAACTAACTCCATTTTCCACTACTAGGTAAATTTATCTATCATTTTGGAAAAATGGTGTGGGTCAAAGATTAATAGGTTTCCCCAGTAATGGGTTTCCCTTGTTGACTGTTATTCGACTTGACATTATAGCCGACACGAGTTGGAGTTACAAACTTTTAACGATATTATCGCGGAACTCTGTTTTGGGACTTACATTACTACTTGGGAGCAACCCATTCCTACCCAAAGTGATATTAAGCCATTTAAAAGCGTTCTTTCTTTTAATATAAATATTTTCCAACGAAATAGTTTTTGAAAAATTATCAAAACGTCCAAATATATTTACTAAAGTTAAGCGTCACCTAATTGAATAGTGTATATTAAATTAGTCTTGTTTATTAACTGTAATTTTCTTATAAAAAATTCACTTGAAGTAAGTCTTTTTATGCAATAACTATATGCAAAATTACAAATACAGTGTTACAATAATCTACGATAATGAATTTACGGCATTTTCTAGTTAAGTCAAGTTTTGTCAGACAAACATTTTCAACTTTTATTGAAAATTCTTAAAGAATTTTTAAAATTTTTGCTTCAACTAATTATTAATTATGGTAGTTCTGAAATCCAGTAGCCTTAACTAAAACTTTTACTATCCTGGTCTTAGTAGAATATTATTTTTTCTCTCTTTCGTTTACACCATATATCGGGACCACGGAATATAGAAGAAGTGGAGTTGACATGGAAGTAAAAGGGTTGAAGCCATTCAGGGACTACATACTACCAAAACTCAGAATATTTTGCCAAAACTTATAACCTGATTTTAGTTAAACACAGTATTTTATTTTATGAGCAATTGACATTATTTTGATAAAGGTAAGTTTGATGTATAGTAATGGTACGAAGGCCTAGATCTCTACTGATGCTATAGTTTTAGTATGATGCATCATGACAACGAGGAATCACAAATTTTTCTATAGAATCTTTGGCAGACTTTTTTTATATATCCCGTACTCTTTGGTCGAGATCCTAAAATATACTTCGTTATAAAGATTATTTTATTTCAGTCAGAAATCTGCCCTTCTGATACTGTCCATCCCTACCTCATGCCCAAGGCTTATGCAAAGTTTGGAGACAATGTGGAGTCTTTGCTGCATGACACTATAGGCACCATTTACCGTGCCGAATGTCAGGTAAGAATATTAATTTTGTGTAAATACGTTTTTTTTTTTGACAGTGTTATTATTCAGATTTCTTATTTTTATGTAAAATATTGGCGTAAAATAATAAACGATTATTAGTTACTTCAAGGTATACAAGTGAAAAAAAAGGAAAACAATGGAAATGGTTTTATTACTGAATAAATTATTTTTAAATCTAATGACTGTCTCATTTTTTTGTGATAAAACAATAGGTTGCTCAACTCTGAATTAAATATTGTTCAAAGTAAAAATTATATATATACCGGAAAAACCTTGAAAAAAAGTCTATGTTATAAAAAATTTGTAACGATAACTAAACTGTAGTTTACGAAACGTTTTTGATGATCAAGACATACCTGTACATTTGTTTGTTTAAGTTTATTATACTTTAAGATAAACAATACATAAAGTTTGCTATCTCTTATTTATCTTTATTTTTTATAGCACCAATCTCCATTGTCATTGACCTTGGCCGTATTTTATATCTCACCATTTTTATGGCTTAGCCTTTTTTGGGTAGAACTTGTACTATTTTTTGGAATTTATTTGATGTTATTTCTTTCTTTTTTTTAATAAAATTTTAAATAATTAAACTGACAATATTTTATAAATCATAACTCGCAAATACATGTTGTGAAAATGAATAAAACTTCAATAATTTCTTGTGATTTTGTGCTATGTCCATATAAAAATTAATAAAAATATTGCGTTGAAGAGTAAAAAGTTTTGTAAATTACTAAACTCTGATAAATCATTGGATAGGAGTTCGTTGCCGCGGCCATGTTGTGGCTTTTATAAAACTGATAACGAACGGAATATGAAGATTGTTATTTATTAAGTGCAGAAAGTGTATAATTACATTTAGCAGAGTTTACAAAACATATACGCTGTTAAAAATAGGCACTTAAAAATAAATAAAAAGCACTAAATTTTTATTACGTTCGATTTTTATCATAGCTCCGAATACATAAGTTTCATTTTTAAAAAAGTCATGTACTTAAAAATGAGTAAACATTAATAAAAAGCTTGCCTACATTGGCTGCCTTCATAAATCACTTTCAATAAGTATCGACAATTACAACCAAGACTTACCGGGTATCAAACCCATATCCTAAGACATCGCAGTCCAGTGCCTTATCCATTGTACTACCAGAGCGACGTGAAGAAGTTATAAAATAGTCATAATATAATAAGAAGTTATAAACAGAAGTAATGTTAAAGAGGTTTTCCAAAAAGAATGGGAAGTAAGATAATTGAATTGTAATAATTTAGCTTTCATTTAAGTAAAGGACATCAAATAATGTAGAAAACCATTTTCTGAGCATCTATTTTAAGTGTGTCAGGTCGCTTTGTTAAGATGGCTTGAACAGAAGCTGAAATTATCAATTTTAAATCTCATTGCTCATTTTTTAGAAAGTACGGTTGCTTACATTTGAGTACGTCGTCGCTCATTTACGATTGTACTCAAAGAAAAACGAGAAAGTTCAAGTACTCATTTTAAGTACCTTTTTTTACAGTGTACAACAATGATAATTTCTCAAATTCAAGTCAGCTTTTGCAGGCACTATTTCATTTACTAAAAGGAATTTTTAATGAAAATTATAGCGAAATGATCATTATGCCCTATTTTATTTCAGATCTATGTCTTTCTAGGTTCTGAGAAGCTTGTCATTTTGGTCTGGTCGAATAACAGAAACCGAATGCTCCATTCACGAAGCTTATGCCGATGTCATACGAGAATCGAAACACTTCATTTACATAGAAGTAAGCCGACACTATCGTCCAATAAAACTGTACATAAACCTTAATATTAAAGTTGCTCGAAAGAATGTAAAAAGTAGGATTTAATGACGTGTTTAGTGGCTGTTTATTAGTTTTTAAAACACTAATCAAACAGATTTTATACGCAATAAATACCATGAGTATACTGGCACTTGTAAACAATCATAAAAATTTAATTTTCCGATACTGATTGTGGTATTTCCTCATCTCGCATACTTTTTTCAAACCCTTTGGGTCCGGTTGATTTTCTGTACGGAAAATGAAAACTTACAATTGGCCGAAGTTCCACAGTGACAAGAATTTGAATTCTAAAAATATTTTAAAGACTTGCATTACTAACATAATAAAGACTTTAATGATATTGGATGGAAAATCTGATTTATATTATCATGACCTCCGTAAGGCATCTTCTTGCCTTCCTATATCGGTATCTATAATCGAATGTATGCATATGTACACTCTTAAAAATTTCAGTTCAACGATGTATCATATCTTGGTGCAAAACAGAGGTCTGCAGCAAATTGCACCATATTATGGTGGAAACTAGGTTGAACCAAAAATCTTTTATAGGGAAAAAGCGAAGGTTTCACACATAATTGTGTACCGCTGTGTACATGTTTGCAAAATCCAAATCAGGAGATTTGATTTAAAGAATCATCTTTTTATTAATTAGGAATTCATTCTTAGAATTACTTAAATTCAAACTAAATAGAAATCAACGAACATCCACAATAAGAAAGAAGATAAGACGAACACGAGTAAATAGCCCCTAAGCCAACCACACCGTCTCGGTTGTTCAGCATTGAAGAAGTCCATTGAGTAAACAATATAACTCCGATATGACTATAAGCATGATCCAACTACACCGACAGTAGCAACGGTTTAAGTACCGGTCGGGAGGGAACAAGCCATTGCCAAACATTCCATATTAAAGCAATTATCAAAAGCTTGTCCCAACCGAACGGCACTGCGTGGTGGAGGGTTTTTGGGAAATCGAACGACCGACCAACAATATCATCAAAGGCTTAACAAATTGGTTCAATGAAATTTTCGCTATCGCTTCATCAACAAACCAGAGAATCTCTTCCAAGAAAGACAACGACGAATAGGGGCCTCCGTGGCCCAGTGGATAAAGGCATTCAGCAATGAATCAGAGGATTCCTAGTTCGAGCCCGATCAACGGACTTGACAAAGAAAAGTAAAAAACTTATTACCTTGCGATCGTAGGGTTGCCAGCTTCACTACAAAAATATTACTACTAAAATACCAAGAAAACACGAATTTTGGTTCAACGTTTCACCATACAATGGGGAAACGAAAGTATGAGTTTTGGTGCAACATTTCTCTACTAAATGGTATCCGTGGTGCCACCGTAAAATGGTGAAACTAAGCACCAAATGTTGATTTCTGCTAAATGGATACCAAATTTTGGTGCAGGGTTGTAATAATTTTTAACAGTGCAATATTAGGGTTCGAAAATAGGAAATAAAAGTTAGGTGACATTGACAACTAGCATTTTTTTTTAGTTTCTAAAATGTTCCACTTAGGCGTAATTTTAAAATAATTAATAATTCAAATTGATGAAGCAGAGTTACCATTTGTTACGATATTTTGATCTTTAAAAAGCTTTGTACTCTACAAATATCGCCGTCTTAATGTTAAAGTAACTGAAAAAGCTGAGAACAATTGCTGAAAATAAATTTTTATTATTAAAAAAATTTTCATTTAAAAGTAAACATTCAAAGTACCACAATTTGAATACGAACAAGCGATTGCAATACAAATACGGATACGATCGGATATGTACTTTTACGAAAACCGAGCGAGCAAGCAAGATTCGCCAATTATATAGGGATTGAAATATAAAGGTAGAAATTAAAAGTTTCAGTGAAGGAGTAATCCGGAAATGATAAAGAAACAGGCTATTCCGCCCCTTGCGCTAGTAGC
This sequence comes from Troglohyphantes excavatus, assembly GCA_963932185.1. Taxonomy (NCBI): domain Eukaryota; kingdom Metazoa; phylum Arthropoda; class Arachnida; order Araneae; family Linyphiidae; genus Troglohyphantes; species Troglohyphantes excavatus. The sequence continues at coordinate 18,936,276 of OZ010668.1, read as the reverse complement.
TCTGTGGATCGGTCTGTGGCAGTTCTTCGAAATGCGAAAAAGAAAATGGGAGAGATCAATCTGAAAGAGCAAATTTGCGTCATATCAGCAAAATATATACATAAAAGGTTGGCCATTAAAAAATGACGACTGCATGTAAAATTACAGTCGTCAGACAGATTTTTTAGTCGCAAAATACGACTACCAACCATTAATTTCGAACCCTGTGTAATATATTTGGTTTGTTTTCAGGGTTCTTGCTTGAATTACTTTAAACACCGAGATATGAAGAACTTATACAATATTTTCTGTTTTAGAATCAATTTTTCATAACTCAACCAAGTGGGGAAAATGATATCACCAATAAAATAGCGGATGCCCTCTATAACAGGATTATAAAATCACATAGGTTTGTGTTTTTATTGCTTTAGATATCTAACAAATCACTTTTAATTATCAAGCGTATTTTTAGAATGACTTCCACCAACATTCGTAAATGTCTGCAGCTTTTGTAAAATGATGGCGCGTCCTAGAACAAAAATTGTTGAAGAGTAGTCGATCAAAATAAGTAATGCTAATCAAAAATTACCGAGCAGTAAAAATGAATAAAAAGACCAGTCGCTTGACTACATATGTTGCCTTCATAAATCACTTTCAATAAATATCAACAATTACAACCCAAGACTAAGATAATTGAGCTCTAATAACACAGTTTCCCTTTAAGCAATCGACATTAAATAACGTGGAAAACCATCTTCTGAACAACTATTTTAAGATTACCAGGTCGCCTTTGTAAAGATGACTTGAACAGAAGCTGAGATTAGCAATATTAAATCCCACTGCTGATTTTTGAGGAATTACTGTTACTTAAATTTGAAAATGACATTGCTCATTTTCGAACCAATTATACACAAATAAAAAAAAGAGTAGGTTCAGGTACCCATTTTTGAGCACCTATTTTTTACAGCTTTGGAGGATGTTAGGATGCGTTAAAGGTTGCCTTGTCAGGCTTAGAGCCACAGTTGGTTGTCATTGTTTAAGTATAACTTTTAGTTAAATAAGCAACCATAATATTAGTTTTTGACACACGTGTATTTAGTATTCCTGTGTAATATTTTTCAATGTGCAGGAATGAGACCCCTTTTCACGTGTACGTGTTGATGCCCCTTCTTCCCGCCTTCGAAGGGGAGCTGAGGACGGGCAGCGGGACCTGCATCCAGGCCATCTCCCACTGGAACTACAAGTCCATCTGCAGGGGTCCCACCTCTCTCTGCGGAAGACTGGCCAGGCAAGGTGAGGCCACGTGGTATTATTGCACTGTTAAATATAGGCATTCAAAAATAAATCAAATGTACTCAATTTTTGATTACATTCGATGTTTACCATGACTCCGAATACATGAGTTTCAATTTTGAAAAAGACATGTACTCAAAAATGAGCACAATGAATAAAAAGAGCAAATGCTAGCCTACATAGACTGCCTTCATAAATCACTTTCAATAAACATCAACAATCACAACCAAGACTTACCGATGATCGAACCCAGATTCTAAGGCACCGCAGTCCAGAGTCTTATCTGTTAATATATCAGTACGACTTGAAGAAGTTATAAACAGGAGACATGTTAAAAAGGTGTGCCAAAAGAATGGGCAGTAAGATAATTGAGTTTTATTAATTCAGTTTCTAATTAAGCAATCGACATCAAATCATGTGGAAAACCCTCTTCGGAACAACTGTTTTAAGTTTGTTAAGATGGCTTGAACAGAAGCTGAGATTAGCGATATTAAATCAAACTGCTCATTTTTAGAAAGTACGATTACTGAAATTTGAGTACGTCATTGCTCATTTACGATGCTATTGTACTCAAAGAAAAACGAGTAGATGTACTCATTTTTAAGCACTTTGTTTTGCAGTGTGAGGTCAACTCTTATTATTGGTTTCAGTGCTTATTCTCTTATTACATGAGGAGTTTAATTCAGAAACTTGTCTTCATCATCCACATACTGTTAAAAATTGGTCGTGGAAATAAGTAACATTTTACCATTTTTTGTTACATTCGATGTTTATCATGGTTCGATTACGTGAGTTTAAATTTTGAAGAAGACGTACTCAAAAATTTATAGATGCTTACTTACATAGGCTGCTTTCATAAATCACTTTCCATAAATATCGACAATTACAACTATGTATTTCGGGAAAAGAAACCAGATCCTCAGCGCCGCAGTCCAGAGCCTTATCCGCTAAAATATCAGGACGACGTGAAGAAGTTATAAAGAGAAGACTTGTTTAAAAGGCGTGCCAAAAGAATGGAAAGTAAGATAATTGAGTTGTAATAACTCTGTTTCCATTTGAGCAATCGACATCAAATATAATGTGGAAAACAATCTTCTACTATCATTTAGAGTTTGTCATGTTTCATGTAGATCGCTTGAACAGAAGCTGCGATTATTAATATTAAATCACACGGTTCACTTTTGAGGAAGTACGGTTACTTAAATTTGAGTACGTCCTCGCTTTTAAAATTCCATTGTACTAAAAAAAACGGAGTACATTCATGTGTGTACTCATTTTTAAACACCTTTTTTTTACAGTGTATGGAAACAACTTTTAAGTAAATCACAAAAAACTGTCAAAACTTATTTTGTTGTTAATGGAATACTTTTTTTTTAAATAGAATGAAAAAATACATAAATTTTTAACTAAAATGGGTAAATTCTCAGATTACTGAATAATTCATAATTGAATTTTAATTTTTACGTAACTAACTTTTAAAACTGGAATAAGGGTTTAACTGTTTTTGAAAACGTATGCGCCGCCATTTTTTTTTCATGAAACAAAAACCGCTACAAACAATTCCAACCTATCAGAAATCACGTTCGCTGACGCTTACGTTCACGTTTACTGGATATAACTGCTTTTGCATCTGTATAAGACGTGGATAATGGGGATATAGACACCTTTGGATTTTGCTTCTTTATTATATTTTTTAATTGAAACCAAAGTTACAAAGTACCTATTGGCACCAAAATATCATTTTACGAAGTTTGGGATAGAACTGCTTTGTATTTGGGCTAGAATTAGAATTCAGTAAAATAAAAGTTTTAGTTCAGTAATAGATTGTATTCCATTAGAATTGAATTTAAAGTATTTATAATCATCTTGTCTTACTTAAACGAATTGTTTGTTTGAAAACTGCCATTTTCCGCTGTTATATTGCAGTATTAATGTTTGTTTAATATAGTATATAACGTTATAAAAAGTAACTATGCTTTCAAATTTGGCATCTCTAGAAAAATATAATAATTTTTTTAAATGATGATTGACGTTGCAAAACTTGTCTTTTCCAATATAGTGATAATCCTATTTATTTATATAAAAAAACTGACCTGGTCAAGGCAAATTTTGGAACTGTCCTCTTTAAAAAAAAATCTACATTTTTTTTGTACAATGCTTAAATGCTGTATTTTCATTCGAAGATATTTTCATTGTGAACGTTTGCATTAAACCTTTATTTGTGTTTAATACAAAGGCACAATAATCAAATAATAACATTATGTGGTTAGAAAAATTATTGAATACATATTTAATAGTTTTTAATTAAATTAAACTCAACAATATCTTGAGTTGATTATTTTATTCGTTTAAAATATTTTTTTTTAGTGGAAGATCCATCGGACTACATTTCTTTCTGCGGGTTACGAACACATGGCTTTCTACACGATAAAATTGTAAGTAGAAAATTAGAGTTTACTGAAGGTCGTTTCCACTTTATAGAAACAAATTTAAAATTTATTTTCATGTCTTCGATTTGAGCTAATGGATATATTTTTAAATATTCGTCTGCTACTGTGTTTTTTTTTACTGGAATAAAATTCATAGCTTCATTTTGAATATGGCTCCAGAGATTTACATATGGCTCCAGAGATTTACATATGGCTTGAAGATTAAGTTATGTACTTTCCGCAGAAAGTATTTTTATTCACCTGTTAAGTCACCTGCCGCTTCTGAATGGACTAATAGCTTTTGATTTCTTAAAGTAAGTGCTAATAAGACGATATCTGTGTATACTAAATTGACTTTGGAAGATAGCCCAAGTAGAGTGGAATTTTTTTTTTATAACTTTTACAAAGTAAATCTACTCTCATAGAAAAGTCAAGTAGAAGTTATTGCAAGAAATACGGCTTACATAAATTTGAGTATTTCATCGCTCATTTACGACGCAGTTGTACTTAAAGAAAAACGAGTATGCTCAAGTACTCATTTTTAATAACCTTTATTTATTTTTTTACAGTGGGGGATTTGAAAATTAAAATGATTGGAAAATTTGCCACTGATTTTTTTTTAAATATAAAACTAAGCTAATTTTTAATTATTATAAATTTACTTATTATTTATTAATTATTTTGATTAAATATTGTATTGTCTTCGGGATTCCGTGTTTATGTGAAGTTTTAAGTGGGGTTACAATTAAGTAACATGAGTTAAAATTGAATTACAAGATTGAAAGACAGCAGAGTGAATGCTATAAATCGGCATAATAATAAAATGTACATATTTTCTTTGAAATAAAAGACATCAGGAGTTTGTATTGAAATAGATCAACTCCCGCGCAGCAATGGATCATCGCTCATTTACGATTCAATTGTACTCAAAGTAAAACGAGTAGGTTAAGGTACTCATTTTAAGTACCTTTTTTACAGTGTAAAATAAGTCATTGGATTTACGATTCTGGTGATAATTCCACGCAGGTGACGGAGCTGGTGTACGTGCACAGCAAGTTGCTGATAGCCGACGACCAGGTGGCCATCATCGGCTCGGCCAACATCAACGACCGCAGCCTCATGGGGCGGCGGGACTCCGAGATCGCGGTCGCAGTGAGGGACACGCAATTCCTCGGGGCGCATGAGGGGCGGCCCCACAAAGCGGGCCGGTTCTGCCACTCGCTGAGGAGCGCCCTATTCAGGTATGTGGAGAGAGCGTTCATTAAAAAAGTCACACAATTTCGACACGAAATTTCTTTAAGTTTGGTTAATGTGTCGCTTGGTAAAACTCCCTGTAACAGGTGGGGTTTAACACGCCACGCATGCGGAGATAAATTTAGCCTTAAATTCACAGAGGCGTAACTTGGCAGTACGTTTGTCGATTTGAGTAGGAGTGGTCGCGTTTGATTACAGTATAATCCACCTGACTCAAACCGGTGCTGATCAGGAGTTGTAAAGCTTATAAGAGTTTAATTTGTTAAAGTGTTATCTTAGTGCTCATACACCCTCTGAAGCACGCACAAGATGTTTCGTGTACCCTCTGCGACTGTGTAGATATGTCCCAGATATTGTGACCTTTTTATATCCCTGCTTCTGCACCATGTCGCACTTCATCACGCTGACCTTATCCTCTCCCCTCCAATATCACGTCACGTACGTACTGTTTTATGCATAAATTTCATCTACATTATGTTTTGCATATATAAACTTTCATTGTAATGTAAGATAAGTATTGTACTTAAATATAATGATTGCAATCAATTGTAAAATAATAATAATAATTAAAAGTATTTTTTCCTTTATTTTAATTAAGTTGTAGTCTAAAGTATAGTTTCGGCAGAGACATAAATTCATGTAAAGTTGTCGGTCCACAGAAGATTTGGTTTTATATATTTCTTCCATTTAACATCTATTTACACGTTTCATAATATTAATATTTTCCAAAATTTTATCGAATTCTACTGATATTTTAGTATATTGTCGTTCAAAGTACAATAGGTTGTATGCCAAAAATTAAATTTTTTAAAATTATTTCTATATGTGTGGAATTTTGTGACTTCCATTTGGTGGCACACTGTCTTATGTCATCAGCTAATCTAACAAAAGATACAACTAAAATGTCAAAAAGTTCTATCATAATATCTTTAGTAGGAAACAGTTCTTTTCTTTGTTCTTCTGAAAAATGCAAGGGTTCCCAGCAAAAAAGTCAACATAAAACCTTCATCAAAATTTTTAAATTAATGGTTTTATGCAAGAAAACTGCAGTTTTTTTGAAGATCTATAAAATTAAAGGTTTTTGTTTCAATGTCCTTCATAAAAACTGCAAAAAACCTTCATAAAACCAGCAAAAAACCAACAAGTTTAAATCATGAAGGGAAAATGCAGATATTTTAAAGGTTTTATGGGAGAAAATTAAAAACTTAAAAAAAAATAATGTTTTTTGCTTCAATATCCTACATAAAACCTTCAAAAAACCTTTAATTTGACAATTTTGATGAAGCTGACATGCTGACTTTTTTTGTTGGGTTAGACAACAACCTTTTGCACTTTGTGATAATTCTCCAGAACTTATTTCTTTATTTTGTTTTACACGGTTTTCCTTATTTTATTCCTTATATATTCCATATTCCTGTGAAATGCTATTTTGTTTAAATAATTCGACTTATTTCGAAGTTCCCAATTTAACATTTTATAATTCACTGACTGTCTGTAGGGAACATTTGGGACTTATGCAAGGTTCAGCACCCTATGCTGATATGCGAGACCCTAGCAGTGAATACTTCGCTAAAGAGGTTTGGTTGAAGACTGCGAAAAATAACACGAATATCTATGAAGAGGTAAGAATCTCACATTCATTGGATGGCGTTTTCAACTAACTGGGATTCCTATAATACGGATTCCTATAATGTGGATTCCTATAATCGGAAAGTGTATAATATTTGGGATTGTAGATTTTCGAAGGGGACGAGCAACATCCCTTTTTTGGACCCTTGCCCCACTAATTTTAAAAAATATTTATACATTATTTTAGGATTTTTTTAAAATTTAATTCAAATGAAGTTTTTGCTAGTTAAATTTAACTTTTCCTTATATTTTCCGTGATTTTATACGTTATCCATTTTTATCAATTAAATTTTTGGTTCATATTTATTCTTTTTGTTTATAATTATTTGCCGCAGGGGGTTGTGGAGACCGGTCACATTTTTGGACTCAGGTTCCACTTATTTAGAAATATTTTTATGCATAATTTTAAGGGGGTAAATTGTCGAATTTTAATCAAATATAGTTTTTACCAGCTAAATTGAACTATTCCTTATATTTTCCACTAATTTTTATACGTTTTATTACAATTACATTTTTGGTTTATTCGTCCACCAGCAGTCTAATATTCCAAGGGGGTTGTGGAGACCGGTCACTTTTTTGTACTCTGGTTCCACTAATTTAGAAATATTATTATGCCTAATTTTAGTGGGTAAATTGTCGAAATTTATTCAAATAAACTTTTTAGTAGTTAATTTGAACTTTTCCTCATATTTTCCACTGATTTGTATATGTTTTCCATTATGATCAATTACATTTTTGGTTTATTCTTACACCAGCAGTCTAATATTTATTATTTTTGTTTCGAATTATTGTCGCAGGGGTGTGTGGAGACAGGTCACTATTTTGGTCTCTGGTTCCACTAATTTAGAAATATTTTTATGCATAATTTTAAAGGGTAAATTGTCGAATTTTATTCAAATATAGTTTTTACTAGTTGAGTCAATTTTTTCTATATATTTTCCCACTTATTTTTTTTATACATTTTCTATTATTATCAATTTAATATTCATTCTTCCTCTCGTAGTCTAATATTTATTTTTATAATTTTTAATTATTTGTTTAAATTATATTAATTTAGATTTTATTTACGTTTGCATTTTTGTAAGAAAAGTTTATATAATTTTTACCATAGTTTATTATTCTTATTTCCTGTTGAATTACACAGTTTGCTTGAATTCTCTTTGACGTCGGGCTTCTTCACTTTTTATACTCACCGAAGCCAAAGATTTTGTGTTTTCCCCCTTTATTTTATGTTTTTCTTTGAAGCTAAACTGATAGTAATTTGTTTAGGTATTTCGATGTATTCCTTCGAATGCGGTGCAAAATTTTCGGCAGATGAAGAAGTACATGTCGCAACCCTGCCTTGCTTTGACCAACCCTAAACAAGCCAAAGAGAAATTGAAAAAGATCCGGGGCAGTTTGGTGATCTTCCCTTTCGATTTTCTTTCGGAAGTCAACTTGGCCACGACATTCTCCGCAAAAGAACACTACTTACCTGCTGCTGTGTGGACATAATTCGAAAATTCGAAATGAAAATTCGAATTCCTAAATGTTAAATAAAGATCAGCAGCAACTTCTTTCGTGATATTATTTTGATGTCTTAATTTATATCGATTTTGATGTCTTAATTTATATCGATTTTGATGTCTTAATTTATATCGATTTTGATGTCTTAATTTATATCGATTTTGATGTCTTAATTTATATCGATTTTGATGTCTTAATTTATATCGATTTTGATGTCTTAATTTATATCGATTTTGATGTCTTAATTTATATCGATTTTGATGTCTTAATTTATATCGATTTTGATGTCTTAATTTATATCGATTTTGATGTCTTAATTTATATCGATTTTGATGTCTTAATTTATATCGATTTTGATGTCTTAATTTATATCGATTTTGATGTCTTAATTTATATCGATTTTGATGTCTTAATTTATATCGATTTTGATGTCTTAATTTATATCGATTTTGATGTCTTAATTTATATCGATTTTGATGTCTTAATTTATATCGATTTTGATGTCTTAATTTATATCGATTTTGATGTCTTAATTTATATCGATTTTGATGTCTTAATTTATATCGATTGTGATGTCTTAATTTTTATCGATTTTGATGTCTTAATTTTTATCGATTTTGATGTCTTAATTTATATCGATATTACAGTGAAACGAATGTGTACTGTGTAAAATAAACTCGTTTACATGTATACACTGTTAAAAATAGGTATTGAATACATTCGATGCTTATCATGGCTCCTAATATATAAGTTTCAATATTGAAAAATACATGCATTTAAAAATGAGTACTATGGGTAAAAATTAATAAAGAGGCAGATGCTAGCCTATATAGGCTGCCTTCATAAATCATTTACAATAAATATCTACAATTACAACCAAAACTTACCAGGAATCGAACCTAGACCTTCATGCACCACTGTTCAGAGCCTTACCCGTTAAGCTACCAGCGCGACGTGAAAAAGTTACAAACAGAAGTAATATGAAAAAGGTGTACAAAAAGAATGGGAAGTAAGATAATTGAGTTGTTGAATTTGATTGAATTTGTTCGGTCGCTTTGTTAAGATGGCTTAAACAGAAGCTGAAATTAGCAATATTAAATAACACTGCACATATTTGCGAAAGTACGATTACTTCAATTTGAGTAAGTCATCGCTCATTTACGATGCAATGGTACTAAAAAAACGTGTACGTTCATGTATTAATTTTTAAGCAACTTTTTTTTTCCCCGTGTATGTTGAAATTGTCTCTGTAAAGACATTTTTAATAACATTTAAAATCATGTGTTCTAATTAATAAAATATATTTATTTAAAAACTCATATATATGGAATTATATCAAATCTATCCAATAAAGACACTTCGTTGCCAGAACGAAATTGTCGACATTAGGAAATAATCAATTCTTGATTGCGGTTTGTAAATAGTGCTGATATTTAAGTCGCATTATATCTATAAAGCCATTTAAAAGCTCTCTGCATCAATTTTACTCAAAGAAAGAAATTATACATATAAAAAACTTTCAACTTTCGACATTGCCTTAAAATCGAATTATTATGATTGGAAGCTCCAATACGAGACCTTTCAACCAAGGTGACGGAAAAGAGTAGGCTAAAGTTATTATTTTTCTGACTATTTTTAACGCTACTGAAGGTTTAACATTGAACTACTTATCTAAATTTCCTTTGATGATTGAAGATTTTCTTGAAAACAAAGTACCTTATCGATAAAATATCCCCATTGTTATTGTATTCAATTGTCCATTTGGAAAACATAGATGCACTTAAATGATTTTGTAAAACTTCCTTTTAATAATTTATTGGAAAATTAAACAAAACTAGTTATATTGAGTAATTTATAATATCTAGAGTGAAGCATATTGTTTTGTGGAAGGAAATAAATTTTTTAATTTTCTGAGCACTAAAGATTGTTATTTTATGACAGTGTATTAAAAGATGGTGTATTGTATTAATCGAGGACATTATGTTTTTACATACTTTTGTTAATCCTTTCTAACTTATACGAAATCGATAATAACAAATTGGATATTTTATAACTATAATACTACTGATTGCGTTATTGTTGAAAGCCTGTTTTAGGGGTTTGTTTACTGTATTTAGAAGACATTTAATCTGTAGTAAAAATCAGGATATTCTCAACCTCTCTTACTCTCATAGATACGAATACAGTTATTCCTTTTCCCTCAGCAAATTAAATGAATCCCCATTATGAAATAATCCTTTCTTGTTTACGATTTAACATGGTGCCGATATTTACGTCGCATCACCGCTATCTGGCACTGCGAAGACTTTTTTTCTTTACATCAATATTCCTTACCTTCTTTCATACATTAACCTTCTTATCTGCTGCACTCCATACAATGCAAAACTTTCGCACACGAGCTGTAGCAAGTATTGTCGTATACTTAGTCCAGCTTATTCACCGATGCGTGCTATGTTTGAATGCTAACAACCTCTTGAATGCTGTGGAGCGCATATCCAGAATAGAGATATCTAGAGATATTAAACCGAGGAGTTGGTTGCTTGCCTGCATGGTCTCAACTTTATCGTACTGTCTGGTCACATTGCTTTCACAAATATTCACCGCCATTAAAAGCGAAACTTCTATCCTAGTAGGCAATCTTTTATTCGGCTACAGTTGGGAAAATGAAATCTTTAACAAGTCCTTTTACGTTCTTTACAGCTTGTCAATTGATTTATTCGTGTTGATGCCAGTAGACGCATTCTTGATGCTGTATGTTTTGATGTGTCGCGATCTCAGTTCCGCTTTCGAAACCTTTGCGGAATCAATGACCTTGTCTGCCAATCCGAACTACGATTTGCTGCTAAGTAATTTTAATTTCTTGTCTAACGTAGTGACTGAAACAGACAACGATTTGAGCATTTTGGTCTTCTGGGCAACTCTGGCGAAGATATCGAATGTGTATTACGCATTGGCTCTAGTGGTCGACATTAAAGCTTACCAAACGTTCCAGATATTTGCTGTTCTCTACACTTTAATAAGTAATATATTTATGTTCGTTGTTACGTGTCTCTTCGCGTCTACCTTGTCAGACGCAGCTTTTCGTTTAAGTTCTAAGGCCCATCAGTTGCCGGAAAATTCCAAGAAGTCGCCTTTGACGCATTTAAGATTTCTTCTTGTTGTTAGCAAAGGCGTGCATTTAACGGTTTGGAAACTGTTTCCCTTGCGGAAGACTTATATTTTAGCATCGATTGGAACTGTAATAACTTATTCTGTACTGATGGATAACCTCATGAAGAATAAATAAAGATCTTCCCTCCCTTGTGCATGAAGACATGTTTTTTTTTCTTTTGTATTCTTTTTCAAAGTGTTTTCAATGACTTAAAAAGACATGGGACGGTTTTTCGAATAATTTTTTTTTAATCTTAACATTTATTATAATTGATTCCGAAAGTATGGTCTTTGTATTGCCAACTATATATCGAAATTGTTTGTTAATATATTTTTGACAAGTTGCTGTGGACCACTGATGACAATTTTTTGTAGATTTGTAGATAACTTTCTTTCCTTGGAATATTATATGGAAAAGAATCAGTCTTTTTTATGTATATATATATATTTTATAATAATTCGGAAACGTATGGTATTTGTATTGTTTTTGCGATGTTAGTTACTTAATGTTGTAATTTTTCTAATTAAGAAATGTAATGCTGTAAAACTTAACAATAAAATAGAAAAAATCTAACATTTATATTCTTGATTATAAGTACACTTTAATTTGATAGTTCCTTAATCTAAAGCGCTTATTGTACTAACAAAGTAACTTGAATATTTCATTTAATAGTCCGTAGAGAAATGTAGATTGACTCAAGGGTAAACACAAAATGACAAGCCAATATTATTCTGCGCTTTAATACATACTTTGAATATGAAATATATGTTCCATAATCAGTACTTAAAAAATAAATATCTTTAAAAAAATTAATTATTGAAACGGTCACAGCTACTATCTTTTACTTTTTATATAAATTAACTTTTTTCATTAACAGCTTTGTGATGTATTATGAAAGTTTAGACAACGTACAACTATTAGAATTTTTGAGCTAAACTAAATTAAGTATTTAAAGATAAATACACTTTTTGATGTTTTATATAACTACAAGTAAAAAATTAATATTTTTAACTTACTTCTGAGTGACGAGGAAAGTTACATAAAGTTAACGGTGATGCTTATCATGGTTCGGAATACATAACTTTAAATTTTGAAAAAGACATGTACTCAAAAATGAGTAAAAAGAGTAGATGACTGCCTGCGTAGGCTGCCTTAACAAATCACTTTCAATAAATATCAACAATTACAACTAAGACTTATAGGCAATCGAACCCAGATCCTCGGGCACTATAGTTCAGTGCCTTATCCGTTAATCCACCAAAGTGACTTCAAGAAGTTATAAACAGAAGAAATTTTAAAAAAGGTGAGGGGAAAAATTAGAAGTATGATATTTTAGTTATAATAACTCAGTTTTCATTTAAGAAATTTACATCAAATAATATGGAAAACCATCTTCTAAACAACTATTTTAAGTTTGTCAGGTCGCTTTATTAAGATGGCTTGAACAGCAGCTGAAATTAGCAATATTAAATCACAGTGCTCATTTTTGAAAAAGTACAATTAAATAAATCTAAGTATGCCATCGCTTTTATTTACGATGTAATTGTACTCAAAGAAAAACGACTTGGTTTAAGTACTCATTTTTAAGTACTTTTTTTACAGTGTGCTTTCACTGCAATTGGGATTACTTTATATTTCCAACTAGCTGTTACCATAGAGTAATGATACAAATAGAGGAATAAAAATGCTGATTTCCGTGTGTCCATCATTGAAACCACGTGATAGGTGGAAATGCCAATTCATTCATGCGCCAATATTACTTGGCAAGCCTTGGCGACTTTAAGAACTAAACGAGATCGAAGTATTGTAATATGGTTTTGTGTTTAATTTTGTATTTAAATGTATTTTTTTTAACGAGTGGCACAATTTAAGGGAGTTTAACAGAGATATTAAGGAGATTATTCTTATTTTGTAGTTTTGAAATAATTGCATTACGTTTTTATGTAAAAAATTTACCATAAGCGAAGTTCTTTCAATTGTTATTTTGTATACTTCAATAAGAAAATATAAACAATAAAACCTGAGAAATATAAAGAGTTTCGCTTCTTCGAGTAATTGAACACAAATAAAATATTTTCGTTTCGTTAATAAAGAAGAAATATTTAGCGCATATTGTTTGAAAATAAGTAAATACCTACATATATGTTAAGAAGTTGAATACGGACAGAACTCCTTATCACCAAAAAAGAAGAAAGTGCGCCAAATTTGAAACTCCTGCAGATGTCTGAACGCCAAATGTGGCAGCGCTATAACCACGTGATGTTGGTTTTTCATTTCAATGTTGACACCGCGGCCTTACGAGAGTCTGGTATTGAAGGCGCTCTCTATTTAATATTACAACTCTCTGGCTGTTACCCGCGGTCCCCGTTGGGCATAAAAATTACAATTTAATTAGTTTTTTGAATGACCAGAAAATACCAAATAAACTAATCGTTTTAATTTTATATCGTTAAGCTTTTACGAAAAAACGCGAAAGTTACTTATTAGACATTATTTAATGAAAAATATTTTGATTGCCAATATTAATGGCCAAAACACTTGTCTGTTTCGCTTCGAGAGTAACATTATGTTCAAGAACATGCATTGTGTGTTCTCAGTGTCAAAATATCTGCGTTATTTTTCTTTTGAATTGCAATTGTTTATCGACATCAAATAGACTTATTTGTTGCCGGAAATGTTCAAGAAGTCGATTTATAAGCATTCCACATTTCTGGTTGTTTTGAGTAATGACGTATATTTACCAGTTTGGCATCCATTGAAACTGTAATAACTTATTCCGTAGTGATGGATAACCTCATGAAGAATAAATGAAAGATCTTCTCTCCTTTAAGAAACGCTTTTTTTTTTTGTATAATAACGAAAAATTAAGACAAATAATCTAAAAAAAAATTTATATATGTGTAACCAGCGTTATTCATTTATGTTATTATCTTATATGTTTGTCCTATTATCATGTCCCCGTCACCTGTATATATTTTCATGTTCCCGTTACGTGTCTATATATTGTTCCCGTTATTACGATTGTAACGCCCTCTACATATGTTATGTCTTTCCCGCTGCGCAGGAAAGCTTCAGTCATGTAACTGCCTCTTACGGTGATGCGTATTTAAGGTTTCGTTCCTCCCCGAGATTATTGTATGTTAGGCATATGTGATTAAAGATGTTTATGTTCTATCCTTGAATAGTTATTTAGTCAATACGCCTTATAAATGGCTACCCAACGTGGCGCAACACTGTAAGAACAGCAATTGCATGGCTCGTTTTTAGGTTTTCGTTCCGATTGATGAAAATGGCGAGGGCCGCCAATTTGAAGTTCGTTTCTAAACGAACTATATTTCTGTTCTTCAGGCAAGAAGGAATATCATCGGATGTTTAAGATAAGTGTTATTTTGTTTTCTGTTCAGTGTTACAAGTTTTTAATTTGTAGGCTAGGTTAAAGTTTTGAAACGCAAAGTTTCAGTTTCGAAACGCAAAGTTTCGTTTTTCAGTATACATCCTGTTTACTGTGAGGAGACAATTTTGCATAACACGTATGCTGTGTCTCGTTTGGAGTGTTATCTCTAATGATTTAATTTTAACTAGTCTTTTGAAATTAAACCGCAATGGTTTGCTGTGTTTTTCACTGAATTTGAAATTAAAAAAAAAAACCACCTTGGTTCTGTAAACACTGATTCTGACAATCGTATTCGCATTGCGAATTCAAATTCGTACGCTCGGAGAAAAGCAATTTTTCCCCCCTCCTCTCCACGTAACTGAGAGTGTTTTATTTCTGTTCTCTTTTATTTGAAATTATTGCTGGCCTTGAAAATTCTGATTGTGGGTTTTATTTATTTTATTTTGTTCTCTTTCGGGAAAAATAAAAGAATGTGGTTTGACATGCAAACATAAGAAATAAATGTTCTTAGTGTGATTCAGAGTAGTAGATTTTATATTGGCAGGAAGTTTTATTTGTGATAGTGCTTATTTAATTTAATTATTGGCATTAACTAATTATTAGTTATTTTGATCAGTTGGATAATTGATTATATTATAAAATTTAATGTTGTTTTTAAAATTTATTTTGAAAGAACACTTGAATTGATTCGTTATGAAATGGAAGTTTGTTAATGCTATTGTTTTGATTTTATATTTAAGTACTTCATAGATTTCTAAATAATTTAAACAAAAGTGATTCTTCTTATAAATTTGTTCAATCATGTTAAAATATATTTTGGTATTCTGGTAATCTAATATTGAAATGGTACCATAGAAATAGTGCATTTTAACTAGAGATCGGGTGTTATACAGTGTCATCTACACTTGAAAAGATTTAATACTGCATAGTGTTATTTGCTTGAATAAATGAATAGTTGGAATGATTTTATAATGGTTTACAATAAATTTATAATAGTTTAAATGATTTACTATTATTTTAACTGATATTAATTGGTTTTCTGAAAAATAATTATAGACTATTTGAGTGCTAATATTTCATGGTAGGGTAATTGTAGTGAGTTTAAGTGCATTGAACTGTGAAATAGCTCTAGGACTTTGAGGTAATTATATTGTGTGCCTGTTATCTACTGCCATATTCTGAACTCACAAAGGAACTATTCTGAAATCCCACGATGGCTTTTCTCGCACGAGGAAAGAAGATTGACCTGGTCCGGCTGGCAATTGAACTGGACTTGGATGGTATTGATAGTCTGAAAGTTATTCAACTGAAGACGAGAATACAAGAGAGTGAAGCATATAAGGACGATTTAGAGTTTGTCCAAGCAAGGTTTGAAGAGATAATCGCTGAAAGAATAAAAGAGGAAGACCTTGAAATTAAAGATAAGAAAAGGAAGGAAGACCTTGAAATTGAAGATAAGAAAAGGAAGGAAGACCTTGAAATTGAAGATAAGAAAAGGAAGGAAGACCTTGAAATTGAAGATAAGAAAAGGAGAGAAGACCTTGAAATTGAAGATAAGAAAAGGAGAGAAGACCTTGAAATTCAAGATAAGAAAAGGAAAGAAGTCTTTGAAGCTGAAGAAAGAAAAAGAAGATTGGAACTGGAGTACGAAGAGCGGAAAAGAAAAGACGATTACGAATTCCAACTTCAGAAGCTGAAACTCCAGGATGAGGCAACACGATCCCAAGTTCCTCTTACTCAGAACGATGGTTTTCAAGCAGCCAAACCAAGATTGGACTTGCAGACGCTGATCCAGAGATTCGATCCAGTAACGAATGACATCAGCTTATACCTCGTTCTCTTCGAGCGACAAGCTCACAGAGCTGAGATTCCAAGAACTTTCTGGGCCTCTCATCTGATTGGTCTGCTGCCATATGATATTGCTCAGATCATTGCAAGAGAAGTCGAAGAAGTTGCACAAGATTATGAAAAAGTGAAACAGCTGCTTCTAAAGCGCTATAAACTCACTCCAGAGAAATTTCGTCAATTGTTCACAAAACATTCGAAATGTCAGGAAGGCACTTGGACAGATTTCGCCTACGAACTTAGGAATTACTTTCAAGGTTGGATTACAGGTCTCGAGATAACAACTTTTGAAGAATTGTCTGATCTGATGGTTACAGACCAGATTAAACGCCGTGTTCCACAAGAAGTCAAAGAGCACTTCATCGACGACTGGACACAAATAAAGACGACTACAGATCTAGTACAAAAGCTAGATGACTACGAGACGGTTCGTCCAAACAACAGAAATGACTCTACGTCGAATACCAAGAAGTGGTCCAGTCCAAGATTTAATACTGGAAACTTCAGAAAAGTGGCGCAGAATCCAAAGCCAAGGCAAAATGAAAGAAATCCTAATCCAGAGAACAAGCCTGCCATATACTGCTATGGATGTTCCAGACCTGGTTTCATAAAGGCAAAGTGTCCGACATGCTCTCCAACGTCGAGAAATGAGAATTTCCCTGCAAATTCACTTACCATGTACACTTGCCATTCCAAGATGTCCCCTATTGTACTGATTGATGTGTGCATATCCGGTGTACGAGCCAGAGTTTGTGCAGACACAGGTGCCAGCAGATCAGTCGCTGGTGAGATCCTCTACAACCTGCTGAAGAGAAAAGGAGTGGAGTTCCAGGAGACTTCAGTAACCATGACTTTGGCAAACGGTTACCAAACTACTGAAGAGGCTTGCACAGCCACGGTGTCCATTGAGATTGAAAACAAAACAATCATTCTGGATCTCCTTGCCCTTCCAAATGCAAAAGGAAATCGAACTCTCTTAGGAACAGACTTCCTAGAAAAGTCGGAAATTGTTCTCGACATAAGAAACAAAAGGTGGAATTTTTGTGACAACCCTCGCCGAAAGGTTTATTTTGGGAAGGACATCACATCGACGTCTCAGCAACCTGTCCAAACTCTTCCCATCAACAGCTGTAATCTCCGTGAAGAAGAAGGCGAGAGCTTGAACATCGAGCAAAGGCTCCAGGTCAATAATTTGCTTCAGGATTTCGAGGAAAGCTTCAAACCAGGGGGAGAGAGCACGACTTTCATAGAGCACCGCATTAATACGGGAACGCATGCTCCAGTCGCTTATCCACCCTACAGAGTTTCTCCTGCGAAGAAGGAAATATTGAAAAAGGAACTGGATGACCTCTTGCAAAAGAAAATAATCGAAGGATGTGAGTCGCCCTGTGCTACTCCTCAATACGTTCCAGGTGATAAAGTGTATATGACCCTGCATCCCGTCAGCAAAGCTGCCACTGGACAATCCAAAAGGTTTATGCCAAGACGAGATGGACCCTATGTCATCCGTACACAAAGATCACCATCCACATTCGAAATTGCCAGCCTGGACAATCCCCAAGTGCCCCTGGGCGTATACCACACTTCTGCCCTGAAGGCCTACACCCAGGACCCCATCGAACGTCCTTGCAATCCGTTGCGAAAGCGAGGACGGCCACCAAACTTACCCAAAAGAACTGGTGCTGGCCCCTCGTCGGGACTACGTCGGAGCCAGAGGGGGAGGATGTAACCAGCGTTATTCATTTATGTTATTATCTTATATGTTTGTCCTATTATCATGTCCCCGTCACCTGTATATATTTTCATGTTCCCGTTACGTGTCTATATATTGTTCCCGTTATTACGATTGTAACGCCCTCTACATATGTTATGTCTTTCCCGCTGCGCAGGAAAGCTTCAGTCATGTAACTGCCTCTTACGGTGATGCGTATTTAAGGTTTCGTTCCTCCCCGAGATTATTGTATGTTAGGCATATGTGATTAAAGATGTTTATGTTCTATCCTTGAATAGTTATTTAGTCAATACGCCTTATATATGTTAAAAAAAGTTTACAATTTTAATTATTTCTTTTACTAATATTATTACTTTAAAATGCATTATTTAATATATAAACAATTATTTATGATCTCATTAAAAAAAATTTGCTAATTGAGAAAAAAAGGTTTCTTTAGCTATTTGACAGTTTTAAACTTTAAAATGTAAGAGTTACGTATGGTCATTATTATAACTAACATAAAAAATATATATGGAAAAGTTAGGAGGTGAGCCTCTCTTAAAATAATTTCTGGCGAAGAACTAGCTCCCAAACATTCCTACTTCATATACTCATGCCAATTAACGATTATTTTTTTTACAGGTTATACAACTTTAAATGCTTTTACTTTGGGTTTATGGGTCATGTCCGTATGTATTTTGTGTAATTTTTCAAAGTTTTATTGTTTTTATTTCGAAATTATAAGACATGAATATTGATTTACGCCCCTGATTGCAAGCTCTAATTTAACCCCCTTCACTAAGCTAATTTTTTTTTAATACGACGTTAACATCAACGAGATAGGTTAAGGGTATTACTTATTTAACATCATGGAGGTATTACACTGCAATAATTAAATAATCGATTTACAATTTACCTTGAAAATTTATCATTTTCTTGAAAACAAAATACATATTTGAAAGAATACCTTCGATGGGATTGATTATATGCCCTTTTTCCGTTTTGAGTACAAAGACAGCACTTAAAAATAATTAGTGAAACTCTCTTTAAGGTGTATTGAAGAATTAATAATAAATTTTATTCAGTCATTAATTTCATTCAGAGTCATTAATTTTTTTTAATGTGTTACATTATACAAATTGAGGTATATTGATTTGTGAAAGGAAGTAAATTGAAATTTTCCGAGTACAAAAGATTATTATGTTTTGATAAAGTATGGATTTTAATAAGTTTATGAATGCACTTTATTTACAAGAGAATATTGGATTATCACATATTTTTGCTATTACATTAGTTTTATTACGTAATACGAATATAAAATCAATAAAAATCAATTGGATATTTATCAATATAAATGACTATTTTTCATGCTATTTTTATGTTACTGTTTAGAATTTTAGAAGGATTGCAAATTTATTATGTAGACATTTATTTTTGAGCGAAACTTAAGATACTATCAACCTGCTTTTAGCTGATAAAAATGGATGCAGTTATTCCTTTTACTTCCGAAAATGAAATGAATCCCCAATATGAAATTATTTTTTCTTGGTTACGCTTCAACATGGTGCCCATATTTACGTCGCATCACAGCTATAAATCAATGCAAAGACTTATTTTTTTTACATCAATTTTTATTATGCTCTTTCATACATTAACCTTTTTATCTGCTGCGCTTCATACCATACACATTTTTCGTACGCTAACTGTAGCAAGTCTTGCCGTATACTTAGTCCAGCTCATTCATCTATACGTGCTCTGTTGGAAGGCTAGCAAACTCTTGAACACTGCAGAACGCGTATCCAGAATGGAGATAACAAGATATATTAAATCGAGACGTTGGTTGCTCGCCTGGATGGTTTCATCTTTCTTATACTGCCTCGTCACGTTGTTTTCAAAAATATTTAATGCCATTAAAAGTGATAGTTCTATCACAGTACAGTATCTTCTATTCGGCTTCAGTTGGGAAAGCAAGATCTTTAACAAAGTATATTACGTTCTTCACGGCTTGTCAGTTGATTTATTCTTGGCAATGCCAGTAGATTCATTCTTGATGTTGTATGTCTCGATGTGTCGCGATCTCAGTACCGCTTTCGACGCCTTTGCGGAATTTATGACTTCGTTAGCCAGTCCGAACTATGATTTGCTGCTGAGTAATTTTCATGTATTGTCTAACATAGTTTCTGAAACGGACGACGATTTGAGCATTTTGGTCTTCTGGGCAACTCTCGCGAAGATCTCAAATGTGTATTTCGGATTGGCTCTTGTGGTGGACATTAAAGGTAGCGAAACTATTCAGATATTTTTTGTGCTGTACACTTTAATGTATAGCATACTGACGTTCGTTGTGATTTGTCACTTCGCATCTAGAGTGTCAGAGGCAGCGCTTCGTCTTAGTTCTCAAGCCCATCTGTTGCCGGAAAATTCTGAGAAGTTGCCTTTGACGCATTTAAGATTTCTTCTTGTTGTTGGCAAAGACGTGCATTTAACAGTTTGGAAACTGTTTCCCTTGCGAAAAAATTATGTTTTAGCATCAATTGGAACTGTAATAACATATTCTGTACTTATTGATAACCTCATGAAGAATAAATAAATCCTTTTCTTGTGTTTTTGTTTTTCCCTTTGTTTAAAAAAGTATATATTTTATATTGTCTATTTTTCCACAGTTTTTAATTAAATTAATTGCACCCTTTTAGGACAGTTTTTCAGATAAATAGTTTAATGTTAATGTCTATCTGAATTATTTACCATGGGTTTAAATATCAAAGTATTTTGTTGAAATATTTGTATTTATTTGCAGTAGTACTGTATAGTGATGAAATATGTTGACAATTTGCAGTTAACTTTTTTTTCTGTGCAATTTGTTGAAAAAAAAATCGAACGTAGATAAATGGACGTTGTTCTCTATTTCTATATTTGGAACGGAACGTCGTTGTAATGGTTCTATCTTCTTATTAAATGAAGGATCTTCTCTTCCTTAAGACGCACGTATTTTTCTTTTGTATAATCACTAAAAATTAAGACAAATAATTTTTAAAAAATTTGATATATATTAAAAAAGTTTAAACTTTTAATTACTTTCATTACTTTTCATTTCTTTAAAATGTTACTATTATTGGTGATTTCGCTATAAACAAATAATTTTGAAGCTAATTGGGAAACTAGCTATTTGATAGCTTCAAATTGTAAACAGTAGGAATTAGGTATGGCCATTAATATACAACTAAAATAAAATATATATTGAAAAGTTAGGAGGTGAGTCTTTTAAAACAATTTCTGATGGGGAAGAACCAGCTTACAAAAAGCGCTCCTATTTCCTACGCTCATGCCAATTAACAATTTAAAAATATATATATATATATTTAAAATTTTAAATGCTTTTACTTTTAGGATTTATGAGTCATGGCCCATATATATTTTGTGTACATTTTTAAAGTTTTCATTTTGAAATTATAAGACGAAATATTGATTTACGCTCCTGATTACAAGCCTCAATATTTTTTTAATTTAAGCAGTAGTTTTAAATTAAAATTTTAATTAATCATAATAACTTTTAAGTAGTAATTTTAGATTAGTAAATTTAATTTATGATATTTTTTAATTTAATAAGTAGTTTTAAATTAAAATTCTAATTAAGATTTTTAATTAATTAAATATATATATAAATTATAAATAAAATGTAAATTAAAAGCATAATATTTGCAGGTTAATCTTCGGTCATTTCCTAATTTAAATTGCTAACAAACCAGGCTGACATTTTACTGGGATTTAAGTCTGTAGTAAGACATTGATGGGGAGGTCCGGATTAAAGCAATTTTAAATTAATAATTTTAATTAATAATAATAATTTTTAAGTAGTAATTTTAAATTTGTAAATAATTCTTTATTATATACTTAAAAATAACAGAATAATAATCATTATTTTCCGGTTAATATTATCATGCATGACAGTGGCGTGACATGCGGGAGGCGGTTTCATTGGTTGCGTGATGCGTAAAACGGCGCATTGCGGCAAAATCATAACAGAAATTGGCGTTGCTCGTAAAAAAATGAAATAACTGAATAAAAATATATTATTATTAAAATTAACATTGATTTGTAGAATCAGTGAAGCTAGACAATGGAAAAATGTTTGCCTAATCGTCAGCACGAGATGCAGCGCCGCAGAAAAAAATCCAGAAAAAAATTATGAACACAGATTTAAACGGGAATCTGTTGACCCCACCCTTCTTAAATAGAGCCAACTTTTCCATAATGTGCCCTTCGTATTTATAATAGTAGAATATAACTTTTTAATAATCCCCCATAAAATTTTTCAAGCGATTGTGCATCCATCTTGGGAATGATCAAAACCCAAATTAAAAAAAAAGCGGAAAATCGTGTTTCCGCATGAAAAGTAACACGTCTGAGTGACAGAAAACTAATTTGTAAATGTAATTGAATAAAAAATTAGTTAGTTTTGGGTATTTTCAAAGATAATCTCAATTAACAAAAAATATTTGAATAAGAAAAGGAGTACATACTTTAAACATATCAGAATGGTAATTCAGATAAACTTAGCAAGCACATGCAGTACTGGAATGATTTTAAAATTCAAATGGCAAATGAGAGACATACAACTTCTCGGAAAACTGATTTTTGAGAAGGGGAAAAAATCCCACCGGCATTGTAAGGGAGCGAACAGGATCACAATTAGGGGCGTTATTTTTTTTTATAGGAGTCATTTACAATCCTTTCTTAAAGCGTCTTTTCAGAAAAAATACCTTTATTACTTCAAAGAAAGCAATTTCTGGATTGATGCATTGTGAATTCCGGTTCAACTGCGGCCCCATTTCAAGTGTTAAGAAAAGTAACCCTTTACATGTACAAACAACCAAGACAATTATACAGACCTACTACTCGATCGTCCTCCCCCACACAAAAAGTCGAATTTTCTGTCTTCAAGGTTGTTTGACCACTGTTCTCTTTAAAATCATCCCATCAGGGGACAGAAGGGAAAGGAGCAGGATATACATGTGGGGTAGACCAGGAAATGCGACGTGTATTTTCTCTATAGAAATCAGAGAAAATATCTTTATTTTTTTACTTGTTATTTTTCAAAAAAATAATTTTGATTTTAAACTGGCTGTGGGGGAGGGGGGGGGGGTTCTAACCCAAGGTAACCCAATGCTGGCTACGCGACTGATGTTAATGCAACGAATGGCATTAGAACACATTACACAACATTACGAATGCGAGAAAGGCATCACGATAAACTACATTTCCCGCCAATGGGAGTAAGCATTCCAGTTAAAATATTAGAGCTTAGTGCTACTTGTTATACTTAATATATCTGGCAACATTCAGAAATCGTACATAAATTCTTCTATGAAAATGGCAACATCAATACCGATGTTTATGCGTGAAAAATAAACAACTTCTTTTTAATTGGCACCCCAGAAAAACACCAGTTATGGCAATCAGTACAAACGGGAGAATAAGTCTGTATTGCTTCTGCGTCAATCTAACTGTCCTTTTTGTGCCATGCCTCGGATACTTAAGCAGGACACTAAAGCTGGTGGTCGAAGACTACTGGATTGTCATGTCGGTAGTTTACGGACTCGGCATCCAGCTCCACATTTTCATGGTGTACAAAAACAGGGGATACGCTTACAAAGTTGCCTGGCGCTCAGGGGTCCTGGGATTCTTCCTTGGATTGGGGATTCTAATCACCCGGCTGGCCACTGGCAGTTGGGGCATTTTCGGATTCTACATGTCCCTCCTCAGCTTTTTCCACTTTTCCGAGTACCTCACCACGGCGATCATCAACCCGAAATCCCTCAGCCTCGACTCTTTCCTGCTCAATCACAGTAAAGAATACGCAATTGCAGCCGTCTGCAGCTGGATGGAGTTCTTCGTCGAGTGCTACTTCTTCCCCCACTGGAAGCAGTTGTCCTGGTGTACTGTCCTCGGTCTTGCCCTGTGTGTGCTGGGTGAACTGGTGAGGAAGGGAGCCATGTTCACTGCAGGTACCAACTTCAACCACATCATTCAGAGTCATCGTGAAGAGGGGCACGTCCTGGTGACCCATGGGCTGTACGCGTGGTGCCGCCACCCATCCTATGTTGGGTGGTTCTGGTGGTCCATAGGAACACAGGTGGCCCTGTGCAACCCCATCTGTACTGTGGTCTATGGGGTGGCTTCGTGGAGGTTTTTCAAGCAGCGGGTGGTGGAGGAAGAGATAACGCTTCTGAATTTCTTCGGGGAGGATTATGTTAGTTACCAGAGACGTGTTCCGACTGGTATTCCGTACATTCAAGGCTACAGGTTAGAACTATGAATATCGAGAGTGAGGGTTAATGCTTGATATGCTATTTTAAAGAATGGTCCCTGATGCGGGTTTCAAAAGTGCTGGTTTGCGTTGTTCTACTTTAATGGTTTTGACTCGTTTGTATTGCTTATGCATTGGAATATGCAAGGATGGGTTTTACTCTAAAAAGGAAATTTTCTTGCCGGTTAGCTGTGTAAATTGCAGTGCTTGCTTTTGTATTTAATTGGAATTCAAGTTCTGACTGAACAGAATCGGTTTAATCATCCCAATTCAAACCAAATTTTTCTTGGATTAAGAAGAGTTGAGTGAATTACATTTTATTATCTTTTACTAATCAACTAAGCTGAAATAAGCACTATTTTTTAATGTCACTACAATACTTTTATATTCTTGAAAGCAATTTAAATACTGCATCTATCCATACTACAGACAAAAAAAATCTTAATTTTTTTTGAATGATTTTGTTTTTCATTAAGAAAATATTTAATTATGTAAATTGTGCTAATTTTAAAATTTGATTGTGAGTAGTATAATGCAGAGCAGCAACCTTTCGAATAACAGCATCTTAAAAACAGGGTTAGTAGTATTCTGACAGCAATGTTGTGTAACTTGCAAACTGTACCTTGAAATGGGAATTACTGTCATCAACTGAAAAAATATATTCTTATCTTATTGCTTTATTTGAAAATTATTTCAATGCATTACTTGTGAAGACTCAAGATTCCACAGAATATGACTATTTCCTTGCAGTACTTTAATCCTTTCAAGTAACATGGTAACCATGGGATATACACCATAGTTGAAAAAAAAAGTAGCAGGGATAACTCATTTATAAGTAAATCCCCCTTGGCGGGAAATCCTCTCATTCTGAGGAATCCTAACATCTAATAGTTTATCCTATGGTCTATCGCATTCAGAGCAACATAGTATTAGCATTATTTAATTTATTTTTGTATATATAATTCAAAGTTTTTATTATTGTTTAAAAAATCATTTTGTAACAAAATTGTCACATCGTCATATTTTCTCAATATAGAAAGATAACTATTATAGACCATTCTCAATATCTGATCTATATCATAACTGTCAAGTTATTCACTATATAATTTATGGATTTTAATCTTTTTTGTATGAGTGTATAATTAACGTATAAAATTAATCAGATTTCACGATTTTTTTTAGATATATTTAGAAACAGATTTAAAAATCTGAGATCATCCATATGTTTTGTACCCTACTTTCCTTTGCACCACTAAAACAACACACATTTTCTTGGGCCTTATTGTAAGTTTAATTAAGTTGTAGTAGAAAACCCAGAGTTAATGCTTTTTTTTTATTGTTATTCGATTGATATACCGAACAAATAGAGGAATGATTTTGTTTTTCAGATATGTGATTGGTTAGACAAAAAAATTGCTGAAACGTTTTTAATTGTGATTGTTATGCACATTATTCTTAGCTGAAATCAGTCATTCAATGAAATAAAATTTGCAGATTTCTACTAATTGTTGAAAAGTTACGTGCCTGGTATTTGGCTTTGATATTGAGCTGTGGGAGGTATACAAAATAGTCCGATAACTAGGTTATCCTGGGAAGGAAAAATGTAATTATATTTTCTTCAATCAATTGCCATTTTTTATGTAGATGTTTTTTACTATTGTATGTTTCTGTTTTTTAATTTTTATTCATTTACATATAATTAGTTTTTATTTTTATATTTTTTTTCTACAAAATTTATTAATTTTAATATGTTTGCTGCCGACCACATACATGCGAGTGATACGTTCTTCAAAATAACAAGTAAAAAGCAATATTCGACTTGCATTCTTTTAGACATCAGTAGTCAGCATGTTAAGAAGACACCTAATATGAACAAACACAAATACTTTTGTTATTTTTAAAGATTAAATGGACATTCTTTGCTTGTACCGAAATACACGTTAAACGTGATAAATACACGTTCTCTGTTGTGCGTTTGAAACTGTCATATTTACTTAAAATTAAATTAAAAAGATCTGAATATTAAAATAAAAGTTGTTAACATCCAGGTTTAATTGTAATACTCTACACAAACTTTACAAAAAATATTACAATTAAGTAGTAATTTTGAAAAAATATTTTCTTAAATATAAAAAGATTATGCAAATGGATAACAATTTTGATACTGATCAATTTTAAATCCGAATAATTTAGCATATATGCAGTAAAGAAAGCATTTGAAAAACTAGGTGCACATTTTGGTAAAAAATTAAAGAAGTACAAATTTTAAATTTGCTAAGACTATGTATTGAGATAGAATCTAAAGAGAAGATTTGTTTCGGACTTTTCACCTGGCATCACCTTCTGGCTATGTAAAAAACAATTGTCAAAACTGTAGTTTATTTAACGAGTTTTGCCTAAGTTTAAACTATAATTAAGACTGATGATATTCAACTCTTATGTTGAGAATTACAAGCTCTGTTCTCTATGCTAACCGTACTGGGTTCGAATGCAAAGGCTTGGTTGTTTATAGTGGCAAATGTTTCACAATAGTTAACTTTACAATTGTGTGGACCTTTAGACTGAAGGTATAGCTTATTAGAGGTTCCCTGGTCTTTATCACAAAAATACATGCTTATAAATGACAGAAATAATCCCTCAAATGCTAGTAATTTATTGTATTAGGGAGAATCGTAGGATTGTAAACTTGTACATATATTTTGTAACCCTAGATAAAACGAAGGTGACGTATTGGAAATGTAATGTTGTAAAGCACTTTATGTATTCAATTTTATATAATTTCAAATTATAGCAATTAATAAAATTGTAATTTTTTTAAGATTGGTTATTATTTTTTCATTGGTGTACTAAACCTTTAAGAGTAACGTTATGTATATGTGGGGTTCATTGCTTCTACCCGATACTCCCCCCGCTTAGGCGAGAGTGATCACTTTGGCCTGACTGGCAGAGTATTGGCGTAGCAAGCCGAAGTTCTTCGGATCAAAACCGAGCGGTGCCAAGTTGTGTGCATCACACTACAAATGTGTGTCTTAGAGCCACATATATTCCTAGCTTTAATAATTCTGCATGGGATTTAAGTAAAAGTTAATGATTTGACTAAGACCCATTCTACAAAGCAAGCCATGTGGCTTGTATTCTTGAATCAAAGCCATCTGCAAAAGCTAGCATGCGTTAAAAGTGTCCGTGTAGAATGAGCCTTATTCAACACAATGTTTTTTGTTTGTTGTTCTTAAAATTAAAGTCTGAAGTTATTTCAAAATTTACAAATGGGTTCTTTTAAGTATTACAAATAACCACATGTATAGTAACTTAATGCTTTATTTCATAATCATTTTTATAATTTAACAATTAGTTACAAACATTTATAATTTATATATATAAATGGAATAGAAACAGCATGGTGGCTACAAAGAGAAAGCTACCACATATTTAAGTACACCATATAACTGATTATCTTTTCAATTTCATAAAGCTGATTATCATTATTCGCATACAACTGATTATTTTTCATTTTCACAAAACTGATTATCTTCCATTTTTATAAAACTGGTTTTATCTTTCATTTATATAAAATTTATTTTTCATATGAATAGTAAAAATAATTCTCATAAAAATAATGAATTTCTTAAAATGCATTTTGTATTGTATAATAGTTCTTCAAAGAGTAAATATTCAAGATGCATATAGTTAAATCATTTGATTTTTTTTTTAATGCAGGTTTGCTTTAAAGGATATCTAATAAAATTTTAAAAACAGCTGAAATCCATTTCTGCTGCTAAAACTAAATATAAATAATTTTAATAAAATCCTCATCCTATACAACACGAAATATGCAGGAAATGTTCGTTTTAATAATACTTAAATACCGCAATAATATATCACATTTTAATATATTATAAAAGCATTTCACAAATATAAAAAAACACAGTAATATTAGTTATTTAAAAACACTAAGGACCTAAAGCTTGAGCATTGAAATAATCTCAGAATTGTTGTATAAAGAATAAAATTAGGAAATATATATAAAACCTAATTAAAATACTTCATACATCGACAGAAACAAAACAAATTAAACATCAAACAGGGATTTTTCTAGGTTTTAATAATGGGCAAGATGGGAGCCGGGGAATGTGTAAAAAAATCAGCTGGTAACATGGAAAAGGTTCCCTACTAACTAGGGATGAAACGGATATCCGGTAACTATCCGGCTACTTTTTAACTATCCGATATCCGGAAGTAAAGAGCCGGATATCCGATTTTCTATGCCAGATATCCGGATGAATAAAACAGAAGATTTTTTTTTGTGGCGATCAATTTTCTTTGTTCTTGCTTTAAGTATTTTCCTGAATATTCTACCAATGTATTCACAGTATGCGGATTCTCCCTTTAACCAATAAAGACTTTAAAAAAAACACTTTTTTTTTCAAATTTTTAACTTTAAAATTATATTTTTAACGAATCGTTATGGTGGAGGGTCATCACATCTCACAACTAATATCAAGTTGAATTAAAACAAATTTCTCAAAAGTTTAAGCAAACTTGAGTTTTCATGTTTGGAATGAAAGGGCATATGGTAAAATTACAATTATTCAGAAATTAAGTGTAAAATGTACAAAACATACGACCATTGCTAGCAGCACCCTAGAATAACCCTTTGTAAATAAAAAAGTTTTTTGAATGTTTATTCAATTTTGGTATCATTTTAAAGATAAGGAATTGGGAAATATTACAGAATAAAAAAATATTTTTAAATTTTTGACCGATTTCCGTTTTTTTTAGTGTGTATGAGAAGTTATTTTCATAAAAAATAAACTGCCGGATATCCGGCAAAACCAGTTCGGATATCCGATTTGTAATGTGTGCCGGATATCCGGTAAAACCACTATCCGGTTCATCCCTACTACTAACACAAAGGAAATAATGGAGTTAATGACAGACTAGAAATATATACAATAGACTAGAAAAGCAAGGCAAGAAAAAGCAAAGTAAACAAGGATTTGTACAAAGGAGTATAAATTAACCACAGAAAGAGGCACTTTGAGATTACACAAAATGTGTTTGAGTAAACTTCTTTGTGAATTGTAGAACTTGTGCTACCTTAAACTACTTTACATTTTTATTTTCTTAATGATCCTAGAACAAATAAAGATATGCTAATCTATATATAGTTCAAGCCATTTATTATAGATTGTTTTTGTTTAAAATATGGAATGGTAATTTTTTTATTATTCAACAATGTAAAATTAATAACAATCAATAACTCTTAATATCTAACAATATTTCATGTTCAAAATTTTATTAAATTTAATTTTTAACCTAATATTAATTACTAACTTGTACAAAAATAAATCACTTCGGCGATAGGCAAGGATATAAAATTGCAAATAATAAGGACAAATACAAAAAAAATAATTAAATATTAAGAGCTGGAAAGCAGGAATCCATATTCACAAGTGTTAGCAAAAATATAATTTCACTCGATTTAAGTCTAGACTCTAGGGTAAAACATTTGATGAGAAAAGAAGTCGAGTAAAATTAAATATTTCTTAAGCTATAAATTCAAGGTTAGACGAGTTAAAAAAAATGAGTTAAAAAACAAAATAACACTAAATAATGATTACTAAAGTATACATAAAAAAAATTGGCATTAATATTTTATACTGTTTACATTTCTATTTGAAAATTGGCATTCATACTTTATATTCTGTACTTTTCTATTTGAAGTAATACTAAATAAAAATGTGCGTTTAAGTTTCATTAAACACATTTTATACAATATTTAATACTATAAAACTGATATAATATAAGGCTAAATAGTAATGTATTAAAGTGTCTATTAGAAAATTATTTTAAATGCAATTATGGAGTTATCACTAATTCTTTTTGTAAGCTTGATTTTCTCATAAAAACTTACATATATGCATTACTTACGAATCAACATATCATATTATAATATATATATATTTCAACTGACCATTGACATTTTACTTAACAAATATTTTAAAATTAAAAAAAGCCGCTTAATTCACTTAAAAAAATACAAATTTATATTTTATTTCTTACTAGTATAATTCCGAAAACTATTATAAAGCATCATAAAAAAAAGACAATTTTAAAAATGTATGTATCGTTAAAACAATAGTCAACGAATTCCTTAATTTTTATGAATCAAACTGTTTATAAACTCACAAATTTTATGGCAATATTATTTTATTATGGAGTATTTTTTATTATTCGCCCTTTCATTATTTATTTTTATTTCCAAGAAGAATTATTGCAAAAATATATTTTATAGAGGCAATTTTTAGTACAACATTATTGTTCATCAAATATCCAAATTGTACAGTATGCACTCAAATGGAAAATGACAATTATAACAGGGAAAAAATTATAAGTTACCACATTTTAAATACTGATTTCACAATGAATTTAAATTTCCACCATAAATATTTCTGTATAATTACATATAAAACATGTAAACATATGTTATTTTTCCTTCAATATACAAGTATTGCACTAATTATCATGTAAATGAATACAATTTTACCGTTAAGGAAATTAAATTACTAAAGAATGGTTTTTATTTGCTCATAAATTTTAATAGCAAATAACACATAATTTAATGTCTTATTGTTAGGATAACATGTAAAAGTTGGCATATATAAAGTTATGTACAACTGAAATCAAGTTACTTTTTTAATGTTGAAGTTCAATATGAAATTGGTAAAAATTCATTAAATATTATTTTATCACATTTTAAACATAGGCGATTGATTCATATAAATTTTGTACAAAAAATATTTTTTAAATGTATAAAATCTTTGAGTTTGTCACATGAATCTTTTAACTATGAAATATAATAATCTTAAAGACTTGGCACTCCGTCAATTCCTATCTAAATCTTGTAAAAGCAAGATAAGGCACTTTTTTAAAAGAATAAAAATTTCATTACAGAAGCAAAAAAAATGCAGGTTAAAAAGCTTTCATTAGAAAAACATTGAAAATATTGCAATTTAACACAAAAATTATCTATATTTTTGTAAAAAATGTAAAAACAAATAACTAAAAAAAAACTACGATAATTTCTCAAAAATATTCCGATACGCAACAACATGTTAAAATTAGTATAATTCCCACAACAAAATGAACTAAAAACTACACATTTAAAAAGAAAAATGATCTTTACAAAGAAAGTAACAAACAAAAATTCAAAGCATTGACAACAAAATCAGATCAAAAGAAAACAAAAGAGGTTAATAAGCAAAAATTGATTCATTCAATCCAACTAGGCACCTTTTTATATGCACATATTTCATTCCACCAATAACAACAGCTGTTATACATTTCCAACCATAAACCATTTCAGATCTCCAACTTGTGTATAATGGATATAATTTATAAAAAAGATAATACATTTCAGAATTCTCCCTAAAATTTAAAGATGATATCACGTCCAAAGGCAAACGGGCATCAGAGATTCCTTGGTGCCTGCAGCGGGGGTTAAATTCTCATTGCACAAAAAGAAAAATGGCATCAAGACCAATTGGCCTTGGACTCCGGACAGTAAACTAATGGCGGAGTCTGGGTCAGTTGTTGACATATTGGGCTTGGACAGGTAATCTTTTAATTCGGTGAAGCTGTGCACTTCATCAGATGGAATGCAGCGAAATACCTTTGGAAAAAGATATCAAAGGTTTTACAAAAGCTTAAAAATGTGTAAAATATGTAGGATGTTTTAATGTGCAGATGTGGTAAGAAAAAATTTACTAACTTTTCATGACCTGGAAGAGAAAATCTGGAAGTTTGTAGTTTTATTATAAGACAAGGGGAAGACACTACATATATATTACAGTGTTCATTCTAGGCGTTTTTTGAAGGGCGATCTGCCCTTTTTTCATATCAATAGCGCCCTCATGCCCCTTTTTTCAAAAATGCCGCCCTCTTTCGAAAAAAATTCCGCCCCTATTGTCCTTTTCAGTCGAGCACAAGCATCCTTGCCTTAAAATTTTTTTTTGTGTAAATTGGAATTAAGTGAATTATGACAGTAGAAAAACAAACTTCTTTTTAAATAAGCGTGTTGTGAAATCGCGATGATTCTGCGGCAATTTCGAGCACGGGGCATTGCACAAATCCTATTGGTTGCCTGTAAGATGGTTTGGGGCGAGATTAATAAATTATACATTTTATTACCAAATTTTGAATTTCAATAGCCTTTTAATCAGTTTTGTAAGAAGCCTAATTCGGGCTGCTAACCGATTTGGTCTTTAGCGAAAACATTAATTTTAATGTCAAAGTTTGGATTTCAAGTAGTATTTCCACAAAGTGACATCAATTTTGTACTTTTCTTTTGTTCGAGATAAACCCTGTGCCGTAACCAGTAGCCCAATATGCAGCTCTAGCGCAATGTCAACCAATAAATCGGAATTTTTTTTTGTTTGGTCAGGGTTCAATGTGTCAACGGGTGGCCACGCCCACACCAATTTTTTTTTTAAAGTGCTCTTTTAAGAAGAAGTGCCTTTCCAAAAATGGGGTGCCTTTTTTCTGATAACAGCGCCCTGCCCCTTTTTATTTCTAGAGTGAACACTGTATATTACAATGTAAAGATTCTAGTGAGCAATTAATCTCTCAAATGCGGGGAAAATGCACGAAATATATACAATAAGCAAAAACCTGGACAGTTGAAAGATATTCAAATATTTTATTTTAATGTTAATAATAGCTTTTTTTCTAGGCAAAATTAACAGAAAAAAATTAGTAATTATAAGAACTAGTATAATTTTAAAACACACAAAAATATTACTTTAAATTGTGGATAAAAATACAAAAACTATAAGTAGTTTTATTGATGGAATTTAAAATAAATATTTAAGAATCTAATTTTAGAAAAACTTATAAAATTTTATAGTATTTATATCAATTTGCTTTTTATGTATTGAATGAAAAATATTGTTACACATGTTTCTATTAAATACACCCTTTAGTAACTACATTATATTTAATTTCAAATGCCATATCGGATTTGAAATTGGCCATACTCGCATAATCTTGATATAATATTCAATTATAAAACATATTAGTAATTAATTTAAATATTTTTGTATTGAAATAAAAAGTTGCATGTTAGTCCCCACCCTCCCCTGAACATTTAAGAATTGCAAGCATTTATATTAAATAAAAACAACATAAAATTACTTAATTCAAGGGATTAGTGTAAAAGCAGGTATGTAACAAAAAGTTTTGAAATATTTGACCTTAAAAAAAATTTTACATATTTTTTTTTCGTCTTCATTTACCTCCTTCATTACACTAGTATTTCAATTTTAAATATTACATACCTCCTTTATCCATTTACCTAACTAAAAAAATATGAAGTTTACCTTTTCATAAATTGAAGTGTTTAATGCGGCTGTTTTAATCCACACTTCTTTATAAAAGGATTCACTGACTGGATCTCTAATATCGATAGACTGGCTGTTTTTATCCAACAACCCCAGATGTTCTCTAAACAAACACAAAAAATATAAATTTTAAATCTGTAAATATAGATCTATAAGATTATAAAATTACAAATATCTTATTTGCAATTCTCATATTTAAAATAAAAGTATGTAATCATATACACCATCAAAATCAAACAGTGATAAGATATAAGGTGTACCTCAAAATGTTTGGTGGGCAACTTAAAAATCTGGTGTAAAATATCAAAAATCTTCTTTTAGTTGAGTTTAACAATCAGTATTTTTTTCTGAAACTAGAGCATTAATTTGACTTAAACTCGAAATTATACGTTTCTAGCAAGGACTTCATTATCGTACTAGCCACGGTCAAACACATTAAAAAAAATTATGCCATTGGTTTGTTCTCTCATTTATTTTTTCTCTTTTATTTCTCAAAGGCAAAAGAAATGGTCAATTGTTCAGACACCTCCGAATGTTAGCTTTTCCCGTTGAAGTATAATTGTCAGAAAGTATTATTTCACTAAAATAATTTTTTATCGCCAATTTTTTTTTTTTTAAAGGTGATTGCAATGGGGGAGTTTTACGCCAAGAAGAAGACCGCTGTTCCAACGGAACATGGAGACGTATTCTAGACGCCGAAAAAGTTCCGTAGAATTAGTATGGCAGTACAGCTGCTGCAATATACTTTTTAAGATTTTTCTTTTTAAAATACTAACATGGTGATTTCATGTAGTGCATTCGGTTGCTCTAACACTGTTTCGAAAGCGGATTGTATTGCAAGAAGAGTTTCTTTTCACAGTTTCCCTCATTCTGATTCTAATCTGATGAAAGCATGGCTAGCTAGGATAAAACGAGAAAATTTCGTTCCTACGAAATATTCAAAGTTGTGCTCGATCATTTTGATCCAAAATGTTTTTTTTTTCAAACAGGAGGAAATATCAAACGATATATAGAAAAAGACAATTTCACTTAGTTTTCCTGCAAATGAATAAATATGTAATAGGCCGAGATTTACTAACAAAGGGTCTTTTACTTAAACTTTGCATTGTTAAAAATAAACGATGAAAATACACAGCTAAATTATCTCATTAAAATACAATACAAAGTTGAGTGGAATAAGCGAGCGGAGCGACCAAACCACAGGCTTGTCTGCTAAAGAGAAGAAATCGAAACTACAAGTAGGGAATTCATGTTATTGAAACTCCCGCATAGTTATCAACAACATTCAGTTACCAAACATGTGAAAAAATTATTTAAGCCTAAAAGTGTATAATTATGTTTTAATAATTCTCCTCAATCAATGTTCCTCAAAAGCTTTTAAAATATAAGTAAATTTCATTTTACTGTCTAATGGGACAGTAAATACTTTCAAATAAATTAATATATAGGGTGTCTAATAAGAGTTCAGTAGTCACACTTTTAGCACCGGTTGGGAATTGGCCAGTAATTGGTATATTCACCTTATATATTAATTTATTTGAAAGTATTTCATGGTTGTCAAGATCTTGATTTTATAACAATATAGATACTATTCTTTTTAAATGGCCATTTAAAGAAATATCTTCTAAAACCATTATAAACGAAAAACTAAGTGGAATTCTAAAATTTTAAACTTCAGGTGCACAATTAGAGGTTGAATAATACAAATATATAAATTTTCAGACATGTTCAAGCGGTGGAAGATAGTGTTTTGCATGCTACCAGTGGCGACCCGTGGTAGAAAATGTTAGTGCCATGTTTAGTGCAGCCAAAATCATGTGAAACCCCTGTATTTTCCACAACCATACATGAACGGAAATTCTTTCAGATTTATTACTAAAATCAAAGTTTCCTTTCAATTTTTACAAAATGATAACATGCAGAAAAAAATAGAAAAGACTTACTTATTTTTTGAAAATTAAATCAATCCTCCTTTCTTTTAAACTTGCGAATCTGTTAATTTTAATATTAATTTAAGTAACGAAACACCAACACACGTGTAAACCAGTATCTTTGGTGTAAACTTATCAGGAAAACTATTTCCATTTGGAGAGATTCTTGGAAATTCTCGGTTTCCCACTAGCCCACCTCGCCGATTCACGAGCGAACCAATCAATTCATCTCAGTCCCAAGTACAGCAGATTTGAAAAAATCCTGTTGGGCTTCATTTGTTTTGTCACAACCTCCATTTTAGAGTGAAGGGAAATCATGCTAAGTAAGGTTGTCATGGCAACGATGCAGCCGATTTCGAACTTCGCTTTTCGGCTGCAGTTTTGATTGAATGGAGTTTTTCCCCTTCCTATATTGTGTATTAAGGCAACAGGTTTGCTATTTATTGGAGATTTTTTTTTTACTTTCCGTAGAAATTTCGTCTTTATTTACAATTCTAATCTTCATTTAAGAAAATTAGTAAAATGTATAA
The DNA here is from genome assembly GCA_963932185.1 of Troglohyphantes excavatus. NCBI lineage: Eukaryota > Metazoa > Arthropoda > Arachnida > Araneae > Linyphiidae > Troglohyphantes > Troglohyphantes excavatus. The sequence goes on along the minus strand of OZ010668.1, from coordinate 18,899,916 downwards.
TTTTAGTTTAAAATACACTAATAAGTTTAGGTGCAGCCCACCTGTACTTGCTGTACCCCACGAACAACCACTGCATGCTACAGACAAATAGACTCTTTTATTATTATAGCTAACTGGCAATTTTTTTACAAATTATAGAAGACAGTTTGCAAAGGAAAAAATTTGCTTTCAAACTTTTGCTAATCTGTAACAATTTATTTGCACATCTCAATTTAAAAAACATACAATATGTTTTCATGGCAATTTTGGTTAACATTAGTAACTTTTTTTATCAATAGTTAAATAAACCAAATAAAATAACATTTGCACCAAAAATAGTTGTAAATTATTATATATTCTTGATATATTTGTTCACACAGGCTAATTTTTAAAAATAAAATATAGACTCAAAACATGCTACAACAACCGGAACCAAAAATTCTATTGTTTTGATGCAAGGTTCTTATTATTACATTTAAAGAAAGAAGGAATTTATAAATTCAGATGACATTTTACCTGAAAATAGTCCTTCTCAAACTGCAAGCAAAACGTCCAGCTTCGTAAGGTTTGCCGTTCATCACAGTTTGTTCAAAGTCTACATCTTCAAAAATCATGCACATCTCGCTGTCTCGATTCCCAAGCAGGCTCCTGTCATTGACATTTGCTGATCCTATAATAACTGTTCTGTCATCAGCTATTAATAGTTTGCTGTGTACATACACCAACTCTGTGACCTATAAATAAATAGTTTTTAAATAGTGAATAGATTCATAATAATTATTTCAATCACAATGTTGTTGTTTTTTTAATCATGTAAAGAAACTTACAATCTTTTCATTCAAAAATCCATATTTCCTTAATCCATAAAATGTGATGTAAGTGTTAGGATCTCCAACTAAAAATAATACTCATTTTAATTGGATACTACAGTGGCATGTTTTATAGATATTCAGTATTCGTAAGTTAAAAAAATTCCTTATACTACAGATTATGTATTGGCCTACATAAAAATACATTTAACACACTGAAGAAAATCAAACCTACAAAATTTTCATTACAAATTTGCATAAATTATTCTACTAACAATACAAACAGTTTGAAGTTTAATTTGAGTAGTTTTAAAAGTTTTTTAAACTTTAACTGAAAAAGTATTTACAAATTTAATTACTAACTCTCTTTAAAAAAAAATATTTGAATATTGCCTCATAAATGCATACAATTGATTAAAGAAAAGCATTTTAATTTTTTTTTTTTTTAAATCCAATACAAATTTTATTAAACTATACAACCAATTTTTTTAAAGATGTTCATTTGCCTTGATTGTGGACTCTTTTAATGGTCACAATAAAAAATTAAACAAAAAAATTCCCATGAAATTAGAGAAAGTTTGTAAGGCAATAGAATAAATGAACAATATGGTTAAAATCTGCACCTTTTACTGGCAATCTGCATAAGTTACCTTTGTGCAATTTACATTCCCAGATCTCCAGTAGAATTAGATTTATATAGGACAGGACTGTTTTTATTATCAAAATTTGAAATAAATTAAAAGCCAATATAATATTACCTTCGTGAATTAACCTTTGGTACAGAGAATCAGCTCCCCTACACATCGAAGCATAATTCCAATGTGTGATGGCCTGAATGGCGGTTCCAGTTCCAGTACCGATTTCACCTTCAAACGCAGGCAAAAGCGGCATCACAACATACACACGGAAAGTCTCTTTATTCCTAAAAATTGCAAATCAAGATTAGTTCTTCAAATGAGTGGCAGTTAACCAAATAAAAAAATTAGCAATGTTGTGGCATGTAAGCGGATAATTGACAGCCAAAAGAATAAAACAAACAGGGCACAGGCAGAGAAAGAGAGAGCAAAGAGGATTAAAGATACTGATGTTGAATAAAATTTCTTGTACTTTTGGAAAATATTCACTGAGCAACCATATTGACAGTGGCGGTCCGTGGTCGAAAATGTTAGTGCAGCTGAAATCATGTGAATCCCCCTCCCCCCCCCCCTTATTTTCCACAACCCATACATGAACGGAAATTCTTTATTATTTACTACTCAAATCAAAGTTTCCTTTCAATTTTTACAAAATGATAACATGTGAAAAAAATAGAAAACACTTACTTATTTTTTGAAAATTAAAGCAACCCTCCTTTCTTTTAAACGTGCGGATCGGTCAATTGTAATACTAACTTAAATAACAAGGTCCTGAAACAACAGCACACAGTAAATTTATCACGAAAACCATTTCCGTTTGGAGATATTCTCGTAAGTTATCGTTTCACCCACCCATCACAGCGTTTCACTCAAGAGCCAATCAGCAAATTGAATCTCAAGTGCAGCTAAAACAAGAAAATTCATTTCGGCTGTACCTTCTCACAAATGCAGTGCATTAGCATGGGGAGGAATCTCCATACTACGTAGAGGTTGCCATGGCAACGATGCAGCCGATTTCGAAATTCGCTTTTTGGCTGCAGTTTTGATTGAATGGAGTTTTTTCCACTCCTGAATTGTACTTTACGGTAACAGGCTTGCTATTTATCGGAGATTTTGTTTACTACCATAGAAATTTAATTTTCAATTATAAGCTTCATTTAAGAAAAATAGTAAAATATCTGATTTTAGTTTTAAAATACTGAATTTAGGTACAGCCTGGCTGTACTTGCTGTAGTGGACGAGCCGCCACTACATATTGATAAGTTTATTTTAATAAGTTGAATTTCTAAACTCAATTAGCTTTTTTTTGTTTTGTTAGACCTATCACAATACTGCTGATATCAGTTGCTACTACGGAGTAAAGAAGAAGGTGGAGGTGCGATCAAGCAAAAAACCCGCTTGCAATGTGAAGTAAGCAATCACTTAAAAAGTAGGTACTGGCGAAGTATATGGCGTTATTCCTAAGCACTGCTTTTTACAAGTACTTGGTGATAATTTATTTTATAATTTACCTATGAAGTGGAAATAATAGCATTCTTTATTGATTTGGAACTTCTACTGCTTTCTGAAAACTGCAAAAACTGTTATATTTTTAGTTTTTATACTTTAAATTTCATGTGTTAAATAACGCAGTCTGAAATGCACTGCCGGCTGGATTTTCTTGTACCTACTTTAAGATTGCTATCTTACTTCCCGTGAATTCTCGCCAAATCACCTACCCTGTTTCTTTACTCCGTGGTAGCTACAGATATATATGAATCAATAAATATTAAGAATTTGAGTGTTATTACTGGAGATTCAAAAATAATACAGCATAAAAAAATTCACAAGTATCTCTTTAGAAATAGAGAATGCATTAACGAAATATTTGGTATATATTATATTTATATGTAAATTTACAGTGACTTCAACTGTACACTTTTGTAGTGAATGTTATTTTAATACATAATAAATAAAACTATGACATATTTTTTGGTATAAATTCATTGTCTGAAATAATTATTAAGTGTAAAATTACAAAGGATACTTATAAATTTTATTAATTTTTTTTAATAAAAGATTTATTATAATTTTTACCGTACTTCTTTTTTATTATTCTCTTATATAATTAATTAAATAAACAAATTGAAGGTATGCTAAGTTTGGAACATGAAAATCCAATACATAAAGATAATTTTGGACCCAATGGATATTATTTTATTAATACTGTTATCATACAACTCTGCAAATATTGACATTTTGGATTCAATGCTAACAAAGTATTTTTGTGACAGTATTGTAACCAGGTAATACGTCTCTAAACTTAGTTTCTATGAAAACTTTACAATTATTTTGCTATAATGCTAAATGAGAGTTTCAATTACATATGAATTAAAAAAAACTTTAAAATACAAGATTTATTACTTACGAACAAGATTCTTAAAATCTAATTATGGGGATGAAGCAAATGGTCCTAAGAAATTATTGATATAATAAATGAACAGGTGGTAGTCACAAAATGAATACTTCCACTATCAAATAAAGATATACCTCAAATGTTTGATATACCTCAAATGTTTTGATGATACATATTTTTAAATCGACAAATACTTACAAATCTTCTAATGCTGAACAGCACTTCATTATTTATACAAATATAGCATTTTATCTCATTCCAAATAATATAATTACTTATTTCAAATAATATAATTCTAATTGCAAAATACGCCATTACTTTTGATATTAAAGTATTAAAAAATGTCAATAAGCATTTTAGATATAGAAAAGTCCAAATTAGTTGCAAAAATATAACAGTGCAAATACTGTGCATAAACAAATCGGTGGATAAATATTTGTGAGGTTTGGGTTGCATAGCATTCTAATGCAAACAAAAACATCTACAGGCAAAAGCTGCCAATCAAGTTAATCATTAAAAAGTTACCTTAACAAATACTCAACGAAATCCAATTTCATTAACAAATTTCAATAGTAGACTCCATAGGATGGGGCTAAAAAGAAATGCAGCCTGCAATTTAAACTAGAGATGCAAAAAACTAATTCCTAAATTCAATTCCCACAAGAGTGCTTAAAATTGCATTCCTTACAATTGATTTAATGTGATGCAAATTAAAATTGTTAGTAATGCAATTGTTTTGGGAGTAAACTTAAAAATTGAAGAATTTTTACTAAATATATTTTTAATTACAAAAAATATTAAGTAACTTATTTTTTATCTGAGATCCTCATATGTGAAAATTGTAAAACCATTGCAAAATGTTCTACTTTTTATCATTTGCTGTGAAAAATCTTTGCCTTTGCAGATGGTCTAACAATCACGTTGGTAGAATTGTTCTCACATCTTTCTTTAAAATGTTTTAATATTTTCACTATAAACAAAAATAAACCAAAGAAGAAGTTTTGTTTTTAAGGCAAAGTAAACTTATATAAAGAATCTTTTATTAATTTGAAGGAAGTTGTGTGAAAAAGTCAAATTCACTAAAATGACTGTTGGTCAACTTTCTACCAAGGCTGACATAGATAGATAGATAATACTGACCAATTACATTTATTGTGGTTTAAAAATATTAAAGGAATATACTATTTTAGAAGACTAAATTTACTAAAGTTCACAATCAAATCATTATACTAATTTCCCTAACTAAATGGAAAAAGTTTGAAAATATCATTATTTTATATCTTTAGTACATAATAAAGTTGCATGCTAAGTTTCATAGACATTGAAATGATATTTGCAAAAGATTAACACATTTGCTGCCATACAAGTTTAATTTAGCTCATGTCTTGTTTCGTCAAGAGGTTCCATGAGTAAAATGCAACCTTTATCACATTATTTTTGTGAATTGTATACACTGCATATATACCATGAAATAACGTTAGGTACATTCTGCATGGCCTTTGACAAAACTTGGTACGGATTTTTCCTTGAAAAGAAACTTAGAACACTTCACATACAACTCAAGAAAGTCATAGAATTTTTTCCTTCAAAATTTCCACAAATGTTGATAAATTTGAGTAATTTTAAAAGTAAATCAAGAATAAAGAAATGCGGCCAGATGGATGCCGATTTATTTTTTATTGTGGCAGCGAATGTGTTAAAAATTATTTGCAATTCCAGCAAGTCTGTCAAAGGTTTACAGCAACTAAAATACAACCGTTAAGCAAGAACGAAGATCCCAGTCACTTGTTTTGCGAAACAATAAATGGGCATTTGTAACACGAACAATATGTATAGAAAACACATAAATAATTTTAATTAAAGTACTTTATTTTACTTTTCCGCAAACTTTTAAGATCTCTTAAACATTTTTGTTGATCTAAATTTTAAATTAAATAAGCTTGGTGCAAATTTGATAAACAATAACCAATTAATTTTAATAGATTTTAGAATTTCTAAAAATATAATTCAGTTTCAACTAAATAGAACGACACAAGGTTGAAATTGAAATCAGACAAATTTAAAATATCTTAAGCCCACCAGACCAAATTGTAGCAAAAAATTTCATTATAGTAGTGCCTTTCTAAATCTGGATCTATTCTAATAAATTAATTTTTGCTCATGCCAACTTGGATGCATGAAAACCATCAAATTTACCATAATTGTTCATAATAAATTCCAATGATCATAATATGTTTTTTAATGCTTTCTGACAAATAGAGTAGTGTTGAGTATATTTTAACCTGTAGTATTACATCCAGGAATCTAGTGTTTTTAGCAATACATCTAATTTTTAAATTCATAAAAATATTCCATTTTATAATAAATTAAAGGTTTAGGGTACAAGTAACAAGCTGTCTTTTTACAATTAATTTTAAAATATACAAAATAGTGTCAAAAAAAATTATTTAAATTTCCAAGCTCTGAAAACAACTTTTACAACTGCAAAATTCGTGTGAACGTCAGTGGGTTAACGTTTCCGTAAACTAGTTCAGATTTGTTTTTCATTTTGTAATCAAATGTTAAGAAAACAAGTGTGTGATATTCCAACCCTCATTTTATATTTCGGCAGGTTTACAACCAACTAAAATTCCGAAGATTATGGCTTTTGAAAAGTTAAAAAGAAAATACTCCAAATTATTTTTAAAAAATAAAAAACATTTGTTAGATATTATTTCAAAAACCAATAATGCAAAAATTCAATTGGAGATGCAATGCCAAGGAAGAAATAATTAAACTAACTTGTGTGCTTCTGAAATACGCTGAAAAAGAGCCTCTCCGATTCCATTGAAAACATCTTTATGACCAGCAGCTTGACTGATGAAGAATTGATTCTAAAAAATAATAAATATATTTGACTTATTCTATACTATAGAATATTTAATTACATTTCAACGAACAGTAAATTTTAAGTATCTGAAATCACCATTCTTAAAATTAAATTATATTCTAACACATTAACATGTTCCAAGTGTTATTGTAATTGCTATTTTTTTTAAATGTATTTTGTGCTTTGAAAAACTATGAAAATATTTATACTTATCAGTCATATAACATTACATTATGCTTCGATCAAATCCACGGAGTAAAGAAGAAAGTGGAGGTGCGATCAAGTCTAAAACCGGTTTGCAATGCGAAGTAAGCAATCGCTTAAAAAGTAGGAACTGGCGAAGTATTTGGCGCTATTTCAAAGCACTACTTTGTACCAGTACTTGGCGATAATTTATTTTATAATTTAATTTATCTATGAAGTGAAATAATAGCATCCTTTATCGATTTGGAACTTGTACTGCATCCCAAAACTGCACAAATAGTCACTTTTTAAGTTTTAGCATGCATTTTCTTAATTTGAAAATAATGCGTCCCTTGTAGAAAAATCACTGCAAACTAGGTTTGTATGTGCCTAGTTTGGGGTTGCTAACCGACGTCTCATGAAAACTCGCCACACCATCTCCACCTTTTTCTTTACTCTGTGAATCAAATTACATTTCCTCAACAATAATCTATGTTTTTGTGGAATGGCAACATCAAAGTTTGTTTACAAAAATCAGTTGCGTCCTCATTTATATTTTGCCTTTATGTAAGTCATTTTGAAGATTAACCCTTTCAATTGGTGAATAATTATTTTGGTGATGTTAGCTTAAATTCAGAAGGGGATGGAACATCAACAGAGCAAGGGGCGGAGTCTCCTAGTATGTTATATATTGTGACCATATTTTTAATAATGCCAATAAATTATTATAAAAATATAAAATAAAAATTTCATTAAAAATTGACATAGTTAAGAAATATATGGAAATTAAAGTAGAAATATATGTTAGTAAGTAAACAAATCAGTAATTTTGTTTCTAAAATTAATATTAAAAAAATTATAAGAAGAAGATTGCATTTTAACTTATTTTTGGTATGAAGCTATAAACATCCATTTCTGGCTATAGAGAATTTTCTTGATACAATATTTAAATAACTAATTCAATATTTCAATAATATGAACTTAATAAATAATGATGTGACATCCCTTCCATTTTTTCATACTTTTGTATTGTAGTTTTCCTAACAGAAATTCATCTGTTAGCATCCCATGGTTCTAAAATACAAGCCATCGTTTCGGGTCTTTCCTACAAGATACACCCTGAACTGTCGCCAATAGTCCACTGTGCATCTTAGTACAAAGTTAATTAACCAAACCAAACAGTGGACTATTTGTAGAAATGGTAAAAAAAAGTATTTCTATTAAAAATCATAAATAAAAATTCAATTTCTGTGATAATATATTTTTAAATAAAGACCCGACTTAGGATACAATCCATTTAGTTAATAAAAATTTTTAAACTAAAATTTAAGCACATTTTACAAACTTCTCCTTTTTCAATTGCTCTAACTGTTTATTTATTAAACAATATTACTATTTATTATTTAAAAAAAAAACACTCACACACATATTATTTGTGAGGAGAAATATTTAAAAAAATTGTGTTCTCACCTCAATGTAAATATAATGTTTAGCATTGCGGATGACATCTAAGTATGCAGTATGGATCGAGTGCTCCATTGTCTTCATACCTGCAGACCAGGTGCTCACACTCCGAAGGACCTGGAAGTTCAAATTGCTTTTTAAACCGGTTCGTCAAAAATAAAACTAAGTTAAAAAATCATAATTTAAATAAAACTTCATTAATTCTACGAAACGTTTTGGTGTGAATGATAGAAATACAACAATTACATTACATAAAAAATAGTGTCATGACTTTTGTGAATACTAATAATTGTAAATATCTTTTTATGTTTAGTTCCATATTTAAATAAATCACATGAAGGTATTTAAAAACTACGGTTTAATCCCAAATTGCTAATTTATTTCCAATGTTGACAGTTAGCATTGACTTTTTGGAGAATTTTTGGAAAGCAATGACAGAAAAGTCAATCTCTTAAAATATTTAAATCATATTGGGGCTAAAATAACATGCTGAAATATTAGTTGGTGTTTAGGAATAGCAGTAACTTGGCCAAACTGAAAGGAGCGAGTTGATAAAAAAAACTTATTGCATTAGAAGTTAATAAACCAACTGAGACTTTTGAAGACAATTGTTATAAGGTAAGGGTAGATGTAAAAATAATCTACTATACATATTCTAAGAATTTGAATTTAATAAGGATATTTTATAATAATGCTTTCAAATTAAAAGGAAATTAAATTAAAAGAATCATAATAAGATACGAATCATAATGTAATTAAAAGAATTATAATAAGATGAATGCACCAGTTACGACCATTTTGAAAAAAAAAATTCAAATATTCATTATGTTTTTAAAAGCCCTTTCAATCAATGTTACTCATAGGCATTTAAAATTTATGTAAATTTCATTTCACAATCTAATGGACTTTAAGGTCAAAGGTCGGATATTGGTACATTTGTGGGGTTCACTTCTTCTACCCGATACTCCTGCTTAGGCGAGAATGATCACTTTGGCCTGACTGCCAGAGTATCGGCGTAGCAAGCCGAAGTTCATCGGTTCGATAATGAGCATAGCCAAGTTGGGCATCGTGCAACAAATGTGTTCGTACCGCTACACATTCACCCTATGAATTAAGTATGAACATCCATTAAATTTAGTGTTTCAAATCTTGATGTTTAATTCCAATTACTTACTTGGCTGTTGGTACAAAATAACTTCTTGGTAGAGCTGATTCGCAAGCTTGGAACGTTATCACATCCTTCATAAGACTTGGGGAGCAGCCATGGATATCTGTCATAATATTTCGCTTTTTCAAACTGAGAGACATTAACTTTAATTACTGTAGTTGAAATAGCTTGCATAGTAAGTCATTAAAGACATACTATTATTACACTAGACTTAAGAACTCGTTATGGATTTAAGTTAAAGACATAGATGAAAATAAAAATATTATATAATATAAAATAACTAAAAAAAAGCACATAAGAAATATATTGCTAAAAAAAATTCTAGTAAAAATATTCAATATTCATAACAAGTTAAGTTCTTTTTTTAAATCGAGATAAAAAAATATTAAAATTTCTCTAATGTGTTTTATATATATATATATATCGTTTTTTAAACTTGTACTTTATATTATGTAACACATATTTTTACATTGACCTTACTCTTAAATTGTAACTCTCTGTAGAACACAGACAATGATTTAAAGATAAAAGTTTTCATGACATATCAAGTTTAATCTCCAATGAAAAAAGTTTATAATAATTTATTATAAAAAGTAAAATCTTGCAATCACTTCACAAAATAAAAACACATTACTATAAATCCCAAAAATAAAAGATTTTTTTAAATAAACTAAAATTCACACAATAAACTAATACTTGTCAAAACTTAAATGGAAGTAAATTCTCTATATCAAGTAATACAAAAATTAACTCAATTTACTTTCAAAAGTAATATTTTAAAATTTTAAATTATAGCCACAGAATAAGATTACATTATTTTGAAAAAAAAAGAAAGTTTCATACTTTAGTGAAATTCCATCTCTGTATAAAATGGCGAGCTACATCTCTAGCAGCAGCACCTTGTACGAAACTTCCAATGTCATGCCATGGCATTCTAGTAGTAGTATGCCTGTCTATCAAATCTTTAAAAAAAATTATAAACAATAATTATATATTCTGCTTTGAAAGTTCATTAAAACTAATTTTTCATTTAACAAAAATCAACAGAATCAAAACTTTTTTTTGTTGCATTTTATGATAAATAGCTATTGTGCATAAATAAGAGAAAACTGTTTTTTTTTTAAAACTAAACATGTTTATAAATATGGCGATATTTTTTTATTAATATACATCTAAGAAGAAAAATTAATGTAGTTTATTTATAAAAAACATAAAAAATAATGGAAACAATTTAAGTTAAATTTGCGAAATAATAAAGATAAGATTGTGAAATTTTAAAACAAAAAATACGATAAATAAATAACTGTATTCAAATGAATTTCAAAAATCAGTAAATATTCCTGTGATAAAAATGTAGTTTTAAGGGTCCCAATTAATAGATAAAAATTTAGTTATATATAACTACAATGTTTTGTTTTAGTCGAGTACTATAAGGTGAATAAAATAAGATTAATTGTATTAATTCAGAAAAATGTAAGCATTTATACAAATAACATGTTGTACATAACTATGTATATAACTACAATGTTTTGTTTTAGTCGAGTACTATAAGGTGAATAAAATAAGATTAATTGTATTAATTCAGAAAAATGTAAGCATTTATACAAATAACATGTTGTACAAAAAAATTATCAAAACCTTGGTAAGGCTTGTGCAAGTGTTCAAAGTCTTTAATTATGAAGTTAATATAATCTTTGCCAATCCACATTTTTGGACTTCCTTGCAATCCCAATTCATTCAAAGCCATTTCGCTATTTGTTCGCCTCATATCTGCATCTGGTAAATCCAAACTGAAAATAAAATGAATTTTAGAATTAAGAGTTTGGTTTGGTTATGTAACATTGCACTAGAGCTGCCCAATGGGCTATTGGCGACGGTTCAGGGCCTATCTCAAAGGAAAGACACAGGAATGATGCCTCGTAGTTTTTTAACCATGGTCAAATGACGAGGACAACACCCAAGCTGGCACCCACACCTTCAATAGGCGTCAGAACATTGGTCCCTGATCAGATTTATCATAATTTAATGGAATTGTATACACCCATGTATAATTTAATGGATGTTCTGGACGACTTTCTAGTATTTTTGTAGCGAAGTTGGCAACCCTTCGATCACAAGATCACTACTTTTTTACTTTTCTTTGCCAAGTACATCGCACAGGCTCAAATTGGCAATCCTCTGATTACCAGCTAAACGTCTTTATCCACTGGGCTATCAGGCCCCAAAGATGAGTTAAGAATGCTATGCTAAATATATTTTAAAAAAATAACAAACATCAAAATAAATTCTTATTTTTTGTATGCAAGTTTGTATTAAAAGCAAAAGACTACATAAATTTAAGTGTCTTACCTATCATAATTTGCATTTAAGGAATCTAAAGATTTATTGTAGGCTTGCTTTTTTAGTCCTTGCAAACGCTATAAAGAGAAACATAACAAAATGAGATACATACTTTATAAATTATACTATATAAATAAATCATAAGCATACACACTGGTATTTTGAGTTTTAAAATATGTAATGCATAATGAAAAATGTGTCATTTACTAATACATACTTGTAGTTTTTTAGAGTACAAAATGACAATTATCTACAAATGGTTTCATAATAATTTTTCATTTATATGAACTGAACTTACTAAGCAAACTGGATTGTGACATCTGACTCATTTGAAATATTTCTTGTTATTTAAGTCAATAAATGAGTAATTAAAGGGGAAAATGGATGACGGAGGAATGTAACATTTAAAAAAAAAATTGAGCTATTGACATGGATGAAAAAGGTATGTGTTGGCCTGTTTTTCGTGTGTTTCGTGCAGTTCTAATGGCTATCATATTCATGTTCTGATATTAAACCAATCACACATCCCCTTAGAGGTGGTTTGATAAGTCCGTGACTTTTAAAGAAAAACATTTTTTTTTTTGGCAAAAAATAATTTTATATTTCTACATAATCTCCTTTTAGCTCGATACATTTAGTCCAACGTGTTTCTAATTTTTTTATACCTTCTAAATAATATGATTCCCTAAGTCCCTCAAAATAAGCGTTTGTTTCAATGATAACCTCTTCATTCGACCCGAATCTCCTACCGCCCAGCCATTTCTTCAAGTTTGGAAACAGGAAATAGTCGGACGGTGCTAAATCTAGAGAATATGGTGGATGAGGTGTAAATTTGTAGCCCAATTGATGAATATTTGCCATGGTGATTACACACGTATGCACCCGTGCATTGTCCTGGTGAAACAATACTCGCTTCTTCGCAAAATGCAGTCGTTTCTGTTTCAAAACAGTGTCAAATATTTCCACGCACTTTTAATCTTTGATCGTCCAATATCATTCCATGTATTTTATCGAGAATTTCTGGCGTAACGACTTCTTTTGGGCGATCTGAACGTTTAGCGTCACTTGTACTGGTGCGGCCACAACGGAACTCAGTAAACCACTTTTTAACCATTGAAATTGACGGTGCAGAGTCCCCATAGTATTTATCAAGCCTCTCCTTGGTTTCAGTAATAGTTTTTTTTGCGCAAAAAGTAATGCTTAATGAGCACGCGAAATTCACTTTTTTCCATTTTTATGGAAATTAACGAGGTTAGCTGCTTTCAATGGCTGTCAAACATAAACTAAACGACCTGGCTTGCTCAAAATGTTACATTAGTCTACCGATAGATGGCAGTTGACGGGAGCAGTGTTGTCATTAAAGTTAGTGCGCAGGAAATTTATAAAGTCTTGGACTTATCAAACCACCCTCGTATCATTTATTGCAAGAAATTGCACAAATAAATATTTAATGGTATAAAGAAAATCATTAAAAAAATATTTGTAGTTTATTTCCTATACTGTAGAATCAGTTTACAACTTAAAAAAAATTCAAGCACTAACATTTAAACCCAGAGCAAGTACTTACAACCACCGCTTGCATGACCATTTTCGCTTTCAACTTCCGCGACGTGTACTTCTTCCTTGCACACTCGTCATTGTCCACTGCCTTCAAGTGAGACGTCGGGTATTCCATCTCCTTCGGCTGCTCTTCCTTCTCTTCGGAGGACGGCGTAATAATCTGGGAAGAAGAGGGTGTCGCGGACTCAACGTGAATCTGGACCGCATCGTGTACTTTGGAGAAGGCCACTTTGCTGTCGTCGGTGTCCTCTGTGGAATAGAGGGAGGACTGGGGAAGGAGAGAGAGACGTGCTAATTTCATACGCTAGTGTTAGTTAGGGGAGAATGTTATGGTAGGAAAAGACTATTTGATGTAATAAGGGTAATGTAATTTTAAACGTAATCATTTTGGAAATTTGGAAGGGAACTATAATTTCAGTGTTATATATACAGTTTTTGTAATATAATGTTGGTGTCTTAATTTTTATTGTATTATATATGATGGAAATCAGTAACGTTAATTGAAAAAAACATAAATCGAGGAATCGTAAAACTCAGGTCGTACAACAAATAAAAATTGTTTTGTTAATTTAAGAGTGGATCTTCCTACTTTTCAAGTACCTTGAGTTTTAGTTATTATTGATTTATGTTTCATAAATAGGCTAAATATTTTCGTATTTGAAATTTAATCATTAGTATAGGATTAATCTATATCTGAAAATAAAAATTGTAAAATATCATATATAAATTATTTTTCATTGCTTTGGCAAATTTTATTATTGAGTTATAAGACTTGGAGATAAATCTATTAAACTTCTTAGAATAGTCCACATTATCATTTTTCTTTTGCAATTTAACATTTTATTCTTGAGAAAATGCATTTTTTTAAAAAAATAATTTGTAAAACAAAACATTATACTTTACTTTGAGCATATTTGTAATTGACATTATTTATATAACACCAAAGCTTTAAGAAATAAAGCTCATAATTATCATTGTAGGACATTATTCTGTACATTATTTCAAGTAACTGAATTTTACTGTTTAGGAATATTTAAATGTGCATATATGAATGAAAATAAAACATACATGATCATAGAATGGGAAAAATATGTATAATAAGATATACGGCTAAATTTCAGCAGTTGTTTCAAATTACAAAAAAAAAAGAAGAAAAATATTAATTTCTAAACTTTTTTAAATAATAGTAATGAAAGCTGGGAAAAAAAGGTTAGCTGAAAATCCTCTATAACTTCCCATTGGTTTTGTTTAATGCCATCAAAAAAATTATTTTTCAATATAAACATTACTTTATCAAAGTAGGAAAGATTTGACTACAAAAAAAAAAGAGTTCAATTAAGTAAACGAATGAAAGACGAAACAAATATTAATATAACATTTGTGCTGTATTTTACAATGACTTTTGATTCCATTAATTAGGCCAAACAATTTTAGACATGAATGTTCTTATCACATACATAAAATAGATTATACTACTCTTACATTGTTAATATTAATTTGTAATAAAACTATTTACCAAACTTTGTAAGTTGACTCCCAACTCTGAAGGAACCTCAGACATTGAATGAGATCTCCTCAGTTTAGGAGACTGAAGAATGTTCAAAGCTTTTACGTCACCAACCAATGATCCTTGGCTCATTTTTTTACCCATTCCACCAAGGTCTGTCAGTCTACATAAAGAGTCAAAGACATAAATTTGATATATATTATTATTGTCTACTACAATATGGCAGATAACTTCTCGAAAAAAAAAGGTCACCAAATCCCTAAATTTATACAATAAACAACACAATGAAACTCTAAAATTAAAAATAAATCAATTGTAAAATATTTAATAATTAAGTCTTCGAGAAATAGATATAAAAGAGTATAAAATGCCATTTTTTTAAATATAAATTAAAAAATAAAATGCCATAAAATGGTTCTGTTCTGTAACATTACAAGCAAAAATGAAATAGTGATTTAGGTAAGCTTCAGTGTGAAATTTACAGTTAAAAGTGACAAATTTCCGTTATATCTTAATATTTATAACATATTTTGTAAAAGGAAGATATTAAAATTAACTTACTTATGTTGGTCATCATCCCAACGTCCATAACAAAGATCAATGCCACCAACAAAGGCATAAGTTTGATCTACACAAACTATTTTCTCATGGTGAGCCCACAGTAAAGTCCCATTGGTAACATGGTCCGGGTGGCGCAAAACCTACAAAATGGAAAAACATTTCATAATTATTATCTTACATCAAATAACATTAATGCCAGCAGTTAACTACAAAATTATTTGTATGTTTTCCAAAACGAATATTGTTCTTACTTTGATATTAGGATGCATATTCACTAGCTGCTGCTTGCTGTAAAGGCTATTGATCCCTAGTGCTAACTCAACTTCCTTGTACAAGAGGACAAATATCTTTACTCCTTGTTGCTAAGAATTAAAAGCAAATATTTTCTATATATATACACAACATAAATCTAGAAATAGTTATATATGGTGGCAACAACATTCTGGAAAAAAAGTTCCCTGATATTTCCTTGATTTCCATGATGGTGTCAACAAAAATTTCCCCGATTTTACAATTACATTATATAAGAAAAATTATATGCAATACTTATTGACAGTTAAAAGAATAATTTATGGATGCAACACAAATTACGCAATTGTGACAAGAATAATAGTAATTAAACATGTTCTTAGAAGCAAATAATGTAAAAAAAGCATGTTTTTCAAATTATTTCTTTTGTAGGTAATTTTAAATGTTTTATATGCTTAATATTTCCTATTCCAATCTTCAATAAATCACATATTTATTAGCCCCTTACATGTTGCTTACAATTAAAGGTCCAATGCACTTTGCTTTTGCTGCTCCCTCCAGCAGTGGTTCCGTTTTTACAAAAATAAAACTAAAAATATGAATGAGCATAACCATACTTTTTAAAAAAAATTCTTTTTCAGAACTAAAAGGAACTATTGACAACTAAATTACACAGAATAGAGGTCAAAATAGACGATAATTTCCGTTTTAATGATCCAAATTTGAAAATTTCCCTGACTTTATGTGAACTTTTGAAAATTCCCCTGATATTTCCAGATTAAAAAATGTCCATGATAATTCCCTGATTTACCGGTTATGTTACAACCCTGTTATAATTTTTTTTTAAATTCATTGCTTTTATTATTTTTTTCTTTACAAATTTGCAACTCACAGCTTTTCTTTTGAGAATGTGGTCCAAGCGCCAAACTTCTCCTTGAATCACTGGTCGTTTCATGTACAACTCTGGACTCAACCACCAGTCAGCGATGAATATTTCTTCTTTTGCTTTTTCCAAAGCATCTGCAATAGCTTCAAAATATGTAGCTCCATCAATAAACCTATATTTGCAGAAAAAAAAATAATCTTATGATTATGTTTTTATAGAAAATTACATTTTATGCATTTAACCCTCCGACGGATAAGCGAAATTTTAAACCTGTAGGTTACACTTAAAGAACGTTTCATTTATATTTCCAACACATTCCAAATTTTACATTTTTTTAAATTATATCAGCAGAGACGGTTTTGAAGTCCTACTAATGCTTTAAATTCAATTTTTTTTTTTAAATATATATTTTTTTATTTTGAAACTGTAGGTTTGTTTTCACTTTAAGAATGTTTAATTTATATTTCCAACACTTTCCAAATTTTACAAAAACATATTTTTAAAATTATATCAGTAGAGAAGGTTTTGAAAACTCCTCCTGATGCTTTAATTTCGAAAATTATATATTTTTTTTAATATTTTTTTTATCAACTTTTATATTATGGGTAATACTAGAAAAACTGGAGATACAGGAACGAATATACACGTTTGTGTCAGGTGGTTAAAAGTGAAAAGGTTATGTATTTCATCTTGTATATTAATACAAATTTTAATCTTAAGTAATGGCATATTCGAGTGATATTTCATTGCATACAATGCAAATCCATTTTGCTGGAAACATATTAAATTATATAGAATTCTGAACATAACAAACTTTTTTTTTAGTGAATATAGAATTCTTTTTTTAAAAAACATTTTTAAGATTACATACAATTTCCAGGCCATTCTTTAAAATTTTGGTAAACTGAAATTTATTACAAATGCAGTAGAATCTTTCTTTCAAAACAAAATCTTTGGAAATAGTTAAGTATTAAATTGATATTTATGTCCATTGCTAGTTTAACAACATTATTTGAAAGTAGTAGAAATTGAAAAATGGGACAAAATGAAAATAAAAAAAATTTAATGCTAGGAAACTACTTCTTTGCAATCTAAATAACATCAAGAGGCTATGTCAACATTTTGGTAACAAAACTACAAACTTATACAGATGTTGGACATAAATACAACTCTATAAAGATTATAATGCTATAAAGATTATAATGCCACACCATCACAGCACATATGAAGTTATCAGAGTATATAAACAAATAAGCTACAATGCCAATATTTTAATTTGTCAATGCATAAGATTTTTATAATAAAAGGCTATATATTCTCTAAAAGCTTGGGTATTAAACTTTGAATAAGTAATCCAATACTATAATAATCATCAAATAAATCAACCACATGTTAAAGTAAAACTTTTAACAATTACAATATAAAATATATAAAAGCAGTTTTATACATTATTATTAATTTTGGGAACTGAAATAAAAAAATACTTTTCTTTAATTTTTAAATGTAATTCATTATTTATTTCGATCATTTAAAAAACTAAAAACTTTAGAAAAGGATCAATTTATATGAAACAAAAATTATGCATTGTGCAGTTACTTTATACAATAGAAATTGGAAAATATGCAACATATTTTTTTAGTTCGCAAGCTTTTATACAACTTTTGTAAGGATTTGCAATATTATACATTAAAATGAATAAAACTAATTCATATTTATGATGGCATAGAAAAAAATTAAATTGTAGCTTAAATTATACATACAAAAAATAAACTTTAACCAATGCAGTAAAATATTTTATAAGTTTACAAGATAAAACCTTTTAATCACACTTTTGTATACAAAAAGATAATAACAATGAACTTTTAATTACTCTTTAATTATTCTAATGAAACATTAACATAAATTAAAAGAAATAATAATGCATAATACCAAAAACTAAAACATATTTTTCTAATGAAAGATTTTTTTAACACTCTATTCTTACCATCTGCTCTCGCTGTTATTACGAACTGGACTAAAAGCGCCATAGCGATTGGGTTGAGTAAAATCATGTGCAGTTGTTTTTGCAGTGTCCATGAGAGATTCTGACCATTCCCTGGCCTTTCTTCTAGTCCAGCATCTAACCAGTAAATGTCTAAAGAAAAACAATTTAATTACCTGTAATATATTTTAAAAGATTAGGAAGCAGTCATGCTTGAAAAACTTCCAAGATAGGTTTTTACTTCTTTTTATTAGGTATCAGACTGCTGTTGTTAATATGGTTAAGAACACCCTGATCGATTATCATCGAGTGCAGATTTTGTAATTTATTTAGGTACTTTTTTACATTACCAACGTTCTTTCAGTTTCAAATAGTTTTTGGTCCCAGCTATTCCTTGATGTCTTAATAGTAAAAAAGTTTAGTAGAAAAATTGATTACGTATATTTAACTTTGGATATACTAAATATTCAGTTGGCATTTAATATAATAGTAAATCTTATTTTTTGGTACAACCATAAAACTTTATCAGTCAGCAATTGAACCCAGAGTTTAAAGATTCATTTCGTAAAAGATTTTAAGTTTTTTTTTAAATAATGAATAAAAGAGGCATTATGTTCCAACATTAAATATAAAATTTAAATACTTAGTACAATAAGAAATACCCATGAAATTATTGTAGTACTATTAATTTTGAATGAACTTAAGTTTTTTAAACAAGAAAAATGGTTAAATTGTACATCATTTTCTATTTGGCATTGATTTGTTTATAAGTGATTTTTTTTAAAAATATACTTATGCAGTAAAAGAATTTAAGACACACTTGTGCTTTTTAGACATAGTTATCTTTGTCATCTAACTGACATTGAAATGGAAATATATTATTAAAACTCAGCTACTTTGATGTATTAAACACAGTTAAATGAAAAATAATAAGCTCAACAGACCACTAATTTATAGGAATAAGGCACAGATAAGTATAATAAAAAAATTAATCACTCACAAAGTACCATTTATAAAAAAAATCCATAATAAAAAAAATATTAATCTAACATAATATAAAAAATTCATAAAATTAAAAATTTAGACAACTTAAATATTCAACTATACACAAATAATTTATTTCAATACAGAACATATAATAACTTAAAAATATTTAATCGAAATTACATAATTAATAACTACTTGCATAATTTAAGTGAATAAAAAAAACTGTTGTAATAATTACCTGGAAAGGTTAGATATCTGTAAACCATGATGGATACCAGTATTGACAAAGCCACATTCCACTCGGAATCCCTGGTCCATCAATAAAACGCTTCTGACCCGACCATCCTCAGGTTTAACATATGCAACAAAGTTGTCTTTCACGAGTAGCCACCTAAAATTTTGATAGCAGAGCCATTAAAAACTCTAATACCTCATTTCAGTAATAAAATCCTTCAAGAACTATTATAAAAGTCAGCATTGTTTTTTAAAGAAGTGTTTATACAGTAGACTCTTGGTAACTCAAACTTCGATAACTCAAATTTTTCGATATCTCGAAAAAAATCGTTTTCCCTGCACCTTCATTACTTATTTAATGTAATTTTATCTCTTTAAATTCGAAGTTTTTCGTCAATATTTTCGATAACTCGAAATTTCCTCACAACTCAAAATTTTGTTTTCCTCTCAAAACTACGGATTTTGAAGAACCTTTAGCATATATGTAATTGCCACGTTCTTCTTTATCAGTTCTCTTTCTTACTGTGCGTTATTGAACGGGGATACACAACAATGGATTCTTACCTGTGCCTCACCCTTTTGTTTGAATGTCGCCAGACTGGATTCCCTGAGCTGTATCCCCTCCTCTTTAACACAGTCAGTTCAAAAAGGAAGATTAATGATTTATCGTCCCTCAAGCCAGCTGGCGTTTTCGGTAAAGTGCGAGTCACTTTCTTGGAACATTACCGTCCGTCCAGAAAGCAACTCACTTAAAATATGAAGACGACACTCGACCCCTTCTCATTTTTGTGTAGGCAATGCACTCCCTATAGCAGCATTTGATGAGAGATCGCTCTCAGAGGAAGAATGATAATGAAGAATGCTAACCTCCTCCAAAAATAACTTTGTAAGAGGCTCCATCTTCTATAAAAACTATGCGTGCATTCATTGAATCGAGGCCGGAAATGAAAACATCAGAGACATTTCAAGCAATCGTGCATTTGGAAAATATAATTGATTTCGAAAAAAATAGAAATACTCACCAAACTATTTTGGATAGATATGTTAAATAAAGTCGTGGAAGTATACTAGTATTTATTTTTACCAAAGCAGCTTTTTTATTCGAAAACTCGAATTTTTGATATCTTGAGTTTTTATACACTTTCCTTCCAGTTCGAGATAACGAGAGTTGTCTGTATATTGAAATATAAACGACTTATCTGATACAAAAGAGAAAAGATAGAAATGTAGGACTATTTTAAGTAACTCTAACTATAGATAATTTGAAAAATAGGAGTCTGTGGTGTTAAAAATGTTTGTTCATATATCTGTAAACAATTGCACCTTTTTAATGAAAATTACTGATTTAATTACTGTTTTACATACTGTCAAAAGTTGTTAAAATTGTTATTTATATTTTAGAATAACTATCCGTTGGTTTAAAAACTAATATTTAGACATACAATACTCAAAAATTCTAAAAGTTGTTTCGAATTAAGTTTTCCCAAAGAGTTAAAACATGCACTAACGAGCAGATTTCTTACTAAAAAAAAGTGCATAGCTTTGGTTCTATGATGGAGAAAGTAATATTGGATTAAACAATTTAAAATAACTTCAAATAATTCAAATATATTGAATATTCTTCTTTGAATGAGCAAAATGATTAATTATTTAAAAATAAATTTAATAAAAAAAAAAAATTTAACATATATAACCCTAATGACAATATACAAAAAAAAATTTTAATTTCATTGAGTTTAAAATGTAGTTTATATTAATGAACTAAATTAATATTTTATATGTTAAATTTAAAACAAATTGTCACAGAGTGTAGGTAATTGTTATGAATAAATTTACAATAAGTTTAATTTCAAAAGATAAAAATGTAGTTAATCAAATCCACCATACTTTAATACATTTACATTGATGAATGATTATATACTTTTTAGATAATACATATATTGAGCTTTATTCAACCATAACTGATATATGAACCACAGGTTGGTATTCATTAATTAGTATAAAATTAACTGTGATAATTAAGAAAAATGTATACCTCCATCTCCATCGTCCGCACCAATCAATGAAACCTCTTTTCACACGAAAGCATCCACTTGAAGTTCGATGTCCACCAGAGCGTTTTTGAATAAGGCCCTCTTTTCTTTTTGCACCTAAGCCACTCACAAATGAAAGGGGACAAACTTCAAGGAAATCCATCTAGTTTCAACAAAGGAATGGTCATAAAATTAAAACATTTTTAAATTAATATATTTTGGTTAAAAATGAAGTTTTGGAAATTCCATAAAAAAAAAGTCAATGGTAACTTTTAAAGGAGAAATACAACTAATATGCAAAATATAGGAATATATATCTTGTTATGTAGGAATTGCAAAATTAAAAATAAAATTATCAAATATGAATTATTATTACATGCTTTTATATTTTTTTAAAGTATTCAAATAAGCTTAAAATGCACAATCAAAATATTGAAACTGAAATATTGAACTTCAATTGAAGACAGACGTGGGTGCAAAAACAAGGCAGCTCCACTTTTTTTTCTGATTTACACTTTTTCATTTATTCCTATGAAGAAAAAAATCCTCTTTAATTGTGCAAGAACCAGACAGCTCTAAGCAATGGTTATACAGATATAAAGGAAAATTAGCTGTATTTTTGTATTATATGATGGAATAAATGTTCAGTATTTTTGGTTCTTCTTGAACAATTTTGAAAAACTGGAGCTGACTTGTTCTTACACCCATGCCTTCAATTACATTATTGTACTTCAATTCAGTGTATCATTGTTTTGAAAAAGGTCTTTACTATTTTCTTTTTATATAGCTAGATAATTTTTAACAATTCCAGCACATAAAAAAAACACCTTAAAATAACAAAACATACACTTAGCACATCATGCAAATTACAAACAAATAAAAACACCAGTTCCAATATGAAAGAAAAACTAAAATACCGTTTCATGATGATTTCTATATAAAGGTATTCGCAATACGTTCTTTAAATAATCTTCTAGTTGTTGCTGAAATAAAAAAAAATATACACCAATATAAATATAAATTTTTAATGAAAAATTATGTTTTATTAGCACACACATTTTATTATATTTTATTATGATGATGTAACATTAAAAATAGTGTCTAATTACATTAAAACTCAAAAAGTAATATATAACTTCATTCTTTCATTAAAACATATCTTATTAACAACACCAATTTCAATTTATTTTATTACGATGATGAAATATTAAAAACACAAAAAGTAATAAAAATAACTTTAATGAAAATCACACTTACTGCACGATGGGATATTTTATCATTTGGGAGCAACGCATCTGGCCTCTTAGGAAACCGGGGGAGACGCCTCCTGTCAATTTTTCGACAACTTTTCCGTCTTGCTTTGTGTCTATTATTGACAAACAATCACGGCAGTTCAAATTTTGGAGTACACATGTTAGCATGCTTGCACGAAAATCAATATGAATAAGATTACAGGTAGTTTGTGTTTGTTTACTCACGTTGCAAAACTTATTATCCAATTTTCATGGAACATGGTACAATCCTAGTTTCCCCAAAGATTCAAACTTAAATAGACTTTTTTTTTCCATTTGTTAATTAGAGTGTGTTATAATTTTAAAAATATTTTCCTTGTGTATTTTTTCTAAATGAAGTAAAAGTTGAATGCTTTTTATACTAATATCAGCATTTTTTTTACCCGATCTTGATGAAGCTGGAAAAGTCAAAATTAGTATTTTCATAGAAGGTTTATAAATTTTTGTTGTGTCTAATTATTTTATTATTTTTCTTTTTAAATGACTGGTAACTCTCATAACTAACGTTAGGTTCCTCATCTCTATAAAAATGATCGTGATAAAGGCAATTAGTTGCTTTGAGGTCTGTTGTTCTGAAACTGGCTCGTGAAGGTGAAGTTTTCGAAGATTGTTTTGTTACATATAAGTATAATCTGGCTCTACAAAAAATCCTAGCTAATACCAGATGTATGTAGATAGTATTTAACTATATTTTATACTTTTTGAAAATTACTTTAGTAATTACACATGTTGCATATACGCTACACAACAGTTTGAATTATTTAATTAAATAGGCACTTAGAATTTTTTTGTATATTTTTTTCATCGCTCCAGGGGCAAAAAGAAAACAAATAAAAAATTATTTTATTAAAAAAGAAAAAATCATGCACTAGATGGTTAACAACTATGCAAAGCCAATTAAAAGTAATTTTTTAAAAAAAACATTTAAATAAGATTGTGTACCTCTTAGTTGGTAAAGGAATGAGTAATCCCGTTTTAAATAAGCTCAGCTGTTGATGCAGATGTTGAAAATGCTTATAGCGCTTTTTAACTGTCCACTCATAAGGTCCGTGTTGCAGCTGCAGTACATACCTAAAAGTGAATTTATAGAATTTTATTAAGACAAACACATTTTTTTTTTTGTAAATTATTGTCTAAAAAAATAAAAAGTAAAAATTTAGAATTTTTAAAAAAAATAATTTGATTATACTTACAGTTTAATTGCTAGAAATACTAAGTAAAGACTCACATTATTATACTTAAAACTTGCAACTATGTCTAACTAAATTTTATAAAACAAAAAAGAAAAGTACATCCGAACACAAGTTAATAATATTATAGGATAATTTCTAAAAAAATAATAATGAATTCTTACAGGTTTGGATTAAGCATATGGGTAGCTGGACTACGCTCAACATCTACAATTTTAACATGAACAGGACAAGAGGAAATTAACACAGAAATAGAAGGATCTTTGAAACCTGTAGGTACTTCGTGAACTTGTGTAAAACTAAATGGGTGATAATCTGAAAAGAAATAAACAATACATCATGTAAAAAAGTTCAAACAAGAGCTTCCAGATAGAAAACTGCTAAGATGTATATGTTCTCAATCACAAATTTGACTATAATGTATTTATTACTTGAAACTCTATTTTAGGTGTGAAAAATAAAAATGTCCTTGACAAACCAGTCTAGAGGTGTGTACTGGAATATATATATATTTTAGTTTTGAAAACTATATGATCTATGTAGTGGTCACTTTAAATAGCATATACGACTTATTTGATCTTTTCCAAACAGCACCCCATTTTCACTTGTTATGTGCAAATATCAACTGTTTACCCTATAATAACCCATTATAAGTTTCAACCATTTGCCCCTGAAAGACTCAGAGCAGGGGGGGGTCACTTTAAATAGCTTTTTGTCACTTAAACTGTGTTACCACTTATGTCTAATGTTAATCTAATTGATTGGTTTGGTTAATTAACGTCGCACTAGAGCTACACATTGGGCTATTGGCAACGGTTCAGGGTCTATTTCGAAGGAAAGACCCGAGAACGCTGCCTCATATTTTTGAACAATGGTCAGATGATGAGGACAACACCTGCGCTGGCACCCGACACCTCAATAGGCGTCGGGACATTGAACCTCAATCAGATTTATTGTGCACCAGTCCTGTATACACGTCAGTATAATTTGCTAGATATTTTTAGATTACTCTCTAGTATTATAGTAGTGGAGCTGGCAACCCACCGATCGCAAGATCACTACATTTGTACTTTTCTTTGTGAAGTCAGTCGGGCTTGAACTTGCAATCCTCTGATTATTAGCCGAGCACCTTTATCCACTGGGCAACTGGGGTGCCAGTTAACCCAGTTGAACTCAAGTGGTAACACAGATTAAGCGACGATTTACATGACTTTTTGCATATAACATCCTTTGTGACGTGAAGAATTTTACCCAGGGTCTCCTCATTGTGAATTTTTCTGAAAAAATTGTGAAAAACAGTTGCGTAAGTGAATGACCAAAAATTGCAAAAAAAAAATAATTCTGAAACAAAAATAGTTAAATAATGTTTTTTATTATCCTCTTAAAAAGATTTTTTATAAATCCCCTTTAAAAGATAGCCTTAGTTATTGGGAAATTTCCACACTTCGTTAAATAAAAGTTAACCTAAAATGTTTACAAAAATAATTAACTCACAAAAATTGCAATTAATTGTTTGTTATGTTCAAAACCCTATTTTTATGTTTTAAGAATGTGTCAACATACCTACTACTTTGGTATACAGATCTGAAAACAAATGAAAGCCAATTGTCATACAAGATATATTTAATTTAATGAGAAATTCAATTTAACATTTCAATGAAAATGTAATACATTGAATGCAGTAATTTATAAGGAAGTGTAAGAATTATAAATAGTTTTAGGTGGATTAAATCCTAGTTGACCCCTTTTTTTAGTTGATGGTTTTGAAACCGCATTGATATGGTGACAATGTGTGGTTAATCCTTTTAATAAGTGCTGCGATCGTTGCAGCCTGATTGGCTGAAGATGAGAAGAAACAGTACATCTGCTTTTGGGGAGATAAATGTTGACGATGAGAAAAAGGGTCTCGTTGGCCCTTTCCCCAATTTATGTGATGGGGAATGGTCCGATTTCGGTTTGTGATGGATCCGATTTCCATGAATTTTGGTTTGTGACGAAACCAATTTAGGGGATTTTTTATTTGTGAAGGGGCTAAAAACAGACCAATTTTTTTTTCTTCATATTTCATGAACATTTTTTTAGTGCATAAAATAAT
This sequence comes from Troglohyphantes excavatus, assembly GCA_963932185.1. Taxonomy (NCBI): domain Eukaryota; kingdom Metazoa; phylum Arthropoda; class Arachnida; order Araneae; family Linyphiidae; genus Troglohyphantes; species Troglohyphantes excavatus. The sequence goes on along the minus strand of OZ010668.1, from coordinate 18,873,499 downwards.
AAATATTCTGCTATTACAGTATTTGCACAATAATAAAAGATATTCATGATTGTTTAGTATCACTTACCTACACCACTGGCTTCATCAATGTCATCACCTTCAACATCAGGCAAATCTTCATAATCTGAATCACCCTCAGTTATAGTGTTTGATTCTTGAGGCCCCAAAGGTATGTTATTTGATGAAGTGGAATCAGCCATGTCAAGACAACCTATACATATATATATATTCATGAAACAAAATCCATTTAAAACATTATAGTTTTCTAAAAACTTTTTAAATTTTGTTTGTATTTTTAGCTTAAAAAATATTATTAACATTTGGTAATATTATTAAATATCAATTGAATATCAAGAATAAGAATATCAAGTAATATCAATTGACTTAGACAGACCTGTGGTTGTGTCAAAACATTGCTGTTGACATCTCAGTGAATGGAAATAGAGAATTTTAATGTGCAATAGGATAATATGTCAACAAAGCAGATGAGAGTTCAGCTTAGAATAGAGACGGAACAACACCTCAACTCATATGATCAAAGGTTTGTTTAATTAATGTTGCACTAGAGCAGCACAGTGGGCATGGGCAACAGTTCGGAGCCTATCTCGAAAAAAAGACCCGAGAACAATGCCTCATATTTTTTAACCATGGTCAGATGATAAGGACAACACCCGAGCTGGCACCCAACACAACCTCAATAGGCGTCAAAACAGTGGACTCTGATCAGATTTATCATGCACCAGTCCTGTATACACGCCAGTATAATTTGTTGAATATTTTTAGACTTCCTAGTATTTTAAAATCGAAGTTGGCAACCCCCCGATCGAAAGTTTACTACATTTTTACTTTTCTTTGTCAAGTCCATTATTCAGGCTCAAACTTACCATCTTCTAATTACTAGCCGAACACCTTTATCCACTGGGCAACTGAGGCCTCCTTGTAATCGAAGGACAACTGCGATACAGTTCAACGTGTTGTTGACAGGGGTCACTGTCAACTAATTCAGATTGCAGAAGCAGATAAACAAGACAAAGAGTATCAAATACAATGTCAACTCAATACTGGACCACAACAATGTATGAGCAGCCATGGCGGCTAGAAATATCTTCTAGATGGTACAAAAGCCACTATCCAAATGGAATAATAAATTAGTACAACTGCTGTAGAATTAAAAAAAAATTCTGCATGCCATATAATATTATAATTTTACACATTACATTGCCATCCTTTCGCAGTGGTGCACAGGGTGGCGAAGGGGGGAAAAAAGTTCCACGCGATTTTTTGTAATTACACTCTAACGTTTGGCTTACCATTGCCGCCACAAGTAATTAAAAATCCTAAAATGAAACTTACCAAATCTTACCTTTATAAATGAGTTAAATATTTTACTTATAATCACTAATTTAAGTTTGAATCTTAAAAATGAATGAGGAAAATAATATTTAATTAAAATACTATACAAAGAGAAATTTTATATTTAACAATTAGAAAGTTCTCTTCAAGTTGAAGATGAAAAATGCTAATGACAAAAGGCTAAAACAATACACTACTTACCAAAGGATAGGTTACAATACACAAGCTAAAGCACAGGGAATTATCTTTTAATTAAACAAGATCTTCGGAAAATATGACAAAGCTAATGAAGCAAACATATTTTTTATTGTTTATCGGGCGTTCTTTCAAAACAATGTCATTTGTTTCCCTATTAGTAAAGTTAGCGATGATGTCATTTCAATGACATTTACCTCTCAAAAGATTTTTCAACCTTGACCCGAAACTTGGTGCGGGCCAACTTTCAGCAAATCACATCGCAAATTTAAGCAGACATCCCTACTTAAAAACGTCAACTTCCGGTTTTATTCCGATTCCGATTTTTTTTTGGTAATTTAATTTTCCATTAAAATATATCAAATAAATCCCCACATCAGCTGATAAAACTTTATTTTATTTAATATTTATTTAAAAAATAAAATAGTTGGGTTTTTTAAATAAAACTAATTTCAGTCACAGCATTGAAAAAAAAAATTGTGCGACTAGTAATTTTATATTTAAAATAAAACTTAATATATATTAAAAAACATTTAAAAAGATAAAACAATATTTTATTTACTTTAAAATGCGATATTATTAAGGACATAGCTAAGGAAAAAAATACATGAAGCAATTTTCCGTTAACGGTAACCTGTAGAAATTCAAAAACGTAAACTGGACTGAAGTAAATTACTTGTTTATATTTGAATTGTTTTGCTTTCTGGTTGCTTTTTGTATTTTTTTCCTTAGATATGTCCTTAAAAATATCGCCTTTTAAAATGAATAATATCTGTGCTTCACTAATACTTTACTACAACTTGCATTCTCTAAATTGTCTTCTCTTAGTAAATATGATCAGAAGATTATAATATATTTTAATTTAGTGTGTTCAGAAAAAAGAAAATCTTCCCATATCTGCAAATAAAAAACACTTATCTCAAGTTCTATAGATATTTGAAACCGCAGTGTTCTAATATGTTAAGAAAAAAATATTTATTAGTTACAGTGTATAGTTAATAAAATATTTTATTTCCCTAATCTGTGCTTCACTAACACTTTACTGGTTTATTCTAATTAAACAATTACTTGTATTTGTTATTAAGAGGAAAATACTGACTGCAAAAATTGTAGTAAACCACTGAACTTATTTATTCTATTTACAAATTTAAATTGTAGGTATTTTCTGAAATGGACAATAAAATTTTATGTTTATATAAGGGTTTGGTAACTTAATTTTGACTTCTTGAAGAGTAAACTTTTCATTAGTTTACAGAACATCTCATTGAAACTTTTACTACTTCATAAATTCTTGAAATAAATCAATGAGAGAAATTCACGTTTCTTTAGTACTTCTTATTCTGTAGTTAAAACTAATTTTGTCTAGAAGTTATAAATATAATTCATACTTTACAATACCATTTACAGATTATTAAAAGTAAAACGCCTATTCCTACCTTTATTTGAAGTTTTATAAGCAGATCTTTCACCACACTTGTATTTTGAAATTCTTACCCATTTTTTACTTAAAAAAACACATTTTACATTATTTTGGTGTAACAGTACGAGATAAATAGGAAAATGTAGGTACATTTTCCTATTTATCTCATACTGTTACACCAAAATTTTAAATTCTACAACATATTCATCATCTTGCCCAAGATAAATAACTTGCTTTTTCTCTTCTTTTTGTACAGAAGCCATCTAAAATTGATAATTTTTGTTATCTATGTTTATACACTAATCCTTCCTTACAAAAACGACCCAATACAGTGACCTTTCTTAATTTACCACCTAAAAAAAGTGATGAAAATCCTGAAATGTATACTAGTTGGTATGAAATGCTATGCAAAAAGCATGTCACACTATGAAATACTTTTAAGTGTCCATGAACTTACCCTTATTTAAATTATAAGCAAATGATGTCTATAAATTAAATTACAAGTTTTTATATATAATTAATTTCACATACACTAATAATTTTTTAAAAAGAGCTAAATTACTTTCAAGTCTTATTCAATGAGCAGCAAGTAGAAAAGTTAATTGAGTTCACAAGTCTGGAAAGAAAAATTAAAATAGTTACTGTATTAATGATTTGGGGCTTTAATATTTCAAGAATATGAAAAATGATTTTTTTCATCCATTGCCCTGAAGTATGCTATAAATCCAGTTCTTTAAAAACAAGCTGCTTTATAGTACTATAAATATCATATTAAAAATGTAATAACAAATAATTAAAAGATAATCAAAATATTACAATAGTAAAAAAAAGAACAAATTAAGTACTATAAAATATAGCTTTATTTAACAGCAAACATAAAAATTTCACCGCCAAGACTGCATTCAAGATTTATCGTAAAATTGGTTAGAAAGCAAACAGTTATATTATAGAATGTACGACAACTAAGAGGTGGAACGTAAATGACCAAATGAAATTTAACAAAAAATATAATATGAACTTTAAATAACTGTGCTGTATCAACTTATTATTGTACAAATGGGTGTATTATAAAGTATTTAAACATAAATTAATCGGTGACTATGACTATAATACAATGAAAATGCACGACTTCAGACATAAAAATGTAACATCAATGAACATTGACAAGATATAGAATTTTATCAAATATATTAACTTTCCACAAAGTGACCAGAATTAAAATTGATAAAATTAAGGCCATACGTGAAATACAGTAATAGGTTTTCAAATTGAACCTTTTTAATCCTAAATGACATAAAATTCATCTTCGATGCCCACTTTAAAATAAACCATTACATTTATACAAAATACTTCACCAAGTATGCACATCAAGAGTTCAATATAATCGAATTTACACTTGGAATTCCGGTTCGTAAATGTACACACATTTAGAAAGTCCTAAATAAACTTTAAGATTTAAAAAAAATGATAACAGTTCAGGACTGAAAGTCACTATTTACTTCTTTCCTTTCTTAGCCGCGGCCTTCTTGGGTGTTGCCTTCGGTTTCTTTGCCTTTGTGGCCAGTTTTGCTGCTTTCGGCTTCTTGGCTGGGGATTTTTTAGCAGCGGGTTTTGTCGCTTTCTTGGCCGGGCTCTTGGCTTTTTTAGCGGGGGCTTTCTTTGGCTTGGCCGCTGCCTTCTTCGGAGTCGACGGCTTGGCTGCTTTTTTCGGCTTCGGGGATTTCACCGCAGCTTTCTTGGGCTTTGCCGCCGATTTGGGTTTCTTGCCGGCGCTCGCAGCCGTACCTCCGATGCGGAAAGATCCCGTCGCACCCTTCCCTTTGGTCTGGACAAGTCCGCCGGTGGCCACTGCGGTCTTCAGATATTTCTTGATGAACGGGGACAATTTCTCGGCGTCGACTTTGTAGGTCACCGAGACGTACTTCTTGATGGCCTGCAGGGAAGAACCTCCTCGTTCTTTCAGAGTCGAAATAGCAGAATTCACCATCTCGGACACTTTAGGGTGCGTTGGCGCCGTCTTCGGTTTTTTGGCTTTGGTCGCCTTGCCTTTCTTGGCCGGAGAAACATCTGTGGAATCGCCCATTTTTAGGTGTGAAGTTTTCGGTTAAAAACGAAACTCGAATTTGACAGTATACAACAGCAGCTGACGAGATTGCGTAAGCTAATGATAATTCTGCCACGCGCCGCCTTAGCTATATAAACTTTTAGCGGACGTCGCGGGAAGCTATAAACTGGGAGCGCAGCATGGAGATACTCGGTTCGAAACGATCGCACTTTAGCGCGCTGTTTGTGCTTCTTGAATGATTTAAAACCGTTCTTGGTTCTTTAAATATTCCATAATCGCTCCCCGATCGATTCGAATCGAAGCATATGATTTCAAAATTCATATATTCAATCCGAACCGAAGTTTGCCAATAATAGTTGAGTGGCAAAAATAATTCGAAGTCTGTTATGGGTGTTGAAAAATTTACAAGTCGTTAATTGTTTTTTGTTTTCTGCAAAACTGGATAGAAGTTGGAACAATTTTGCTCGTTTTTATGGAAGTTTGGAATCTTTAGATGAGAATCTGTCCATTGAAAAGTTTCTAAAAAGTTTTTATGACTGATAAAAATATTTCTTTTTGAGGTCGCCTAGCACACTCGACTGCACTCAAATCAAAACTGTGTCGCCATTACTTAAACATTAAAGCTTTTTTATTTCTGAAATTGGGCAAATTTCTCAAAATTTTTATATTTAATTAATCCTAAGATGATATATAAACATATAATTTTTGTTTTATGTCGTTATATAGTTGGGAAACCTTAAAAGGCGACAATGTTATGATAGTATAGAATTACATAGGATTCGACGGTTAATCAACAAATGTTTTATTTTTTCAACTTCAAAGCCCATTTATAATTTTTTTAATTGAACCTTAAAAATATCTAATTGCAATTTTTTTATAAGTTGTTAGTTTAAAAGGCATTAATTCTTTAAAAATAATTTTTTTTAGTGAAATTCTGAAAAAAGAAATTAACTATATGCATTTTAGTGTGCTATGAAATTTTGTGTTAAAGCAAGTGAAAATATATGTATTTTGGCTTTTTGATAAACTATTACAACAAAATTAATTTTTACAAATTTGACAAATATTTAAAGAGCACTTTATATTTTATTAACTAAAAAATACTAATTTTGTTACGTTAAAAAGGCTAAAATTGATGTTGATTGATGTTCGATTCGTAAAAATGTAAATGATCAAAAGTTTTTTTTTTAATAAAATTAATTATACCGGATTTTTTTTTCACCCCAATTTTATTAGGGGAGAATAAAGAAAGCCAATAAGGGAATAAGGGACAATAATCTTATAAATAAGGGATTATAATTTTGACTTTAAAATAATAATTATTGCATACATTTGCAGGTATTTTAAAAAATAGGCAATTTAAAAAAATGCATATAGGATTTAAAAAAAAATATTGATACTATATGACTATCACTTATGTACAAAAGGCGTCAAACACCTTTTGATACAGTAATATAATTATGAAAGTAATAGAAGTAAAAAAGTATATAAGTAATATAATTAATAATTCTTATTCTGTGCCAGTTGAAAAATAAAACAAATAATAACGTTTCTATATCCCATTTTTTTTTATCTTTGTCAAAAACTTTTTATAATTTTTTTTCTTTTTATTTGAAATGCAAAAATTCTGAATGAGTAATTAAAATATATTATTTCGAATAAGTAAAACAGATTTATTTGAAATTTATCGAAAATTTTTTTTAACTTCAACAATTCTGTATGTTTTTTGATATTTTTTTTTTAATTTAGATAGGAGTTTTTTTTTAATATAATTAAAAAAATTAAATTTCTCTTATTTACCACACAGGAAGTCATTTAAGGGGGTGTGCGACGAGTGCATAAGCACAGGACTCTGTAGTTGGGGGGGGGGGGGGGGGACCGCCCTTTTTTGAAAAAGAGTACAAAACAATTGTTGTAGAAGTTAATTAATTTATTTGTTTTAAAACTCTTTGTGTTTTATTCTGAATTTGTTTTTCTACAAATGTTAAAGGTATATATGAAGTTGATCATACCGACGCAATTAAATTAGATAATGATTTTGTTTAACCCTCCAGAACTCGCGTCAAAATGAGTCACCTGAGAACTCGCGCGTGAGAATTTTTCTCACACCACCTATTTCCCTCAAAAAAATGTTAGTAAATGAAATATTTTAACCTTTTGCACTCGTAATTATGCTTTAGAAAGGTACGAAAAACTCGGAATTTTTTTTCATGTTCGATCAAGATGAATTTTTTTGATGGAAATGTGTTCCAATTTAACTAGAAGGTTTACCATCCTTAAATCAAAAATTTAAATATATAACCCCTGAATACACCCCTTGACCTAGGATGGAAATGTAGCCACATAATATTTTATTTTTTAACGTGTTAAAATAATTTATTGAAAATACTAAGAATACTTAAGTATATTACACTACACCGCATTAAAAATCTAAGAAATGAAATAATATAAACAATATTTAGGGGCGGAACGTAATACCGGCACCTCCACCATAGCAAATCAACTTAGAAATATGTTTTGGTTAAGTTATCACAGTTTGTCCAAAGAATTTCTGTTTTCTATAACTAGTAAGAAGTAAGTAACTGTAACAAAACTAACTAAAAGACAATAAAAACAACAAAGAAACTACAAACAAGAAACAAAATAAAAAGCATAACATAAAGAAACAATTACATTTTATAATTCTGTGTTTTTCCTATTACTATTTCTATGGCGACATACGAGCGCAACGGTACAGATGCGATGTCCCCTGTACGGGGACATACGAGCGCGATGGTAAAACGAGTTATGTCCCCCATACGGGGACATACGAGTGCAAAGGGTTAAACTAAATAACTATAATACGTAATTCATTGCGGCAAGGGAAGGTTACAAGGAGAAGTTAGAGAGAGCAGCACCTTCGCCTATGACGTAGAATACTAGATATACTTTTTTTACTTTTTTTCTTCTTGGTGTAAGTATTTCGCTCACGGCGCGAGTTCTGGAAGGTTAAGCTAGTGTTTCCCAACAACCCATGGTCCCTGATGCAATGGCGGATCCAGAATTGGTTCTCGGGAGGGGTAATTATTGCTAAAAGTTGTTCTACTATTGAGAGGTTAGATTATACATTTTCATGCGAGTTTAATGTATTTTTTTTCCTGATAAAACACAAATATTAGGTTTTATAATTTAATTATATTTACCATTAGTTAATGCAAATCTATTTAAATACTCATATAATTATTGTGCAAATATTATTCGTATTTTTTTGTTCTTAAGTTGGTTTTGGTTGGTTGGATAATTAGTAGAAATAACGTCACACGAGATCTACATAATGGGCTAATGACGATGGTTCGAGATCTATTCTAAAGGAAAAATACAATACAATGATTCGAAATTCTGAACTATGGTCAGATGACAAGGACAACACCGGAGGTGGCAGCCCTCTCAAAAGTCTTTCACACCACTGATAATAAGTAACTATAAAAAGATTTTTTTTTTTTAAATAATAAAAACGACTCTTAAGAAGAAAAGCGCTAAAAGTAGAAAATAATTTTCAATTTTAGTAACAATTGGAAATTTTTTAAATATTTAATATTAATTTTATACTTATTACAATTGTTTTAACTCTTTCACACCCAAATTTTTTGTCTTACTAAAAAACATTTTTTTTTTAAATTGTGTTTCTAATCATCTAAATACGATGCCAAATTCTTAGCAGAATTTTTGGATCACTCACTTAAAAATTTAAAAGCATCCAATGGTGCGAAATAAAGGAACGAAGGAGAAACTTTAAAGCATTCAATTTCCATTCTGAACCATCAAACTTAATTAAGACTTTAAAATATTTACTTTATTAGCTAAAAGAAAGTAAAATATTGACAGATTTTAACAAACAATCCAAATAGTAAAAAAAAAAACATCTTTGCACAATACTCTGGGAAAGCGACTTGAATTGTTCACTGTTATTTACCAATTAACCTAAAATTTGCGCAATGCGCTAACGGATTTCGCTCTACGCTTCCTATTCACGATGCGATTGCCATGGAAACCACTGGGTCTCATCCTTCAAATTTTTAAATAGGTGGTTTTAATGTAAGATCACCGGGCGTGAAAGGGTAAATACCAAATTTACAAAAAAACATACCTAGATTTTAGCGCCGATTTTGTAAAAAATAGTTGAAATAAGTTTATAAATATTGAATATTTAAATTTTTTCCCTTTGTTCCTGAAATTGATATTATTTGTAACTTTTTAATGCTCTTTTTTCTCTAAGTCGATTTTCCATTTTTTAAAAATAGTTTCATTCTTTATAACGTTTTATTGCCTTTTATTTTTATATATCTTGTAATAATTGAAAATATACAGAAAATTTGTCAAGATAAATCTAACAATTCTTTAGTAAGTGCACATTTTGTTATACAAATGCCCAGGCACGTAGGTTTATATTTTTCATAGGGGTGGTTCAGTGACCGAGTAACTTATCCCCCCCCCCCCCATTTTTTTAAACTTATTACTTTTTATTGAAGTAAACAGAAATACTTTGGCATGTAAGTATCGAAACAGCTACATTTGTCATTTATTTTCATGAAACTGTTACCAATATCAGTCTTTAACTATTTTTAAAATTAGTAAATATCACTCCTTAATTATGAAATAAATTTAAAGAAAAAATTTATATTTTGAGATTCCTTGTAAAAAAAAATATATGGATCCCGTTTTAAAATCTTTCCCCTTCGTCGCCGAAATTCAAATGCTATATAATGAAATTAGATGACGTCATGCTACGCTTAGTTTGAGGTAAAAATATCCTCAAAATATGTTTTGAAGATTTTTGAAAATTATTTTCCGGGATAGGAACCCCGGAATAATTTTACCGTCTTGATCGACCAAATACCCACGGGGAAACGCTGCACGTTGAAAACTATAGTTGTTTGTTCATTCAGTTGGTGTAATTTTTTAACAGACTGAAAAGCATGCCAACCATAACTTTAAAATAAAACCGCCAAAAACTTTAAATTAAAACCCCCAAAGCGCACCAAAAGGAGAAATGTTATCAATTAATCTATTATGTATTTTTTTTATGTATGTTCGCGCAAGACTTCTGTTGTAATTCAGATATTTGGAAATTTATTTTTTTGTGGGATAGGGGATGTTTCACTTTGGAACTATTTGAAAAAAAATATATCAGTTTATCCGATATTTAACTATCCGGAAATCTAAATTAACCGGATCGTTTGAAAAAAAAATATTATTCGATTCCGAGAATTCTTCTTTTGTTGGATAGAAAAAAATCCACTTTGGCAACAACTGCAAAAAATAATCGCTTATTCGGCCCGGAAATATCGGACTTTTTTTTAACAATTTTTCCAATTTCAAAATGTTTTCATTATTTGATTATAAGTTGCACAATAATGACATTTCGCTTACCAAGCATTTATTGCATGGATAAGCATTGTTTTACAATATGCATTACTGAGACAAAATGAAGCACAAATTGTTACTTGAATTTATTGGTGAAAAATAGCAGGGGGCGAAGCCCCCTACTAAATTAAAAACTAAAAAGGGAAAAATAAAATAATTATAAAAAAAAAAGGAAAACCGACTTAAAAAAAATGCGTTAAAAAGCACCAAATAATTTTTAATTTTACGGACGAATTGAAAAAAATTTAATTATTTAATATCAATTTTATACTTATTACAACTCTTCGAAGTTGGTGCCAATTTACAAAAAATGTTCATAAATTTTTGCGCCGATTTCCAAAAGTTGTAATAAGTATGAGGTTGACATTTCCTTAACACAATTGTATGGAAAAATAAGACATTTAAACTTTACATTTATTTTAAATAGAGAATTCATTTTAAGTTCGCAACGTTTTCAAAATGAACGACATCTTTAGAAGACATAAAATAAATATGTATTCGTTAAAAAATATCTGTAATATAATAATCATAATAACAACTTTTGATAATTTAAATCCCTTGTAAATTATATTTCAATAATGTAGTTTTCCAATACATACATAATTAATTGAGACGTATTTATGAAATTCTTTTATTTTAAAAATTAAAAAACCAAAAAAATCCTTCTTTTTTTTGCATATTACACTAAATTTTTATATTTATGCAAAGTAAACATATTTTTATTTTTAAAAAATGGTATTTTTTTAAGTAAAGTTAAAATAACTTACCTCAACGAATTAGTTTGGCAGAATAAAATTATTTTCAAATATTGGGTGATAAAACTATTAAAACGCATTTATGATTTTTAATCATTCATTTATGATTCGCTAATATGACCTATAATAGATAACAAAAATGAAACAAATGTACGATAAATCGAAAATATTTATAACTTTATCTCTTTAAAATACCACTACTGATTCACTGCTTTTTAAAAAAAAATATTGTAAATTTTGCAAACCACTCCAAAGGTACGATACCCAAAATTTTAATATCTTTCAACAATATGTAACAATATAAAACATGGTTAATGAATGCATCGTTCTTTGATTTTGTAACGTTAAAAAAAATTAGTAAACATGTTCACAAATGCTCATAATTAAAATTGTTTAAATTTGAGGCATTTATTGCAATTAATTTTTTTTAAAGAAACAAACACGTTTAAAATTGTATCTATGCGTGTATAAAATTTCGGTGCTTTTTTTTCTATAAAGCTTGGATTCCAAAACTTTGATTTTAAAAAACACACATTCCAGTTAATACCGATTCACAATACACAATGCTTTTAACTTAGATTCGTATTTTTTTGTTTGTGTCTTCGTGGGGGAGATAAGGAGTATATCAATATGTTGATTGTTTTTAATAGATATAAATATATCTATTTAAAACCATAAGTTTATTGATATATATATTTTTTATCATACCCAAATATATACAAACATTTGCAACAAGTTATCATAAAGTTTACACTGTAAAAAAAAGTTCTTTAAAATGAGTACCTGGACCTACTCGTTTTTCTTTCAGTACAATTGCATCGTAAATGAGAGGTGACGTACTCAAATTTAAGTTATCGTACTTTCTAAAAAATGAACAGTGTTATTTATAATCCCTAATATCAGCTTCTGTTCAAGCCATATTAACAAAGCGACTTGGCAAACCTAAAATAGTTCAGAAGATGGTTTTCCACATCATTAGATGTCGATTGTTTAAATGGAAATAGTTATTACAAATCAATAATCTTACTTCCCATTCTTTTGGCACACCTTTTAAACAAGTCTTCTGTTTATAACTTCTTTACGTCGCCCTGGTAGTACATCGGATAAGGCACTGAACTGCAGTATCTCAGGATATAGGTTCGATTCCTTGTAAGTCAGGTGTAATGGCCGATATTTATTGAAAGTGATTTATGATGCAGTCTATGTAGGCTAACATCTGTTCTTTTAATTCATTGAACTCATTTTTAAATACATGCCTTTTTCAAAATTGAAACTTATGTCTTCGGAGCCATGATAAGTATTGAATGTATTCAAAAATGAGTACATTTTACTTGTTTTTGAATACCTATTTTTAACAGTGGTAACGTTACATATTAGTTAAATATAAAAATTGGTCATAATTCTATTGGTATATATATCGAGGGTCTAAAATCATAAAAACAACTTTATTATTATGATTGTTAAGAGATTATAAAGATGAGAAAAAAATGTACAAGTATTGATTTTACGCCAAATGCAGTACTTGTAGAATAAGACCCGCACACAGCTGAAATAGAAGGTTGTTACCCAGTTATCGAAATCGAGTAATTTAAGTATCCTTAATTGATTAACATGTAAACTTTAAAGAAAGGCAACTGAAAGCTGTGTCATTTTGGCAATTAAGCATAAATTAAAACTATTTTATTATTTATCAACTCAATTCAAGCATTTTATGATCAAGCATTTTATGATATCCTAAGATACTACAGTTCAGTGCCTTATCCGATGTACTACCAGGGCGACGTAAAGAAGTTATAAACAGAAGACTTTACCTTGAAAAAAGTATAGCACACATGCCTTTTTAGAACATCCTGCAAAAAACATTCGATTTAGAAAATGGTTATTTTATGTTAATGTTTATCAAGCAGACAAGTTACCTTAGGAAAAGAAACGAGGTTTGAATTTCGATTACAAACAACAGGATATTGACCTTAAGTACAAATAAATAACCATATTTTCTTATTTGCAAATATTAAAAAATAAACTTTAAAAAATAACATCTTATTTAAGAATATGCACTAAAAAAATAAGAAGAAAATTCTTTAACACGTCTAAAAATAAATATTTTCTATTAATCTTATACACTTATTACACTTGTTTGTCTAGATAGGAAAATTATAAACCCACTTCCTAGAATTATAATGTGAATAAAAAATATCACAAATCCCAATCACAAAATAAAAAATATTTATACTGCAACACAATATAGCATAATTATTTCATGATTTGTAGAAACGTAGTCAAATGCTTTTAGGAATGTAATAATTCAAATGTCAGTTATTATGTAAAGTTTTTATACCTATTTGACCTCAAACGTTAGATTTATTTTTATTGGATTTTGTTATGGAAATAATGACTGAAAATTATTGTAAGAAAAGTTAGTAAAAATAAAATGTTTTGTCTCGTTATTTCGCTTTTTAGCTGATACGACCAAGACTGTCATAGCGCTAAAAAAATACTTTTTGACAGTAGTGAGTGCTATAAGACTCTTGTCGTATATTTGCTAATAAACCTGGCCGATACTTAACGATTTTACTCTTAAAATACAGTGTATTTTGGAACATAAGATTAGGTCGTCGTACCAAAGGACACTTGAATCAAATTTTACCATAAGTATGAAGGTCTCTCCAAAGCATGAATAAATTTTAATTAAATGTAAAAATTGACATTTTTAAGATACTTTAAAATGTCTTTATGCTCGGTTTTTTTTTCATATAAAAACATTTTATTTCCGCTTTATGAAAAGTGAATAAGAACTCAAGAAATCTTTGCTATATATACATTTTTTTAAAGTTAAATTATAAATACTAATTTCGTTTATTTTAAAAAATTTCGCATTGCATATAAAGGGAATATTGAATTATTTATATAGAGTTTCAATGCACCTCACAAAAAAATATATTTCTCAGTGGAAAATTTAAAGGTATATTGATATTGTACTTAAAATATAATGTGTTTACAGTTCCTTTTCAATTAAGTATTTCAAAGCAGAATCTAAAGAATTTGGCTATTAAATAAATGAGATATATATTATCTAGAGATAATAAGATATACTACCTATTTTTCCTAAGTAATATAATTAAAATATTTGTAAAAATCTTATATCAATAAAAATGTTTTAAAAAGTCGAAATTATGTAGAATTTTGCCCTAATTTTTATAAAGAATATCATTTCCCTATTAAACTAAACATCTATATTATGTTCGAATTATTTGTAATAAACATAAGTATAATTTTTCAATGTAGCTTCAAACAATTAATTTTGAATATAACAAACGGCATTGTAAGCTAAAATAAATTAATATATATGTTATCGGCAAAGTATGAAATCCGGGCTTTCTATAGAATGGCTGGCGTTTTTAGCCAAAGTGTAAAATAAACGAATTCTTTTAATTTATTAATACTTTTTCTAGGCAGTCTGTAAAAAGCGTAACGCTATTTAAGCAAAGTATGACATTATATTATTGAAAAGGGTTTTACTAAAAATAAGTATGTAAAAAGGAAAAAATCAAAATAATAAAGTATATAAATTTCTTAATGAGGACAACAAGAGAAAGTAAAATACGAAATATTTATTGAATCTTTGAATTTTAAATAAAAATATATAATATTTATTGAATTTAATTGTATTATCACAAACTAGTAAATCTTGAAAAGAGTCATGAAAAAGTTTTCATTAAAATACATACATGAAAAAAAATATCTATTTAAATATAGCAGAAAAAACATTTATGGAAAACTTATTAAAACAAAATATTAAATAATTAATTTGGGTTACTTTCAGTTCTAATGCAAATTAATCATAATTCCAATATTTAAAAATATTTTTTTAATGTTTTGTGGAAAGTTTTTTTTTATAAACTTAGCTTTAATAACTAAGTTTATAAAAAAAAACTTTTAAAATTTTTAATTTCGTTATTTTAAAAATAACTTTTATTTAAAGTTTTAATATATGATCAATTCATGATGATTACGATTAAGTTACGATAAGTTAACGATTATTTTTTAACGATTTAAAAAAAAAAATTATAAAATAATAATAACAACAAATAGATAGCTTTTTTCTCTTATTTTTTTGAGAAAAATCCGTAATCTATTTGATATTTTCTTTTTTCAAATACGTATTTTAATAAAAACCTTTTCATGATCCTTTTCAAGATTTACTATTTTGTGAGGAAAAAAAATTAAGTTTAATTTCAAATAAAATCTTTCCTTTGTTATTACAACAAGTAGCTTCATATTTTATTTATCTTGTTTACCGCGATAAAAAAAATTATATACAGTTTAATAAAAAATTGAAGAAACAGTGTTTTTTATAAATAAAAATAATTGTTGTTTAAAATAAAATGCTTTAAAAGAAGTAGGTTCATATTTTATTTCCTCTTGTTTTTCTTAATAAAAAAAAAGCTTTATACTTTATTATGTTGTGTTTCTTTCAATTTCATACATCTTTTCAATAAAAGACATTTTCAGGAATTTCATTTCATATTTTGGTTAAATAGCAATAGGAATTCTACAGAATATTCAGGCAAACTATGTAATAGATAAAAAAAACATTAATTAATTTTATAATTTACCTGTAAACATTGGCATTCTGTAGATTGCTTAGATTTCATACTCTGCCAGTAACATATATATGATGAACAGTTTGCATATAGATTCTTAAGAAGGAAATAATTTCTAAGATTATTTACAATGCATTCGGTATGTAGTGTTCTGAGAGACTAAAAAGGAATTTTATGTTAATAACTAATTTCATGTCCGCACTTCAATTTACATAAATCCGGTTGAAGGATAGACAAACAGACAAAATAAAATTTTATAATGCAAAAATAAAATACAAAATAATAGCAATTTAAGAAAAATATTTTCTATAGAAATAATAAAATTACTAGAAGTTGTAATAACTCAATTCCTTTTTAAGATATTGACACAAATAAAGTAGATAATGTCTGTGTTTCATTCCACATATTTCGAAAACTAATAATTCGATATTGATGAGACTTGATAAAATAAGAGTTTTTAGTCGGAAAAAAAGTTTTAACGTCAAGTTTTATCCAAAAACTCAATTAGAAGATGAATTATAACAATAAAAAGGTTTTCTCTCTATATATTTTTCCATCTATTTCTGATTTTCCAATTGATGTAAAAGTCAGGTTTGGCTCACGCTAATCCAATCATCTATTGTACTGATATTAAAGAAAATTGACAAGTTAAAATGTTTTCCGTATATATTTTTTTAATCCATTTTTTATATTTTACTTTTTTTTTTCTCAAATCCGCAGCACAGGCTCGAACTAGTAATCCTCTGATTACCAGTTGAACACCTTTATCCTCTGGGCAACCGTGCAAGAGGATTGAAGGGATTCCCCGATTTGTAGATTCAGTGAAGGTTTCGGTTGCAGAGTAGGAGATTATTGCCCCATTTTTTGGTAAAAGCTGCGCTATTCTCGATCAAGGATTTTTGGTTTAACCTAGATTGCACCATAATATGGTGCAAGTTGCTGCAGAGCATCAAGATATGGTGCAACGTTGAACTGAAATTTTTAACAGTGTAGATACACACAACATTAATATCTCATAATTTTTTTACAAATTTAAATAATTTTCCAGAAAAAAAATAGGCTGTTTTATTAGGTCTCTTTTATAATTAGGGCAAAAGGCTTATTTTTTTTAATGATACATCGTTTTAATTAACCTTGTGGGAAGAACGGGTATCTTTCCTAGTCTTTAATATATTATATGATTAGTCCAGATGCAAAACTAGCTATATGCACGAAAGGATTTTTTGAATAAATCGTTAAAAACTCCCAAAACTTTGGTATTGTTAATAATAAAACAATTATTTTTTCCGAAAATATGAAAAAAATATATAATAACTTTTTAACTAAAATGTGTATGTTGCAGATTACTGAATAAGTTATATAAAATTTAATTTTCACATAACTTGTTTTGCAACTGGATGAAGGCTGTTAACTGGTTTTGCAGTTAGATGCTTCGCAATCTTTTATTTATTCAAGAAGCAAAAACAGGTGTATTCACATTCCAGCTAATCAGAAATCAAAACTTTCTCTGACGCTCATTTTCAAGTTCGCTGGATATAGCTACTTTTGCTTCCGTGGACTTCTTTAGTCAGTTTATCTTAGTTAAAAGTGGTTTTCCTCTTTTACTATGTTTTAAAATTGAAGCCAAAGTAATAAAGTATCTATTAATACCAAAATCTCATTTACCAAATTTTTGGATACTAAACTTTTGCATTTCGTATATGCTTATGCGGTTTATGTTAAATATTTCTGTTGTTGTGTATAAATAAATGTTAAGAAACTTAACATAATAATAAAGGATATAACTGAGTTTTGTTTTTAAAAAAATAATTACCATCATAACTAGAAAACTGTACTGCATAAAGTTTTTATTAAAAATAAAAAATCCTTCATTCCATAAAAATATCCACACACATACATATATATACTGTAATAGTTATACAATATTAACGCATCAGCCAAAATTATTACTGTCAAATGGCAATAGCCCAATTGCGGCCGAAAAGAGCCAGGTTTACCATATTCTCAAAGAAGAAAGCAATCGTTTATCGTTCTGATAATAGGTTGCCATGGGCCGCAATTGGAACTTTCCGTGTCAAATTAAGCATATCTCAGTCCAGTTGCATCCACTCTCAATAATGCCCCGTTTTTTCCATCTTGTAGAATTTTAATTATCGCTTCGGCTACTTCGTTAGGGCTGAAACAAAATGAAGTACAAACATTCAAATAATAAATTTTTTTTGGAGTATGATTACAATATGATAAACATGTTTTATAATCAAATATAAGATAACTATAATTAGCAAATACTAACAAATATTAACAATAACTAATTGATAATTAACAAATTGAGTCATGAATTACATAAAAAAAATTATTTATAATATACAAACTTATTTAATAAAATAGTAATTTATTATTTTTAGGGTTGTGAATTCCTTTAAGGGGGGACCCGAGCCCCATCATAATTTTGTTGTTAATGAATTCAGAAAACCATTTTTTTTGGACTATTAGAAGATCTCTGTCTAAACAATAAACACATTTTTAAAAAAATATATTTGTGTTTTAAGCCAATGAAAACGAAATTTATGAAAACGAAATTTGTGAAAATTATTTATCTTGGGAATCGTGTCTAAATACTGCTAATATTGTTACATTATTACATTAAGAAAATCCTATGAATAAAAATTGATTGATCAAGCAAAGCAAAAATGATTTTTCAAGTCAGATCAACCGATATTCGAGCAGGAGGCAGTTAGTAAATATTATCAGTGTTTAATAATATTTTTAAAATATTAGTTTTCATATAAACCTAAAATTGCATTACAAAGTATTACGAAATAAAATATACTTCGTTAAAAAACTTACGTATACTGATACTTAAGTGCACAAATGTAGTAAGCGACGATTCAGTAATATTTCAGGACAGCCATTTGAAAGTTTGTAGCGTTAAATAAAATAATCTTTCTAAAAAAAAGAAAACTGACTTTAAGGAAAATGCGCTAAAAAGTAAAAAATAAGTTTCCATTTAAGAACGAGTTGGAAAAAAGTGAATTATTTAATATCAATTTTATACTTATTAAAACTTTTTTAAATCGGCGCCAAAATTTAGGTATGATTTTTGTAAATTGGCACCAACTTCAAAAAGTTCTAATAAGTATAAAATTGATATTAAATAATTCAATTTTTTCCTGCTCGTTCGTAAAATTAAAAATTATTTTTTATTTTTAAGCGCATTTTCCTTAAAGTCGGTTTCCTTTTTTTGGAAAGATTATTTTATTTTTCCCTTTTTAGTTTTTAATTTAGCGGGGGGCTTCGCCCCCTGCTATTATTCACCAAGAAATTCAAGTAACAACTTGTGCTTACATTTTGTCTTAACAATGTATATCGTAAAACAATCCCAATTCATGGCAATAAATGTTGGGTAAATGAAATGTCATTGTTGTACAACTTCTGTTAAACAATGAAAACATTTTGAAACGGATAAATTGTTAAAACGGTTTTAAAAAAATGCGGTTAATCGACATTTTCGGGTATATAATAGCCGAATAACCGATTTTTTTTTTTTACAGATTTTGTTTAAGAGGATTTTTCTCTGTCCAACAAAGAAAGAATTTTCGAAATCGGACAATATTTTTTTTCAAACAGTCCGGTTAATTGAGAATTCCGGAAAGTTAAATGCCGGCGGCTAACCGAATATTTTTTTCAAATTGCTCGCAAGTGAAACATCCCTATCCAACCAAAAAAAATTGTCCAAATATCTGAAGTAGAAACGAAATCCCGCGCGCACATACGTAAAAAAAATATATATAACAGACGAATTGATAACCTCTCGACTTGGCGCGCGTTGGCGGTTTTAATTTAAAGTTCCTGGTGGTTTAATTTTGGAGTTTTGGTGGGCACGCTGGGTAGTCGGTTAAAAAGGAACGTAGGTTTGACTAGGTCTGCTTAAACAGATAAATATATCTACTACCTGTATTCATTACAAACAAAGTACCAAAGGATTTCAATTTGAGGAATCAAATGAGTTTTAATCATCATATATATTATTTCTGTAGTAGAGATCCCTTTTACTATTCTTAGACGCAACGAATCTTAACACATGATGAACAAAGTGAGATTCATGGACCAGTGACGAATTGGGCTTTTATCTCCTTAAATATCAACGGAGTTTTTTAAAAATGATTTTAAAATAATTAATTTTAACGTGTATTTTTTTAAACAAGCTTTTGATAATGCTGTCATCTGTGAGTTGTTACACTTTTATTTTTTGGGTTTAACGAATGGGTGTGTGTTGTGTATAGAGATGGGGGAGGGTTTTTCATGCGATAATTATCGTACGAACATGCTAGTCATACATATATTATTTTTATAGGAAATATCCCCTTTTACGGCCTTTGTAATCAAAGAGTTGTAATATTAAATAGAGAGCGCCTTCAATACCAGGCTCTCGTATGGCCGCGGTGTCAACATTGAAAAAGAAAACCAACATCACGTGGTTATAGCGCTGCCACATTTGGCGTTCAGACATCTGCAGGAGTTTCAAATTTGGCGCACTTTCTTCTTTTTTGGTGATAAGTTGGAGTTTTGTCCGTATTCAACTTCTTAACATATATGCACGTATTTACTTATTTTCAAACAATATGCGCTAAATATTTCCTCTTCATTAACGAAACGAAAATATTTTATTTGTGTTCAATACTCGAAGAAGCGAAACTCTTTATATTTTATTTCTCAGGTTTTATTGTTCCTGTTTTCTTATTGAAGTATACGAAATAACAATTGAAAGAACTTCGCTTATGGTAAATTTTTTACATAAAAACGTAATGCAATTATTTCAAAACTACAAAGTAAGAAAAATCTCCTTAATATATCTGTTAAACTCGCTTAAATTGTGCCACTCGTTCAAAAAAACGATATTTAAATACAAAATTAAACACAAAACCATAGTACAATACTTCGATCTCGTTTAGTTCTTAAAGTCGCCAAGGCATGCCAAGTAATATTGGCGCATGAATGAATTGGCATTTCCACATATCACGTGGTTTCAATGATAGACACACGGAAATCAGTATTTTTATTCCTCTATTTGTATCATTGCTCCATGTTTGTAATCAGTTGATCTTAACATATGAGATATCAAAAGAAAGAGAATTTCAGGAGCAATGACGAATCGTATGTTCATCTAATGAATATCAACGTGTTTTTTTTTTAAAAATTCGTTTAAAATAATTCATTTAAACGTGTTTTTTTTAAATAAACCGTTGATAATGCTGTCATCTACGAACGAGCAGAAGCGTTAAATATTTATGATTTTTTTGGCTATAAGAAATATACTAATATTTCCGCCCATACAACGAATGACATATTCCACTCTTACAGCGAATTGATTAAGATTCGTAACATTTAAGGGGCGTAAAAGGGATCTGTACTACAGAAATAATATATACTAACATGCTCGTGCGATAATTATCGCATGGGCATGTTAGTATATATTATTTCTGTAGTACAGATCCCTTTTACGCCCCTTAAATGTAACGAATCTTGACACATATAAAAAAAGAAGTCCATGAGTCAGTGAAGAATCGTACTTTCATCTTATAAATATTAACGACTTTAAAAAAAAAATGCGTTAAAATAATTTATTTTTTTAAAAACAAATTGTTGATCATGCTGCCATCTATGAACGAGCAGAAGCATTAAACTTCTTATGATTTTTTGGCTATAAGAAATATGCTAATATATTTCGCACTTACAACGAATGGATTATACGTCCCTTACATGTAACGAATCTTAACACGTATCAAAAGAAAAATAAATTCATGGATCAGTGACGAATCGTACTTTTATCTTATAAATAGTAACAATTTTTTTAATGCGTTTAAAAATTCTCATTTTAACATATTTTTAAACAATCCGTTGACAATGCTGCCATATGAGCAGACCGTTAAACTTTTTCTTTTTTGTGTGTGTGTGATGGGGGTTATTCATGCGTTAACTATCGCACGTGCATGGTAGTATAAAGAAATTGAATAATACACATTTAATACAATTCGAATAGTCTGCATTCTTAGGTATATTTTTGATCTAAAATTCTTACTTGATTGTTTTTGCCGTTTTCATGCGTTCTTCAGCAATTTCTTCATCAACACTACATTCGGCGAATGCCCGATAGAGAGACGTATCAACAGGACTTGGGCACACCGCGTTGACCTTCACTCCGGTTTTCTCGAAGTGGTAGTCAGTCTGTTACCAAATATAAACTAATGTAATTTTGGTTGTTTGAATTACCGAGCAGTGGTACCCAACCCGTGGTCGGTGGACCACTGGTCGGACCACTGTCGACGGACTTTGCGAGGGAGTTTTAAGTGTTTTTTATAACCATTGTTCAATTCTATAAACGTTTTCCATTTCCCAAAACGGGTGTTTTGTTGTCTAAAATATATTTCTTTTAAAACTGAAGAAATCTTTCGAAAATGAAAATCAAAATTTATGTGTTAAGAAGGAAATAGAATTGTATTCTCATTTTAACTCTTTCTTGATTTAATTATTATAGTAATGAACCAGAAATGAGTTCGATATAGTTACCTAGATAAGACTTATTACGTTAAAAACTTTGACTTTTTAATTAATACATTTATTTACAAAATAAGCACGCTTTTAATCTCAATATATATTAACTACTATAAGGCGTATTGACTAAATAACTGTTCAAGGATAGAACATAAACATCTTTAATCACATATGCCTAACATTACAATAATCTCGGGGAGGAACGAAACCTTAAATACTCATCACCGTAAGAGGCAGTTACATGACTGAAGCTTTCCTGCGCAGCGGGAAAGACATAACATATGTAGAGGGCGTTACAATCGTAATAACGGGAACAATATATAGACACGTAACGGGAACATGAAAATATATACAGGTGACGGGGACATGATAATAGGACAAACATATAAGATAATAACATAAATGAATAACGCTGGTTACATCCTCCCCCTCTGGCTCCGACGTAGTCCCGACGAGGGGCCAGCACCAGTTCTTTTGGGTAAGTTTGGTGGCCGTCCTCGCTTTCGCAACGGATTGCAAGGACGTTCGATGGGGTCCTGGGTGTAGGCTTTCGGGGCAGAAGTGTGGTACACGCCCAGGGGCACTTGGGGATTGTCCAGGCTGGCAATTTCGATTGTGGATGGTGATCTTTGTGTACGGATGACATAGGGACAATTTCGTCTGGGCATAAACTTTTGGGATTGTCCAGTGGCAGCCTTGCTGACGGGATGCAGGGTCACATACACTTTATCACCTGGAGCATATGGTGGAGTAGCATAGGGCGACTCACATTCTTCGATTTTTTCTTTTTTCTTTTGCAAGAGGTCATCCAGTTCCTTTTTCAATATTTCCTTCTTCGCAGGAGAAACTCTGTAGGGTGGATAAGCGACTGGAGCATGCGTTCCCGTATTAATGCGGTGCTCTATGAAAGTCGTGCTCTCTCCCCCTGGTTTGAAGCTTTCCTCGAAATCCTGAAGCAAATTATTGACCTGGAGCCTTTGCTCGATGTTCAAGCTCTCGCCTTCTTCTTCACGGAGATTACAGCTGTTGATGGGAAGAGTTTCGACAGGTTGCTGAGACGTCAATGTGATGTCATTCCCAAAATAAACCTTTCGGCGAGGTTTGTCACAAAAGTTCCACCTTTTGTTTCTTATGTCGAGAACAATTTCCGACTTTTCTAGGAAGTCTGTTCCTAAGAGAGTTCGATTTCCTTTTGCATTTGGAAGGGCAAGGAGATCCAGAATGATTGTTTTGTTTTCAATCTCAATGGACACCGTGGCTGTGCAAGCCTCTTCAGTAGTTTGGTAACCGTTTGCCAAAGTCATGGTTACTGAAGTCTCCTGGTACTCCACTCCTTTTCTCTTCAGCAGGTTGTAGAGGATCTCACCAGCGACTGATCTGCTGGCACCTGTGTCTGCACAAACTCTGGCTCGTACACCGGATATGCACACATCAATCAGTGCAATAGGGGACATCTTGGAATGGCAAGTGTACATGGTAAGTGAATTTGCAGGGAAATTCTCATTTCTCGCCGTTGGAGAGCATGTCGGACACTTTGCCTTTATGAAACTAGGTCTGGAACATCCATAGCAGTATATGGCAGGCTTGTTCTCTGGATTAAGATTTCTTTCATTTTGCCTTGGGTTTGGATTCTGCGCCACTTTTCTGAAGTTTCCAGAATTAAATCTTGGACTGGACCACTTCTTGGTATTCGACGTAGAGTCATTTCTGTAGTTTGGACGAACCGTCTCGTAGTCATCTAGCTTTTGTACTAGATCTGTAGTCGTCTTTATTTGTGTCCAGTCATCGATGAAGTGCTCTTTGACTTCTTGTGGAACACGGCGTTTAATCTGGTCTGTAACCATCAGATCAGACAATTCTTCAAAAGTTGTTATCTCGAGACCTGTAATCCAACCTTGAAAGTAATTCCTAAGTTCGTAGGCGAAATCTGTCCAAGTGCCTTCTTGACATTTCGAATGTTTTGTGAACAATTGACGAAATTTCTCTGGAGTGAGTTTATAGCGCTTTAGAAGCAGCTGTTTCACTTTTTCATAATCTTGTGCAACTTCTTCGACTTCTCTTGCAATGATCTGAGCAATATCATATGGCAGCAGACCAATCAGATGAGAGGCCCAGTAAGTCCTTGGAATCTCAGCTCTGTGAGCTTGTCGCTAGAAGAGAATGAGGTATAAGCTGATGTCATTCGTCACTGGATCGAATCTCTGGATCAGCGTCTGCAAGTCCAATCTTGGTTTGGCTGCTTGAAAACCATCGTTCTGGGTAAGAGGAACTTGGGATCGTGTTGCCTCATCCTGGAGTTTCAGCTTCTGAAGTTGGAATTCGTAATCGTCTTTTCTTTTCCGCTCTTCGTACTCCAGTTCCAGTCTTCTTTTTCTTTCTTCAGCTTCAAGGTCTTCTTTCCTTTTCTTATCTTCAAGTTCAAGGTCTTCCTTCCTTTTCTTATCTTCAATTTCAAGGTCTTCCTTCCTTTTCTTATCTTCAATTTCAAGGTCTTCCTTCCTTTTCTTATCTTTAATTTCAAGGTCTTCCTCTTTTATTCTTTCAGCGATTATCTCTTCAAACCTTGCTTGGACAAACTCTAAATCGTCCTTATATGCTTCACTCTCTTGTATTCTCGTCTTCAGTTGAATAACTTTCAGACTATCAATACCATCCAAGTCCAGTTCAATTGCCAGCCGGACCAGGTCAATCTTCTTTCCTCGTGCGAGAAAAGCCATCGTGGGATTTCAGAATAGTTCCTTTGTGAGTTCAGAATATGGCAGTAGATAACAGGCACACAAAATAATTACCTCAAAGTCCTAGAGCTATTTCACAGTTCAATGCACTTAAACTCACTACAATTACCCTACCATGAAATATTAGCACTCAAATAGTCTATAATTATTTTTCAGAAAACCAATTAATATCAGTTAAAATATTATTAAATCATTTAAACTATTATAAATTTATTGTAAACCATTATAAAATCATTCCAACTATTCATTTATTCAAGCAAATGACACTGTGCAGTATGAAATCTTTTCAAGTGTAAATGACACTGTATAACACCCGATCTCTAGTTAAAATGCAAAATTTTTATGGTACAATTTCAATATTAGATTACCAGAATACCAAAATATATTTTAACATGATTGAACAAATTTATTTATAAGAAGAATCACTTTTGTTTAAATTATTTAGAAATTTATGAAGTACTTAAATATAAAATCAAAACAATAGCATTAACAAACTTCCATTTCATAACGAATCAATTCAAGTGTTCTTTCAAAATAAATTTTAAAAACAACATTAAATTTTATAATATAATAATAATCCAACTGATCAAAATAACTAATAATTAGTTAATGCCAATAATTAAATTAAATAAGCACTATCACAAATAAAACTTCCTGCCAATATAAAATCTACTACTCTGAATCACACTAAGAACATTTATTTCTTATGTTTGCATGTCAAACCACATTCTTTTATTTTTCCCGAAAGAGAACAAAATAAAATAAATAAAATCCACAATCAGAATTTTCAAGGCCAGAAATAATTTCAAATAAAAGAGCGTACGAATTTTGAATTCGCAATGCGAATACGATTGCCAGAATCAGTGTTTACAAAACCAAGGCGGTTCCCAGTTTAAAATTCAGTGCCAAAATACAACAAACCATTGCGGTTAAATTCCAAAAGACTAGTTAAAATTAAATCAATAGAGATAACACTCCAAACGAGACACAGCATACGTGTTATGCAAAATTGTCTCCTCACAGTAAACAGGATGTATACTGAAAACGAAACTTTGCGTTTCAAAACTTTAACCTAGCCTACAAATTAAAAAAATTATAACACTGAAGAGAAAACAAAATAACACTTATCTTAAACATCCGATGACATTCCTTCTTGCCTGAAGAACAGAAATATAGTTCGTTTAGAAACGAACTTCAAAATGGCGGCCCACGCCATTTTCATCAATCGGAACGAAAACCTAAAAAGCGAGCCATGCAATTGCTGTTCTTACAGTGTTGCGCCACGTTGGGGAGCCATTTATAAGGCGTATTGACTAAATAACTGTTCAAGGATAGAACATAAACATCTTTAATCACATATGCCTAACATTACAATAATCTCGGGGAGGAACGAAACCTTAAATACGCATCACCGTAAGAGGCAGTTACATGACTGAAGCTTTCCTGCGCAGCGGGAAAGACATAACATATGTAGAGGGCGTTACAATCGTAATAACGGGAACAATATATAGACACGTAACGGGAACATGAAAATATATACAGGTGACGGGGACATGATAATAGGACAAACATATAAGATAATAACATAAATGAATAACGCTGGTTACACTACCTAAATTATATTTACTACCTACGTATTGTATATTTTTAATGCCGTTAGAATGTGTTGGTCCACGACTTGCCGAATTTTCCAATCAGTGGCCCGTGGCCATTTAAAGATTCAGAACCACTGCACTAGAGCTACACAATGAGACACATGCGATGGTTAAGATCTATTCTGAAGAAAGACCCGGGGACAATGCTACGTTTTTTAATCATATTCAAATGAAGAGGATATAACCATAACTGGCACGCCACTTTCTAATCATAGGTATCACGACCAACGTGAGAAAATTCGGACCGCAACCAGATTTAATATACATATAAATACCCTCTACGCGACGGACGTTTGGCGATGTCGAACAGGTAACCGTACGAGTTCGAACACTTAACCCTACGAGCTCGAACACGTATACTTAAGTAGCTCGCTGCTCTCTGAAGACGAGGTTCAATCCCACAATCCTCCGATTATGAGCTCTGTGCAATTCATAATATTCAGAAGAAATTTTTAAATGAACAATTATAATGTTAATGTGAACTACAGTGAAAAACATTTAATAACTGCGTGAAATTAAAGTACAGCTGTTATATCCGAAATTTAAACAACTATTTATAAAGTTTTTTTTACGATTTTTTTAATACACGCTTTTGATTTTTAATTATTTGTATATACAAATAATTAAAAAATGAAAAGCGTATTAATAAAAATGCTTTATTGTGTTTAAACATATTTGAAAGCTATAGATCTTTTGAAAATTCTAACGATATTTTTGTGAATTTAAGTATTAGGTTCATTTTTATAGAAATTGGAATACAGTGATCTTGATATCACGTATCTATGACCCCTAGTCCAGTGGTCGGCAAACCGCGGCTCGCGAGCCACATGCGGCTCTTGGGCCTTTTGAGTGTGGATCTTCCACAAATTACCACGTGCGGGGGCGTTGAAACTTCGTGGCAAAAATTATAAACAACATACAAACTTGACTTAACCAAACTTTCCAATGAGATGCAAAGCAATTGTTCACATTAGTGTTTGTCAGTTATAGTTATGATTGAGAAAGGTATGTTAAGATAGTTTGGACATATAGAGAGGATAAAGAAGATAGACGAAATACAAGACGAGTGTTGATGGAAGAGTTGGAAGGGGTTGATTTCAGCGAACGCACCTCAATCAGATTGAGGACGATTTTAGCAAAGGCCAGATTAGGAGTAAATAATTAAGTTAATAACTATGTGTCTACCTATATAGTTTAAGTTTTAAAAATGTGGCTCTCAAAAGTAATTTCATCATTGTTCTGTTGATATTTGGCTCCCAAAAGAAATTTCAATCTTTGTTCTGTTGATATTTGGCTCTGTTGACTAATAAGTTTGCCGACCATTGCCCTAGTCAATTAAACGTCCAACTGTAGTAAATAATTTTATACGTTAGATTTGTTTTTAAGGTGTATTTATTATTTTAAATAACGGACAATGATTTACGTTACTTAAGATTATTTTTCAAAGTTTATAGCGCTGCACTTTTTGGCTGTTACTCGGAATCGAACCGAGGACCTTTTGCATAATACGCCGATACTCTACCAGTCACGCTAAAGTGATCACTCAAGCCCAAGTAGGTGTATCGGGTATTAGAAGCGACCCCCCACAGTACCCCCACTCTCAGTGAGTCGGATGGAGGAACGAATGATTGAGATGCCCGTGAAGTGTTATCACGTGGGGAGTGGTTGAAATTGTGGTGGTTCATTTGGTGTAGAGTCACAAGCGTTTATTCGAAAGTTGCATTGATCTGCAGTCCGGGTCACCAATGTAGCGCTGTGCACTTTTTGGCTGTTACTCGGAATCGAACCGAGGACATTCTGCATGATACGTCGATATTCTACCAGTTAGGCTAAAGTGATCACCCAAGTCAAAGTCTATGAAGTGACCCCCTGTAGCGGCGGCTTATATGAATGTGTTGGTGTTGGTTTTTCTTGAATGACAACTCAGTTGATTAGGTTATAAGTTAAAGATATTTACTAGAACACAATATTTAAAGATTTTAATAGCTTAAAATGCTCAGCTTTGTGAGCGTGAAAATTAACGATCTTATGGCTCGCCTGCTTGAAGGGAATCTTATTATCAAAACAAACCGTTTTTGCGGGTTGCTGGAAAATCACGTCATTTGGCGCCGTATCCCAAAGATGGCTATTTCGCCACAGCGCCAAATGAACAAAGTGATGTGATTGGCCCGAACACCCCCATATGTTTGTTATTTTTATTTAGTTTATTTTTAAATTTTTCTAAAATGGAGATAGCAGGTTAGAAGAGAATTCTAAATTGATGGTATTTTTCAACTGTTAACCCTGCTAAAAATTTCGAACTTGCTTTCTTATATTTTCTTAAATACTACCACATTTTAAGACAAGATATATCTTTGTCTCTTAAAATGACATATAACAAGCAGTACTTGTAATGAAGATATGTAACACAAAATATAATTTTCACTACTTTACATGAATGTGACCCGATATTTTACACGTTAATTATGTGTCATACTGTTGGTGGACTCATAAGGGTTTATTTTTAATGTCTGTAAAATAAGAAGACATTTCATTTTAAAATTAAAAAGAAAGTTAACTCACTCCATAATTCTTGGTTAATCCGTGAACTCCATGCTTGCAAGCCGAATATACAGGTGCCAGTTCCGCAGGGTTAAATAATACAAAAATTAATTTAAATATCTTATTAATTAAATAACTACATGGGATAAAGTATCTGAGTGCACATTATAGACCGGAGTCACAACTTGTAATCCGGCACTTATTGCAAAATTTACATTTCAAATATCTCTCTATATATATTTATATAACATGCATACATATTTTTTAAATGCGTATATGTAAAGGAAACACGTGTAAGTGCGAGCATCGAACCTAGATAATCAGGCACCGCAGTCCAGAGCCTTATCTGTTAAACTAGACACTAAACTAAACAGAAGACATTTTAAAAAGGTGTATCAAAAGAATGGGAAGTTAAGATAACTGAGTTGTAATAACTCAGTTTCCATTTAAGCCTTCGACATCAAATAACGTAAAAATCATCTTCTGAGCAAATATTTTTAATTTGTCAGGTCGCTGTGTTGAGATTGCTTGAACAGAAGCAGAGATTAGCAATATTAAATAACACTGCTTTTCAGAAAGTACGGTTACTTAAATTTGAGTACATCATCGCTAATTTAGGATGCAATTGTACTCAAAGAAAAACGAGTAGGTCAAGTTACTCATTTTAGTACCTTTTTTTTTTACAGATAACAGTGTGGGTGCTTTCAAATGTATTATTTTGCTAATGGCCAATATACAAGACTTATTAAACAAATTTTTACGGAATAAATATATCCTTTATATAATTTTATTCATAACAATGAAAAACTAAATTAATTAATATTATTAACTTTTTTTATTAATTGCAGTTGCACTAAATCCAAATTTAATTTTTATGATAACTTTTTGACAAATATTTGTATATTTTGTGTATAATAAAAACTCATCACTATATATATGATACGTATATATGTATTGAAAACAATAAACATATTGATGTAATAAATAGAAATGCGTAATATGTATATTATATGCATCAAGTAAAAATGGTTACCTGAACTGGATCCCGTATTAATAACAAAACCTCCGTGGCCACCTTTATTAACGTCCATGAATTGGAAAGCGAGTTTAATACCGTGAATGACTCCAAACTGTGGAAAAAAATTTAGAGATACAATTTTATATACTTTTATTTGTTGGAAAACAATAGAGTTTACATTAGAGTACATTAGAATTTTATATATTTTTATTTGTTGAAAAACAGTAGAGCTTACATTAGAGCGATACATTAGAATTTTATATACTTTTATTTGTTGGGAAACAATAGAGCTTACATTAGAGCCATACATTAGAATTTTATATACTTTTATTTGTTGAAAAACAATAGAGCTTACATTAGAGCCATACATTAGAATTTTATATACTTTTATTTGTTGGAAAACAATAGAGCTTACATTAGAGTCATATATTAGAATTTTATATACTTTTATTTGTTGAAAAACAATAGAGTTTACATTAGAGCCATACATAAGAATTAAATATACTTTTATATGTTGGAAAACAATAGAGCTTACATTAGTTGTGCTCTTTCAATCAATTTTTTAAAAAAAGTTTAATTTTCTTCATTTACAAAAGCATTTTTTTTTATTTCCCTTTTAAAAAAGACAATCAACAATGTTTTGATGGCAAAAAGTTAAAATATTTTATACAAAATGAAAATAATAAATGAAAAATATGAATATAACTTTTTTAAAAAAGGATACCGACTTTAAAGTTTGTTGGAAAACAATAGAGCTTACATTAGAGCCATACATTAGAATTTTATAATTTTTTTTAATTTAATCTAAAAAGTATTTTTTTTTAATTTTGTGAATAAGTTGACAAACTTTAAATATTTTATAATTTTATACTTATTACAAGTTTATGAAGTTGGTGCTAATTTACAATAACCATATCTAATTTTTGGCGGCGATTTAATAAAAAGTATAAAATTAAAATATTGAATATTAAGCAAGTATTCAAAATATTGTTTAAATTACAAAAAAGGTATCAAGTTAATATTAAATATTTAATGTTTTCTCTTTGTTCGTAAAATTAAACATTATTATTTACTTTTTAACAATTTTTTTACCCTGTAAAGTCAGTTTTTCTTTTTTTTAAATATTATTTTATTAAATAATTTTTCAAGTCATTTATATTGTTAAAACAAAAAAGTTAAATTGGATTTATTTAAGGGATACTTAAGCCCCAAATTCGGGAAAAAGTGAATTTTTTTTCTTAAATGGATGCTATACATATTTAGAAAGGCGAGTACAAAATTTCAAAGCAGTAGACGAAAGAGAACGTGTGTTTTTATTTACATGTTTATATACCATTTGTTGCAGACCGGCCCACTTGGGGCATGATTCACTGTGCTGAGAGGCCCCATTTGGGTTTGGAATGTGGCATCTTCCACTTGAGAAGTTTCGGTTCGCATTTCGAACAGAGAGCACTAGGACGCCATTGAGTATGGTTGGATTAAAATCAGCTCTTCCACATAAGCATTGTTTGAGAATGTAATAAAACGAGTTAAGTTTTTAATAAAATGTCCCTTCTCCTTGAGTCGCCGAACTAAAGAAAATGCCTCGAACCTGGTAGGTTTGTAAGTGCATTCATCATACCATTTATCGTCTGCCTTACCTACTTTTCGTCTGCAACATTTGTCATTTACTAAAAATATTTTTTTTGAATATTGGTCACGTTTAAAATCCTAAAGCTTTGTAAAAATGTACTTAAAACTAAACTTTTAAAAGTTTTTGAAATTTTAATAAATGTATAAATAGTTTTTTAATATAAATAATATTTTTTTTTACAAATTAATGAACATAAAAATTTGAATGTTTTTTAAGTTATGAACTTAAAATAAGTTTTTGAAAACAATTTAAACACAAATTTGAAAAAATCTATTCATACGTCTGTAGTACATACTTTGAAATTATTTAATTAATTTAAATGTTTTTAAAAATTGAAGAAGTAGTGTTTTTTTTAAAAAAAAACATATTTATACTTAAAAAAAAGCAAAAAAACAAATATAATTTTTTTAAATATTTTTTTCTTTCTTTGCTTATTATTCATAAAGAGATCTTCAAAAAAATATGGTATTTCTTATTTCATTATCAAAAATATTAGGATTTCGGCCTCGAGTCTCTCTTAATGTGATTGTATTAACAAACTTTGGAAGACTAATTTAAAGTTTTTAAAAAATTCGTAAAATGTAATTATTATTTTAAAATATTTACTGTGTTCTGTGTGAATTCTGTGTTAATTTACTTTATTTTGACAAAATAAAAACGTATTTCAGTGTTGTTTAAGCTTAAACAATTAATAGTCTTATCACCGGAACTAATCTTAATAATACGCTGAATTTTATTAAGTAGGTCCTAGAGCCGAAGGCTCTTTAATCCTCACGTGAATTAATAATATCATAAATAATTCATTAACTGATTAAACATGATATAAAGTAAAACAATTTATTATTCAATGAATATAATTATTTTCATTTTATTTTTGACTACTTGTGTTTTTTTGTATTGTTTTTCTTCATATTGACATATTGAACGAAAACACATTTTTTGCTTTCTAGGTACCGGGAGCTTAGAATGTATAAAAAAAAATATTAAATATACCTGTTACTGTGAGGATTAAATGAAATGTTCTCTAATATTATCTGTACGTTAAAACATAAATTTTGGATTTATATTTCTTTTTTTAAATACAACTATTTTATTTACAATAGCATGGTTAATTTCTAGATTTAATATCCATTTACTTTTGCTTAGTGATTATTTTTACAAATTGCTTGTATTTAAGAAATACTTGTATCTGAAAGTTTCACATTCAAGCCTAGTAAAATAATATCTTGAAACTAATTTTTATACTCCAAATACTATATTTTTCTTATTAAAAGACATTTACAGATATAAGAATTAAAATCCATAAATGTTAGTAAAAATTTCATAACATGTTTTTTT
This sequence comes from Troglohyphantes excavatus, assembly GCA_963932185.1. NCBI lineage: Eukaryota > Metazoa > Arthropoda > Arachnida > Araneae > Linyphiidae > Troglohyphantes > Troglohyphantes excavatus. Next base: position 18,840,232 of record OZ010668.1, on the reverse strand, counting down.
CTCTCCAAATCTTCGTGTGAGGAAAAAGTACTGTATGTTAACATTATAAATTAATAATAATCAGGGCCCCCCCCCCTTAGCAGATGTGGGGCCCCTATGCAAATAAAGCCACGGGCCCCCTTGTACTAGACTTTAAGTTTTTTTTAAAGCTAGACCAGTTTTGCCCCCAAGAAGAATCAGAACAAAATGACATGAATGTGCTAAACTAAAGTTTACTTTAAATTCAAAATTAGAGCCAAAGGTATACCCAAAAATCGTGTCTATCTAATACATGCAAATCGTTGCAAAAAGTACGGTTTTTATGCAGAAAATTAACCATGCAAAAACGTCTCTATAAAGTGCAAATGTCATTCTGAAATTTATATGAAAACGTCCTATCTTTAACCTTGTGCAGTTTGGCTCTGGTTACTTGGCGGTTGGTAATGACCCTTTAAGCTGAATCGAACGAATTAGCAAACGAATTTGGGCGAATTGACCAATTGGCTTACCTAAAACATGTAAACAATATGACGTCTCAGCGGCCACTTAGCCGGAGACGAGCCCTGTATTTCTGTTAATGCATTTTATAAGGGGTTATTTCATCATAAGAATGTGTTAATACTTACAAAGTTCACTTCAATCATTTTGCTCCATTCATGTTCATTTAAAATTCCGGCATTGTTCACGATGACGTCAATCCTTCCAAATTCTAAAATAACACTCCTGAAGGCATCTACAAGAAATTTAGAGGAATTTCGTATACAAATACTGACCATTATGTACCTGGATATATTTTAAGACTCGAATTAGGTCATCCTAGGATCTCTTTAGTCTTTATTCGTTTAATTTTAAAATACTGGATGCACCTTCTCAAAATGTCAGATGATAGGTTTGCTAACATTTGCTACTTAAACATGTATATTTTATCCTTTAACTGCACAAACAATAAATTTAATTATGGCATCTCAATAAAAAATATTTTACAAAACGCTGGTTTTTATTTTGTTTGGCTTTCGCAAGGTTATAAAGTTGCTGAACATTGCATTTCAACGATTGTACAAGTATACCATGACCAACACACCCAAACTGATCTTGCTTCAATGAACAATATTATTAACCACTCACAGTATAAATATATCAGAAACTCACATTTAATCGAAGACTATTTAATTTCAAATATAGACATCACTATAAAAAAAATTATTATACAAATTCGTTGCAATCAATCACGTATATTTTTTAAAGGAGTTGCTTTCGAAAATTTTCCTAACAATTCCTGTAAATTTTGTAACACAACAGAAAATGAAACCTCGGATCATGTATTTTTAGTCTGTCCAATTTACGATGCATTCAGACGAAAACACTTATCATCAATTGAATCCAGTAACATTTCAACCATCCTAAAATTTTACAAAAAATAATATTTTTTTTTTATAATTATGCAATTTCTGTTTTAAAATTCCGGGAGGACTTGATCAGTGAACTTGTGCAGGAATAACAGATTAAAAACCCAATTTTAATTGTTCATGAAATTTATTTTTGTCTTTTTTTTTGTATATTTGTCTCAAATTGTGTTTTAAATTTTTTAAAAATGCATTATATTGTATTTTGTGTTAAACTTTGTATCCGCTTTTGTTAAAATATGTTGCCAACCTTTGTAAATGGGCTACGGCACACTACAATAAACTTATCTATCTGTATAAATACTGACGACGAACTGCAGCGCAGTGGCGGCTCGTGGACTACAGCAAGTACAGCCGGACTGCACCTGATTTTATTAGTGTATTTTAAAACTAAAATTATATATTTTACTAATTTTTTTAAATGATTATTTGAATTGGAAATGAAGATGAAATTTCTACGGTAAGTTAAAAAAATCTCCTATAAAAAGCAAACTTGTTGCCGTAATGCACAATTTAGGAGCGGAAAAAGCTGTATTCAATCAAAACTGCAGCCAAAAAGCGAAGTAAGAAATCGGCTGCATCGTTGTCATGACAATCTTACGTAGTATGACTTCCCCCTACACGATAAAATGGAGGATGTGACGACACAAACGCAGCTCAAAAGTTTTTTTTTTTCAAATCTGCTGTACTTGGGAGTTCGATGAAATGATTGGTTCGTGCGTGAACCGGTGGGGCGGGCAGGGAGTGAAACCGAGAATTTCCAAGAATCTCTCCAAACGGAAGTAGTTCTCGCGATAAGTTTACACGTGTGTTATTGTTTCGTTACTTAAAGTAACATTAAAATTGACCGATTCGCTAGTTTTAAAAAAAGAAGGATTGATTTAATTTTCGAAAAATAAATGTTTTCTATTTTTTTCGCATGTTATCTTTCGTAATATTTGAAAGGAAACTTCGATTGAGTTTGAGTAAATTAAATATGAAAGAAGGTCCGTTTATGTAGGGTCGTGGAAAGTAGAGGGGGGGGGGGGGGGACTGCACTAACATTTTCGACCACGGGCCTCCACTGATTGATAAATCAATTAATCGTCAATGAAAATTATAAAGTCATCGATAGAAAATTACCAAAATCGTAATCATGACGATTTTTTACTTCCTGAATTTCGATATACTATATATCGAATCATCGAGCCAATCAACCAACACCAATAAATATATGTAAAATTGCATCTATTTTTCAGCTCTTTATTCAATGCACTAGAACTAATAATTAGGCAGGTAAATTAGTCCATAACTAGGCATCTAGATTGATCATTAGGCCAAGTGGTATGGGCCTTAACGGAATAGGTTGCCCAATCATGCGATGCATGTATTTCCACTTAACATTATACACTGTTAAAAATAGGTAATCAAAAATAAGTAAAATGTACTCATTTTTGAATACATTCGATGCTTAGCATGGCTCCGAATACGTAAGTTGCAATATTGAAAAATGAGTACAATGGGTAAAAATGAATAAACACTAACATGTTCGACCACGGGCCGCCATTGAACTGCAGGGTCTAGGCCCAGCAAAGTTGGTTTCCGTATATAAACTGTAAAAGCTTCTTTTCACACTCTGTCATTGCCTAGGACGAGTCATCTGATCACCAAGATAATGTTTCATATTTTCCACGGCTTCCACAATCACCTCACTACCATGGAGATCTTGTGGTCAGAGTTGATGACAAATGTTTGAGCGCCCTATCTACCTCTTCACTATCATTTACGGAACTTGTCAATGTTCTGCAGACACACTGTTAAAAATTATTACGACCGTGCACCAAAATTTGGTACCCATATCGCTGCAACCAACATTCGGTGCTTATAGTTTCACCATTTTACGGTGCTACCCAGTGCGGTTACACAAAAAATATTTTTGGGGGGTTCAAAACAAGAAATTTCCCAACTTAACTATTCGAAATTCTCAACTCAACAGTGCTGATAATCCCCATTTCCAACTTAGAGACATTTTTCAACTTTTTTTATATATATTTTAGGTGATATTATACATTTATCTCTCAAGCATTGAAATTTGTTGCTCCCACATTCTTCCAATGCCAGTGTCCGTTCTGCGGTCTAATTTAAATGTAGTCTTACAAGTTGGACGATTTCTAACCTTCCCTGGCTTTCATTTGTTAATAATATTAATTTTCTTCAGGCATAAATTTTCCCAACTCGGGATTTTTAGAATTTGAAATTCCTAACTTTCAGGGTTTCCAGATTATTAGGAGGGTGAGGAGGGGAGGGGTAGGACTCCTCGGTGTCACGTGCCTGGTGCTACCACGAATACCATTTAGTGGTGAAACGTTCCACCAAAACTCATAACGATGCATAAAACTCAAAATTCGAGGATTTTTTTTGTAGTATTATTTTTGTTGCGAAGCTGGCAACCCTCCGACCGCAAGATCACAACTTTTTTACTTTCTTTTGTTAAGTCCACCGATCAGACTCGAACTAGGAATCCTCTGACTCATAGCGGAACGCCTTTATCCATTGGGCCACGGAGGCCTTTGTTCGTTTTTGTCTTTCTTGAATTGGATTCTCTCGGCTTGTTGATGTAGCGACAGCGAAAATTTCGGTTGCAGTTAAAGAGATTGAACCAATTATCGGTGAAACCTCTGCTTTTTTTTTCCGATAAAGGATTTTTGGTTCAACTTAGATTCCACCATAATATGGTATCATTTGCTGCAGACCTCTGTTTTGCACCAAGATATGGTACATCGTTGAACTGAAATTTTTAACGTTGTAGAATGGTATAATCCCCTGAAAACTAAATAAATACATATTTTATCCATTCAAATGTTGACTGCAAGCAGTTCTGAATTCCAAAAGTGGTCCTATGCCATATTGGTAAAGGTTATATATATTTTCTAGTTGTTTCTATATTTCTGTTATTATAATATTTATTTAAAGTAATTTAATACATAAAAAAATTAGAGTCATATAAATTGATAGAACATATACAGAATCCAGGGTGATTGAACTGAAATTGCATTAGAGTTGCACAATAGGCTATTGACGACCGTTCGGGATCTATCCCGAAGGAAAGACCGTAAAACTCACAGTATCCAAAAAACTATACAAAAAAACCTTCTGCAATTTAGCTTATGTGATATTATTAAATTTAGATTTTTAAATATTCTTAAGAAATCCATTGTAAAGAATCAGTAGAGTAATGTTTTTTAATGAGAGTTTTAGATTATAAACTGTGCACAAAAATAAAAAATTCGCGAATTTATAATCGTGTATTGTCTTCTTAGAAGTAGAACCACGTAATTTTAAATTAAAGAGTTAGAGTAGAGAAAACACCGATTGGTGACGAAATCCAAAGATTCACGTGTGTGACCATGGTACGTCTATCACCTTTTCCTCTTTAGAACGCGTCAAGGTCACCACGTTTAGAAGTGAATCGCTTGTACTTCGTCCCCAACCTTTTTTCCTTACGCTTGCTAAACCTTTACTTTCAAAATGTACGGTATTATTTCTAAGACGACTATATTTATTTTATTTTCATAAAACAACTTTTGCTTTTTATATTGGACATAATTTATTATAAAAAAGAAGAAAAAAACTAATTTTTCAACAACAAAAAATATCTACAGTTACACAAACACATTTATAAGTAAGGGAACAAAGCTTCAAACAATAAAATTAGCTTTCTAAATTAAAAGTTTGTTAATGTTAATTTTTATTTAAAGTAATTTTTTGCTAGATAGTGGCTTTTAGGTAAAACTGAGTAATGTAAAATGCTCAGATATATAGACATTAAATTTACTTTTAAAATCCGATAAAGATGACACATCACATTTCTGGAACATTACATAGTCTTTCTTATCATCCGGAAGATTTTTAACAAATTCTTCAATTGAATCTTTGATGTCACAAATGCAGACCTATAAAAGTTTCTGTTATAAATTACACAACAAAAAATTCGTATTCTTAAAAAAAAACAAAAAACATCAATTTATAAAAATACAATATAAAAATATTCACTTGCAAAATAAATAATAGCACACTGCAATAGTTCGACAAAGAAATAGGTCAATACAACACGATATGGAATGCAACTCGAAATATATAACCAGAAACGTTGTCTTATAATTAAGGAGCTTTTCCTAAATGCATTGACTCAGATACACTGTTAAAAATAGGTAATCAAAAATAAGTAAAATGTACTCATTTTTGATTACGTACGATTGCTCCGAATACATAAGTTTCATTTTTGAAAAGGACATTTACTCAAAAAAATGAGTACAATGAGTAAAAATTAATAAATAGAGCAGTAGGTTGCCTACATAAACTGCCTTTATAATTCACTTTCAATAAATATCGACAATTACAACCAAGACTTACAGATAATCGGCCCCATATCCTTAGGCACCGCAGTCCTGCGCCTTATTCGTTGTACTACCAGGGCGACGTGAAGAAGTTATACGCAGAAGAAAAGTTAAAAAGGTGTGCCAAAAGAATGCGATGTAAGGTAATTGAATTGTAGTAACTCAGTTTCCATTTGAGCAATCGACATCAAATAATGTAGAGAACCATTCTTCTGAACAACTATTTTAAGTTTGTCAGGTCGCTTTGTTAAGATGGCTTGAACAGAAGCTGAAATTAGCAACATTAAATCCTATTTATCATTTTTTTAGGAAGTACAGTTGCTTAAATTTGAGTACGTCAACGCTCATTTACGATGCGATTGTATTTACAGAAAAACGAGTAGGTTCAGGTACTCATTTTTAAGTGCCTTTTTTTACAGTGTACAGATTCCAAATTATGAAAGTTCATTTTAATGCGAGAGTTTCATGTGACGTATTAACATGGTAACTTACTAGTAGTTTCGATTTTTTCCCTACAGCAGACAACTTTGCTTTTGTTTGTTTAATCGCTACGCTTGCAATTATGGAAAAGTTTGTTTATAATATTTGTTTTTTCCAAATAAATAATATTTTTATATCATATACGAATAAATTTAAGTACAGAAATACTTATATTATATTTGTATATAATTAGAATTCCAACAAAAAAGGAAAAATACTTTTATTTCAACACAAAAATACTTGATAAACGATGAGTACAATCTATTTCAGTGTATGTAGTAAATATTTCTATATTGAAGTATTATTTAAAGACTAAAACTTAAAATTATAGTACAGGAGCTAAAGCTCCATGCTAACCCTACGGAACTTATTCAGCGTCGCGGAACTTTCTCCATGTTCCGTTGGACATCGGTCTTCTTCTTCTCGGCATGAAACTACACCATAGGAGAAAATGTACTTTTGGAACGAATAAAAAATTCCGCTTCTACAGAAAGAGACTTCGAAAATATGAATTCAGTAAGGCAATAGTCTAATTTTCAGAAATATTGCACAAAACACGTTTTGAATGTTTGTTCTTTAATTTTGTACCATGTTTGTTTAGATGAGGAGGAAGAGAAAAACGCATGATCTGACACCGATTCTCCAAATTTTCGCATAATTACTAATTTCAGAACATTAGAGACACGACAGATTTAACGTACACTATCACCCCTACACAATGAGCCTTCAATTGGACTTTCAAAATCCCGACCTTCCCAGCCCAAATCTACACTGCAAAAAAGATGTTACTTAAAAACGAGTACCTGAACCTACTCATTTATCTTTGAGCACAATTTCATCGTAAATGAGCGATGACGTACTTAAATTTGAGTAACCGTACAGTCCCGTCGCGCAGGGGGGGGGGGGGGGGCAACAATCTGGAAACCCTGAAAGTTGGAAATTTCAACCTCTAAAAATCCCCGAGTTGGGAAAATTTATATCTGAAGAAAAATTATATTATGAGCAAATAAAAGCTGGGGAAGATTAGAAATTGCCTAAATTGTAAGACTACATTTAAGGCAGACCTCAGAACGGACACTGCATTGGAATATGGGTGCAGCAAATCAATGTTTGTGAAAAAACTGTTTAATATTACCTAAAATATATATAAAAAAAGGTGACCCCCCGGCACTTTCTGTGAAGGCACTGTAATCGTAAAAAATGATAAATAGGATTTAATATTGCTTATATTAGCTTCTGCTCAAGCCATTTTAACAAAGCGACCTGAATAACTTAAAATAGTTGTTCAGAAGAGGGTTTTCCACATCATTTGATGTCGATTGATTAAATGGAAATTGAGTTATTAAAACTCAATTATCTTACTTCCCATCCTTTTAGCACACCTTTTTTAATAGTTCTTCTGTTTACAGCTACTTAACGTACTGTGGTGTTGCTCTTCTAAGTCAACCCCTCACATGTAATATTTCTAATTATTGAATCAATACTTCTTTTTTTATTTTGCAAAGCAAATGCTTGTCGACCCCTTCTTTCTCTTTTTACAGATATTGCTCTTTTCCAAGCACCTCGCTGCTTTTTGCTTTTTCTCAGTGCACACTTTATGCATCATGTCCGGGGGTTTGCAATGATTGGTCATTTTTTTTATGAATCCCTGGGGATTTCTTCCAATTTTTTTTTTTTTTGAATAACAACTAGCGCCTTTATGGCGAGACATTGTATGACGCTAGTCTTTTTTTTTTTTTTTTTTGCCCGGAAGCTTTTTTTATGTAGAGATGAGGTTTGGACCTTGGACTTTGAGGCAGTAGGTTGGTTACCTTATTCTATGTCCTCAGATGTGAGCGGGCGGTTGTTACGTTATCATCCCGCGATTTAATTTTTAATGGTGCTTTGGTCTTTTTATCAAATGTATGTCAAATACGTCGAGAAGAAATGTATTGCAATACCTGTGATATTTTATGATAAGCGAAGAAAACTGAAGGATTTTTATTACGCATTTGGTTTTAGTTTTCTTGAGGAAATGTTTTTCATCCTGAACGAATTTTTTACTGACTGCTCTGACTCTTCTTCGGCCACAAAGGCCTTCCTTTTTTTAAAAAGAATATAGGCTGTCCTGAGTTCAAGTTGATCACGAGTTATTTAAAGTTTTGCTCCTGTATGTCCGTTGCCCGGCCTTTGATGTCCTCTTTGTGTTTTTAGAAACGTCCATCTTCCAAAAATGGTTGGTTTTAAGTCTTGTATTTTCCGGATGAACTATCTGCAGGGATAGCAGACCATTTCGATGTATCGTGTGTTCCCGTATCTCTTCCATCTACAGTGCAGAAGTTATGTCAACATATTTACAATAAAGTAAGTGTCAATTTTTATTTTGGCGTTCAGTTTGCTCCTCTGCTAATAAAATCAGAATGACTGAATCTTCTACCTACTTGACAAAAATAATAAAATGATGCATCTCTACAGAATTGATGTTACAGATGTAGTATAGGACTTTGGCGCGCGAGTTTTTTTTTGGGCGTATTTGAGGTACAGATGTAGTATAGGACATTTGGCGCGCAAGGTTTTTTTTTGGCGTGTTTTATAGGGGCGATAAATTTATAGTATGGCAACCCCACCTTACATTGTTGGTATGTTCCGATTCTTGTGGCGACTTTCAATCTGGCAATCCTATGACGTCATAGAGCTGTTTAACGGCAATTTTTCGTCGCCAAAAACAAAAACGCGCCAAATGTCCTATACTACATCTGTTCCGTATTTGATAGGGGCGATAAATTTATAGTATGGTAACCCCACCTGGCAATGTTGGTATTTTCCGATTCTTGTGGCGACTTTCAATCTGGCCACCTTATGACGTCATCGCGCTGCGTAATCGTTTTTGTGCGTTCCTGAAACTATGTTTAACGGTAATTTCGAATTTAACTATAATTTTAAATGTAACGGCAATTTCGAACGGAAGCGGAAGAATACAACAAACCTTGGGTCAGGTTTACTGTACGGTCACCCTTGGCGCGATTTTTCCGCATTTGGCGATAATTTTTTTTAAATGGCAACCCCCCTCCGAAACGACAAGGAATTGCAGCAACCCTATTGGACAACAGTCGCCAAAATGGCGACTTTTGGCGAGATTTTGAAAAAGTCGCCAAGGGTGACCGTACAGTAAACCTTTACCCAAACCTTTATAATAAATTCTACAATTTAGCAGCGAAAATCGGAAAAACCGTTTTGACGACTTTTTTCGTCGCCAAAAAAAAAAACGCGCCAAATGTCCTATGCTACATCTGTTTCGAATTGCTTTGTACCTTTTATTTGTCATCCTCTTTTAGACTGAATTTGAGCAAGTTAATACTTTAAATTTGTATTAGTTTGCTTTTTTTTTCAAAATAATATAGTAACTTTTTCTTTCACTAAGAAAGCCTAATTGGTCACCTGGGCACAACGCGTAGAATATGTAACAATTATGTTTGGCCGCACATAATTAGATGTTATATTAAGACAAAGTTATTCTAGTAATATTCCAATTATAAAAGATTTAATATTTCATAAAAAAAAATCCACCGGTACACGTCCCATTCGTAGTTTAACGGATAAGGCTCTGGACTGCAGTGCATGAAGATCTGGGTTCGATTCCAAGTAAATCTTGTTTGTAATTGTCGATATTTCTTGATATAGGCTTTATGAAAGATAACATCTGCTCTTTTTATTCATTGTAATAATTTTTGAGTACGTGTTTTTTTTAAATTGAAACTTTTCAAAACCATGATAAGCATGGAATGTACTGAAAAAAGAGTACATTTTACTTATATTTGAGTACCTATTTTTAACAGTATAGTGCCATCGCGATTAATCGCCAGCCAATAATTGATATTTCTAATATATCGATATTTTCGATACACATACATATTTTGTTGATATATCGAAATTTTATTATTCGAATAAGTAATAGATACAGTAACATTAAATAAACACAAGGATAAAAATGAGTACAAGGATAAAAATGAGTATAATGGGTAAAAAGGAATAAAAAAGAGCAGATGCTAGCCTACATAGGCTGCCTTCATACATCACTTTCAACAAATATCGGCAATTGCAACCAAGACGTACCGGGAATTGAACCCACATCTGCAGGTCCCGCTGTCCAGAGTCTTATCCATTAGCAACCAGGGCGACGTGAGGAAGTTATAAACAGAAGTAATGTTAAAAAGGTGTGCCGAAAGAATGGGAAGTAAGATAATTTAATTGTAATGACTCAGTTTCCATTTAAGCAATCGACCTCAAATGATGTGGAAAACCATCTTCTGAACCAATATTTTAAGTTTGTCAGGTCGCTTTGTTAAGATGGCTTGAACAGAAACTGAGATTTCAATATTAAATCACATACAATAATTTTTGCGAAACTACGATTACTTAAACTTGAGTACGTCATCGCTCATTTACGATGCAATTGTACTCAAAGAAAAACGAGTAGGTTCGTGTACTCATTTTTAAACACCTGTTTTATTACGGTGTAGCCAAGACTACTTGAAATACTCTTTTCTCGGTACTCTGAATTTACATTACTTGGTAGCCAACCCGACCCATTATAACTAATACATGTACCAAAATATCAAAATATTAATAGGGTGATGTTAAATACACTAAATACTGACTTTCATTCCAATCTCCAATAAAGCTGACGCACAGACAAGGCCTATTCCTTGGGCTCCACCTGTAACTATAGCAACCTTGTCCTGAAAAGTCATATTTTTCAGCTATTTTATCAAAAGGCAGCCTTTCAGTTGGAAATTGCATTCGAAATGTGATGATTTTGAAGAACCGTTTATCAATTACAGTTGCAAAACAGTGTCTGGATTTGGCTTAAAAGATTTGAACAGCTGAATGTTTAAGTTTAACTAGTGTGTTGCCAATGCAATGCCGAGTGTCGGCGATGTCAAAATTCGAAAAGTTGGTCGAGTATGTGTAACGTTAAAGCTTAATGGACAACTAGAACGGGGCGGAGTTTAGCTTTGTTTGTGGGATTTCGAGCACGTGCAAGTTGCCGATTACTGGTAAACAAACAATAATATCGCTTTTTTATATTCAAATTTTGCATTAATTACGTTTAACTTGTGTTTTAACATCATATTCTAAAAAAATATCATCGAGCCTTCCAATATATTAGTAGTTTCGAGTGAAATTCTAACGCTATCCCACAAACAAACTAGCTCTGACGTCACTGTGGGCGTGGTCATTCTATTCGTCCATTGATAGTAATATCCGCAGGGCTTAGCTTTTACAGGAAAATTAATCTTAATATTATAAATTAAGAAAATGAAATACGAATTATATGTCACCGGTCTGTGGTCGAAAATGTTAGTGCTGCCGAAATCATGCGAACCCCTCCTGTTTTCCACAAACCATACATGAACGGAAATTCTTTATTATTTACTACTCAAATCAAAGTTCCCTTCTTTCAATTCTTACGAAATGATAACATGCGAAAAAAATAGAAAACACTTACTTATTTTCTGAAAATTAAAGCAATTCTCCTTTCTTTTAAACATGCGAATCGGTCAATTTTAATATTAACTTAAATAACGAAACAACAGCAAGACAATAATGGTCCTGAAACAATAGAAAAACAGCAAATTTATCACAAAAACCATTTCCGTTTGGAGATATTCTCGAATGTTCTCGTTTCAACCACGCATCCCCGCGTCCCACGCACGAGCCAATCAGCTTATCGAATTCAAGTGCAGCAAAAACAAGAACATTCATTTCGGCTGTACCTCCTCACAAATGCAGTGCATTAGCATGGGGGGGGGGGGGAATCTCCATACTACGTAGAGGTTGCCATGTCAACAATACAGCCGATTTCGAATTTCGCTTTTTGGCTGCAATTTTGATTGAATGGAGTTTTCCCCCCTCCTGAATTGTGCATTACTGTAACAGGCTTTCTATTTATCGGAGATTTTGTTTACTACCGTAGAAATTTAATTTTCAATTCTAATCTTCATTTAAGAAAATTTGTAAAATATCTGATTTTAGTTTTAAAATACACTAATGAATTTAGGTGCAGCCCGGCTGTACTTGCTGTAGTGCACGAGCCGCCACTGTCACCGGTACAATCAACAGTAAAAATATCAGAGACAAGCAAAAGAAGTCAGTATAAAATATTCATCAAAAACCCACATAAAACTTCTATAAACCCTGCATGTTGTTTCAAATACCTTTATAAAACTTTTGATATCACAATTTTACAAATACTACTATAAAAAATCACCCAATGCTGTCTTTGATTTAATGCTGAATTTTTCTTTAGCTGGATGCAAAACGCGCTTTTTAATTTTAATTGAAAACGCACTGTGGGTAAGGTTTTATATTTGAATAAAGATTTTAATAGGTAATGGTTAAGTTCACTTTAAAAAAAATATACTTAAAAATGAGTACTTGGACATACTTGTTTTTCTTAAGCACAATTGCATCGTAAATGAGCGATGACGTACTCAAATTTAAGGAAACTTACTTTCTCAAAAATAAGCAGTGTGGTTTAATATTGCTAATCTGAGCTTCTGTTCAAACCATCTTAACTAAGTGACATGACAAACTTAAAATAATTGTTCAGAAAATGATTTTCCACATTATTTGATGTTAATTGCTTAAATGGAAACTGAGTTATTACAGCACAACTATTTACTTTGCATTCTTTTGGCACATTTTTTTTACATTTCTTGTGTTTGTAAATTCTTCAACGTCGCCCTGGTTGTACAACTGATAAGGCACTTGGTTGCGGTACAAGAGGATCTGGGTTCGATTCCCGGCAAGACTTGGTTGTAATTATTGATATTCATAGAAAGTGATTTATGAAGGCAGCCTATGTAGGAAAGCAACTGCTCTTTTTATTCATTGTACCCATTTTTGAGTACATGTCTTTTTCATATTTGAAACTTATGTATTCGGAGCTATGATAAACATCGAATGTAACCAAAAATGAGTACATTTTACTTATTTTTGAGTACCTATTTTTAACAGTATTTATTTGAATAATTTTTATTAAGAATTCTTGTGTAGAATGAAAGGCTAATTTCAAGCGTTAAAAATTTAAACTTAAATAATTTTTAACTGAAAATATAATGTATAGAAGAGGGTCAATTTTTTAAAGGTTAAATCTACACAAAATTTAGGTATATAGTTAAATTCCAGAATAAAATAACAGATAAAAATTAAACTTTTTATAGTTGTTATTCATTTGTCAGCGAAATATTAAAATTAGAACTAAGACATATTTTGATTAATTGTAAATAAATTAAATCGTTGAAGTTCCACTTAACAGTCTCATTCAAGTGCAGAGTTCTTATAATGTTACGAATCTAATGGAATATTTAAACTTTTGAATTTGCTTTTAATTTAGTTCTGAGGGATATATTTCTTTAAGTCAAACAGATAATCTGTAACACATTTTGTTCTAAACACGATTTTAAGTCATTCTTTTTCAGAAGTCTTGGTTAACGCCATTCTAAAAAAATAGGAAGAATTCGGTTCGAAAGTATTCTTTATAAAATGTGGACTTGTAGTAAGGCAATTTGTAAAAGCATCATTTTAAATATGATTTAAAAATATAATTATTTTTTAATTATTTATTTAAAAACTATAAATTTTAAAAATTGAATATGGTAAAGTTTATTAAATATTACGACATCTCCTTAATAATAATTATTATTATAATTATTGAATTTTGTTTTTAATTTAGAGAGAAAGAGTTCTGGTGGATAGAATTTTAAGTTGAACAAATCATTCAAAGTATATGGGTTTTACGAAAGAATTTGTTTTACTCTATTATAAAGAAATTTACTACTTTTTCGTATTTAATTAAAAAATATTTATATTAAACTCATTCAAATTAACTCAGAAACGCATTGAGATACAGAAATTTAATTTTAGAACATTGGAAAATTTCAAAACATCAATTAATTAAAAAAAAAAAAATTTCATATATCTTTAATCACATTTGTTTGAAATTTTAAGCATTTAGTTTATAAAAAATAGAACTCCTTAAAATCACTACAATAAGTAATAAAATCATTACGTTTTAAAATACCTAAACTATTTTTAATAAGTCCATTATATTTTGGTTTTTAAATTAGATATTTTTAATTAACTTCTTTTACATAAAAAAGGCTACACAAAGCAAACAAAATCGGTTCACCTTCAACAAATTCCTAAGTAATGTACTTTTTTAAAGTGTAATTACGCTCTACAAAATATTTTTGGAGCAGATCAACTATGATCGATATTTTTTCGGGTCTGCAATTTTGAGTTTAAAAATTAATCTCTTGTTGAAATACAAAGTATAGAAAAAAAAATACTTAAACAAAAAGATTCTAAAAATTAAGAAAAAAATTTAGGACCAAAAAAAAAAGTGTGGAGGTAAAAAAAGTGTGGAGGTGCCGGGGATCGAACCCGGGGCCTTTCACATGCAAAGCGAACGCTCTACCACTGAGCTACACCCCCGATGTCAAGCGATTATTTTTAAACTATATAAAACTATTAATATTTAAACCACTTGTATGCAATTAATTATGTAACTGTGTATGAATTAAAAATATTTTTATATTAAGAACGCTATATCTTACTAAATATATTATTTTAGAAAATAGATAACTTTACCACTGTGTATCTTTAAATCTAACAAGAAACTCAAGAATCATGCTGCCATCTAGCGAATAAAAATCGTACTAATTGTATTAAAGAAATAAATTAAATATGTTGTATATTTAAAAAATACATGAAAAAATAAGAATACTGAAACGTGGAACTTTTTTAACCTTCATTTTGAAAGATAATTAAATTCCCATCTATAAACCAATGTTTTTCTTTACCTTTAGATAGTTAAGTGGACTATGAAATAAAGTTTAACAATTTGCGCAGCCACCACTTTGAGATAACTTTAACTGGGCTTTCAGGTGCCATTTTTAATATAAATATAATTTCGATGCTTTCAATAATCAATGAGATATTTTAGGCTGGCATCCGTGTTACCAACTTCAATATCCTAGGGTATAGCAGCAAATTAAAAAATGCAGGTAGAGTAGAAATAAAACACGTCTTAAAAACCTGCAAAAGATTTTACTTGAAATTATGTTTTCCCAAAACACGTTTTTAACAGATAAATATGGAATGTATACAAGGGTATCAAATACAAGTAATTATAGCGTTTGGGAGAAGTTGCTGAATAGTCATAAAAAAATGCAATAATAAAAACAAACTTTTCACAGATAGGCAACTTTATCATAATTTAGTTCTCTGCTCAGTTAATTGATGTGACTAGTGGTGCTATCTAGTGACACATATTGAAACCAATGTTTTATAGAGGGTTGGCTTTGTAGAAATGTCTTATCAAGGGGTGCTCATGGCTCTAATTTTTAATAAAAGTCATATACAGGTACTTCAGGGAAATTTAGCCAATTTTTAAAAATAAAATTTTCAACTTTAAACGTTTCGTTTACAAGTAATAAATGAACAACCAAGGGATTGCAAGGGGCTCTTGGCTCAAAAGGACAAGGTGAATTTGTACATTAAAATAACTGTTAGGAGGAAATATATGTTGTTATTTATTTCCAACAATGCTAATACAATGAATAACAACAGAACGCAATGTTCCGAACACCAAAATGGAGCCACTTCTGGTCACACGAAAAAAAAAGTTTAAAAAAAAGGAAAAATATATTTAAAATTCAAATAAATTATATAAAGTACTATTAAATTTAATAGCAAAAAAAATATCAACTTTCTAAAAGCAATAAACCATTATCAATAAGAAATGAATATTCAATATCAATCACGCCTATTCCACTGATCTCTAATTGTTATTCATCCTTATCAATTCGTCATCTTGTCATGGTTGAAAATACAAGGCAGTACGTATAAGACGTTAATTTAACCAACCAACCAATCTGCAGAAGAAAAATTAATAATAACGGAAATTTAATTGACGAAATTACGTTTGTGTTGCCAATTCACTACATTTAACGCATGCTTTAGTGCATGCGACATATTTTTAAACGCATGCGTCATATATCATAGCCAAACGAAATTAATATAATTTCAGGAATATTTTCCTGTGAAACAACTAAACTCGATTCAAGAGAGCAAATATCAACATCAGTGACGTCACAGTGCATTATTAATTTATTTGTCGAAATGCGATTGGATAAAAACATTGCAGCTTTCTCGGAAGTCCGTTATAATGGGGAACTTAACTTGACTGTTGAATGTGTACGATTGCACGCAATTTTTTTGCGTTAATTGACCATTCTGTGCGTTTGAGCAAGTTGTGTACAATTGAAACAGCGTAAATATGCCTCCGATGCCCAGCGGAAAAGCGGTAAAAAAAGCCGGGAAGGCCCAAAAAGCGGTCCGTACCGGCGATAAGCGCAAGAGAAAGAAGAAGAGGAAGGAAAGCTTCAGCATCTACATCTACAAAGTTCTCAAACAAGTGCATCCAGACACGGGGATCTCGAGTAAAGCGATGTCCATCATGAATAGTTTTGTGAATGACATCTTCGAGCGCATCGCAGCCGAATCATCGCGCCTTTCCCAGTACAACAAGAAATCGACCATTTCTAGTCGAGAGATCCAGACGGCCGTTCGTCTCCTGTTGCCCGGCGAACTGGCCAAGCACGCCGTGTCAGAAGGTACCAAAGCCGTCACAAAATACACGAGCTCCAAGTAAACCAGCTCGCACCTTCCTATTTCTTGTGGAAAAATCTATTCATGGAGTGTCATAACTTGTTATTCTCATTGCTGAAGTTTAAAATTGTGGAAAAATTATTTAATTGTTGCTTGGACGAAAAGGAATTTATGTTTTAATGGTATTTGTTTGTTTTCTATCGACATGATTTTCGGATAAGAGACCTTATCTTTTAAATATTGATGTGAAATATCACTCGTATTTTAAAATTTTGACCAATGCAATTCGTTTGTGGTATATTATATTGAGTTTTTTGTTGTGTTTTATTTTACTTGCAAGTGTGTCGAAGTCTGCTATTTTACTTGTGAAGACTATTTTGGCTCGTTCATGTGTAAATTCCAAAGCTTTCAACGAAATAAATATTGAAGTTCTAATATATTGTCCTTGCTATGTTTGTTTAACTGATATTATTTAGTATAATTAAGATATAACTATTTAAATTGTGTTATTTATCTTTTTCAAATATTTAAATGGATAAAGATTAATCTAATTTTAAAATATTCTACAATAGCTTCTGTTTAAAATACCTAAAATAAATTTGTAGTCAAAGGAGCTTTAACTTATATGCAACCTCCATATATATTGTAGGTCATTTATATGTTCCAGAGACTTGCTATTTTTAGAGAAGCATTTACAGAATCTACTAAATATAAAAGTAATACCTAGCAAAAATTATATTGTGTTACATGAAAATTCTAAAGGTGCTGTAAAGTAATGAGTATATCTGTTTTAGGAAGTTTTACTTTTAGAGTGTTTGCACACATAAAACAAAGAAAAGGAAATATTAATAGTTCTTGATATACTGAAATAAATGCGAATTCTCATTTCACCCCGCTGTAAATATTCGATTTGATTATAAAAAATTTCTTTTATTAACAAGTTTAGTGACTTTTATTACTACTTCGATGGTATTTGGTATTGCATTGCGGTAAACCTTTTTAAAAAAAATCGAATACAGTAATATTCATGTCCTATTAAAGGATTCTAACTAATACCCTCAAGTATAGTTGATATTGTTGCATCTTTTTTTAAAGGTAATAAAAAATAGGGTCAGGTTTACTGTACGGTCACCCTTGGCGCGATTTTTCCGCATTTGGCGATAATTTTTTTTAAATGGCAACTCCCCTCCGAAACGACAAGGAATTGCAGCAACCTTATTGGACAACAGTCGCCAAAATGGCGACTTTTGGCGAGATTTTGAAAAAGTCGCCAAGGGTGACCGTACAGTAAACCTTTACCAACTGTAAAGTTCTCTTAAAAATAGTTTATTTTCAAAATATGCATATTTAATTTTTATTTTAATAGTAGTTTCCAAGAAACACCTGAAAGCTTATTTGAAAAATATTTCGACACCGAATGTTTTTATGAATTGAAACTTTTTCTCGAAATCCTTGCATGACTCAAGTCGTTCAGCTCCGCCATAGGGTTCGGGTCTTTCCTTCGAGATAGGCACCGAACCGTCGCCAATAGCCCACTGTGCAGCTCTAGTGCGACGTTATTTAAACAAACCGCCATAGGGTTAATACTTTTCCAAGTCGTTGGAACTTTTGATGAAAACTTTTAAATAGGTTGGTTCGGTTTAACGTCGCACTAGAGCTGCACAGCGGGCTATTGGCGACGGTTCGGTGCCTATCTCGAAGGAAAGACAAGGGAACACATTCATACAACTTTTAAATAGGATGATTCTTTAATTTAATATTAAAATTGACAATCACTTGTCAAGTAGAATTCAGAATATTATCTTAATTTTTAAAAATATACTAGACTAGTGATTCTCAAACAGTTTATGTATATAAGCTACTCTTTTGAAATTCACAGTAAAGGCTCTGCAAAACAAAACTAATCGATAAAATCAGAATGGTAGTTTGAGAAAACCTCGAACAATTAAAAGTTTCAGATTATATTAAAATCGAATTAAATACTTTCTGGTTCGCGAATTTTGATTAAAAGTAATAGAAAATTGAAGAGATTTGCTCCTCAAACTTTATCTGTACTTCTAATGAGTAACATTATGATACTGTGCCTAGAACAGAATTTTTTAAATCGGGCCCTGTAACCCACTTAGAAAATTTTACTCGAATTTTTTTTAAGTAGACTTCATGAAGTTTTAAGGCTAAATTTCTACAGTTTGAAATATACATGTTTGTTTTATTAAAAAAAATTTAACTATTTAGATAACCAAGTTAAACATGTAACCTATTTAGCAATTAAACTTTAAATATGGCCCCCAATTCTTAAATTGGAAACATTTGTAATCTATACTTTACCATTACATATTCCTGTTCAAAAACAAAAAGGATGAGTACCTAATGCAACTGTAGAACATCTGCAAGTGTAATGACGTCAATATGCCGATTCTTTTAGAGGGCAAGTCTTAAATTAACAAAAACTGTATAGTGAATGCACAGAATTCAAATTACTAGTTTAGCACACCTGTAGTCGCTCGTCTTTTAAGAGGTGTCAGACAAGTTATGAAAACAAATTCTGATTTAGTTTAATAGCTATGCATATTTTAACAATACCTATTTAAGTTAATATGCTAGTTAAACTGCATATTTACAATAATAATTTTAAAAGTTGACAAATTACTTCAGTACGAAAAGGCAAGGAATGTGTTGAGTGCAGCTAACGCTAACTTTAACTATTAGTATACTGTTAATATACAAATATTACATTAATTTTATAGTAAACATTTCTAAATAAATTTTTACATTATATAGCTAAATATTTAAAAATAAAACGCAATTTTCGTGAAATTAAGCTATTTAAAATTATACTTACTGAAATAATTGTTTCGCATACAGAAATAAACGACACCAATTTATTTTAGTACTCATTTTACATGAAGCGAAAACAAAATGTCACACAGACGTGGTTCACAAAATAATAAAAACACAGCGAATGCATAGGGATAAAACAAGTCGTCCACGGAAAGATAATTAAATTTCTCGATAAGATCCCCAAAACAAATGATAAAGTCTACGCTTTCTTCTCGGTTTTCTTCGGCAGTAGCACGGCCTGGATGTTGGGCAAGACACCTCCCTGGGCAATGGTCACCCCACTCAGAAGTTTGTTGAGTTCTTCGTCGTTTCTAATGGCCAACTGCAAGTGACGAGGGATAATCCTCGTCTTTTTGTTGTCGCGGGCAGCGTTGCCGGCCAACTCTAAAACTTCGGCGGCCAGATACTCAAGCACAGCGGCCAGGTAGACGGGAGCTCCCGCGCCGACTCTCTCGGCGTAGTTGCCCTTCCGCAGCAATCTGTGGATTCGGCCGACGGGAAACTGAAGTCCGGCGCGGCTGGATCGGGTCTTACTCTTGCCCTTTACTTTGCCTCCTTTACCACGGCCAGACATATTTTAGTTCGTAGGTGAATAACGGGGAATACCTTTGTATAAATGGAATCGCTTTGGACGAAAAGATCGCTGCAGCAGTAATGATATCAAAGAATTTCTTTGAATGCGATAAAAATTTCAGGAATTACGAGTTTTGTTAAATCGATCAGATTGTATGCCGACCAATCAAAGGAATTCTAAATTGACCAATAGGAAATGTGAAGTAGTACTACGCCCTCTACAGTGATTTCGGTTTCATTTATGCAAATATCGTCTGCATTGGTTTGGTTTGATTAAATAAAGTCGCACTAGAGCTGCACAGTGGGCTACTGGCGATGGTTCGGGGCCTATCTTAAAGGAAAGACCCGGAGACGATGCCTCGTATTTTTGAAGCATGGTCAGATGAGGAGACAACACCTGAGCTGGCACCCAACGCCTTCAATAGACGTCGGGACTTTTGGACCCCGATCAGATTTATCATGCACCAGTTCCATATACACGCCAATAATTTTTTATGTATGTTTTTCTAGTATTTTGTAGCTAAACTGGCATCCCTCCGATCAGAAGATCACTACTTTTTTACTCTTCTTTGTCAAGTCCGTCGCACAGGATCGAACTAGGAATCCTCTGATTCCCAGCTGACGCCTTTATCCACTGGGCCACGTAGGCCCTGTTTTGGACGACTTTCTAGTATTTTTATAGCAAAGCTGTCAATCCTCCGATCGTAATATCACTACTTTTTTACTTTTCATTGCCAAGTCCATCGCACTGGTTCAAACCAGCAATCCTCTGATTACTAGCTGAACGTGTTTATCCAATGGGCCCCTGGAGGCCTTTAGATAAATGAAAATATATATTGTAAGCTCATGTGTTGTCATCAGTATTTGACGATGGTTAAAAAAATTCGAGGCAGTGTTCGCAGGTCCTTCTTTTGTTTGTTTGGTTTTTTGTTAATTAACGTCGCACTAGAGCTGCACAGTGGGCTATTGGCGACGGTTCGGGGTCTATCTCGAATGAAAGACCCGCGAACACATACACATTCACGCACACATTCATACATGCACCTCGTTATTTTAGAACCATGGTCAGATGACGGTCCTTCTTTCGAGATAGACCTGAATCGTCACCAATAATCCATTCTACAGTGCAGTTATAGTGTGGCATTAATTAAACTAACCAACCTTAATGTGTAAGTCGTAAAAGTTGTTTGGTTGATGTAACTTCGCACTAGATATGCACAATGGGCTAAGTGACGGTTCGAGATCGATCTCGAAAGTTGGTAAGTTAATAAAATTCTCGCGTTAAATGCACTAGCCAGTGTCACAGGAACTTGTTATTTTCTGGAGGGAATGAAAATGTTCTTTACGTAAATGACGTATTTTTTTTAAAGTTGTAATTATAGAAAATAGTATGGAGTTGATACATCAAAAAATAAATTAAAGTGTATTCGTTTTTGTTTAGCCATCTGAAGAACATAAATTAATCCCGAAAACGTATTTAAGCTAAAATATGAATTTATAGATGTTCTGTTTGGTTGTGTTAAAAAACGCTCAGTGGGCTATTGGCGACGGTTCGGGGTCTATCTCGAAGGAAAGACCCGGGAACACACAACATTCATACATGCACCTCGTTATTTTAGAACCATAGTATGTTCCATAGTAGATGTTCAGATTTTTAGATTAATGGTTGTTTAAAGGAGTTTATTTAAATTTAGCTTTCTTCAACATAATGTTTGGTTTGGTTAATTAACGTCGCACTAGAGCTGCACAGTGGGCTATTCACGACGGTTCGGGGTCTATCTCGAAGGAAAGACCCGGGAACACATACACATTCATTCATACCTGCACCTCGTTATTTTAGAACCATGGTCAGATGACGAGGAAACATCTGAACTGACACCCAACGCCTTCAATAGACGTCGGGACTTAGGACCCCGATCAGATTTATCGTGCACCAGTCCCGTATACACGCCAGTATAATTTGTTGGATATTCTGGACGACTTTCTAGTATTTTTGTAGCGAAGCTGGCAACCCTCCGATCGCAAGATCACTACTTTTTTACTTTTCTATGTCAAGTCCATTTCACGGATTCGAACCACCAATCCTCTGATTAGTAGCTGAACGCCTTACCAACTGTGGCTCTTTTAACATAATGTAATTTTTTAAATAGGAATTTTCAATTACATAATATGTTTAGAAAATAAAGTATAAATTTGACGGTTTCAATTCTAAGGAAATAATCACTCTGAAACAATAACTCTTTTAAC
Source organism: Troglohyphantes excavatus (assembly GCA_963932185.1). Classification (NCBI taxonomy): domain Eukaryota; kingdom Metazoa; phylum Arthropoda; class Arachnida; order Araneae; family Linyphiidae; genus Troglohyphantes; species Troglohyphantes excavatus. The sequence continues at coordinate 18,817,677 of OZ010668.1, read as the reverse complement.
TTTTTTATCAAAGAAATTGACTAATTTTTTCCTTTTTAATATTTTTAAAAAATAGTCGAAATTAAAAAAATGTAATCTTTTTACTAAAATGAGTACAAGGGCCAGGACTGGTGCACGATAAATCTGATCAGGGTTGGCGTGAGTGCCAGCTCAGGTGTTGTTCTCGTCATCTGACCATGGTTAAAAAAATACCAGGCATCGTTCCCGGGTTTTTCCTTCGAGATAGGCCCCGAACCTTCGCCAATAACCCATTGTACAGCTCTATTGCGACGTTAATTAACTAAACCAAACAGAATATCAACAAACGAATTTAACAAATTATACCGGCGTGTATACGGGACTGGTGCACGATAAATCTAATCGGGATCCAAAGCCTGGCGACTATTGAAGGCGTGGGTGCCAGCTCAGGTGTTGTCCTCATTATATGACAATGTTTAGAAAAATACGAGGCACCCTATCTCGAAGGAAAGGCCCGGAAACGATGCCCCGTAATTTTGAACCATGGCCAGATGACGAGGACAACACCTGAGCTTATATCTTTAGTGTAGGATGGTTGAATTAAAGTTACACTAGAACTACACAATGGGATATTTATAGATGAGACTAGTTGGAAAAATAAGATATTTACAAATTCAAAAGAGAACAAACTTGAGACATTCCTTAGTGGACTAGTGCTTTATGATCAGACTTCTACGATTAAAATTAATTTATTTGATCCTAGATAATTTATTTTAAAATTAATTTATTATCTTGCCCTTTCTTCTATAATCATATTTCCTGTGACTGGACTAGTTCACACTTAAACACTCACTGTACTTAGGGATTTATGGATATATTAAATCTGTCGCAACTAATGTTCACACTGCCAGCTGCTCAACCATTTGATCCTGGTTGAAAATTATCAGGAAGCAGAGCTGCCAAAAATCATGATTTAGAAAGTCTTTTTCAATGGTTTTGATTTAATTAAATTTAAGTTTTTTTTTTAAGCAGCTCATGAGCATGCTTCACCACCATTGGAATTAGCTAATTAGAATGTTTCAGCTAATTATATAATTTGTTCATAATTTTAAACACACCACTTTAGTTTTCCTCAAAACAGGGAAAAATTTGGATTTTTCCCCTGAAACCAAACTTTTCCAGTTCCGTCAGGAAGTATTCCTTCCCTTCAGAATAGATCTTAAACTGTCATAATTATTGTTGAATAGTGAGCTTCCATTTTTAATTAAAACAAACGTAAATGGTACGTTTAACTTAATTACTATCATAATAGGCAACAGGTGAAATGTTAACTGCTACAAGCTTTAATAAAATACTTTTTTGCATACTATGTGTATTCGTAATTTTATGTATAAGGCTGGAGTCTTACCTTGCAATAAATCACTAGATAATATTTTTATATATAAAAAACCTATTAAATGTAGCACATTCAACTAATTATATCCACCTAAAGAAAAAAACATATTGACATGCATTTAACAATTCGCTCATCAATTCTGCAGACTTTTAAACTCTACCAACTAAACAATCTTTAAACTCTTAGGATAGAAACTTGCGAATGTTTAATTATTCCTTCAAAGCTTCCTTATCAATAATTTACACCTCTCTTTGTGAAAAAGTTATATTTAATGCCTACTGAATTTTTTGTAAAAATAAAATGTCAAACCTTACACTCATATCTTACCTTTACTTAAATCAATGTATAATGAAGTATTGAAAGTGGTTCTTCATTAACTCAACTAAGTTTTACCTCGTTTATGAATTGATCATTGCATATATTCATTATTCTTGAGTTTACACAGTAAAAAGTTGTCATTTTTTTTATTGCATTTACGCTAAAATTTAATAAGTAACTAAATCTCATTGCCCTACTTAGTCTTGGTAAGCATATTACAGTTTGAGACTTAAAAACATTAACCGATGATGCTCAAGGCTTATGGAGAAGCAATTGTTCAAAACATTGCCATATAGTTTTAGTCAAACGCAACAAGGTTTAAAACCCTTAATCAACATATTGAAGCAGAAAAGCATGCTAAATTTATTATGGACAACAGTTATTAAGCAGGTACTGTTCAGCTTATGAAGGCAGAATTACAATACTTGACAGTTTTGAATATCGATACCACAATAGAGTTTATCATCAAGTTAAAAAATTTTTAAAGCTAAACTACGGTAGATTAAATCCAATTTAGATTAATTTTGCAAGGTAATACTATACAAGAAAAATTATTATATACTATCTTTTTCAGAATAGATTGCAACTAGCTTAAGGTAGAACTCTAATTATAAATGCAAATTATTGAAGACAGACATGCTACTGAACTGAACACATTTATTTAGAGGACAACATAAAAAACTCCAGGTGACCACAGTTTCACACACGGTTCAATTACAAGACGAATAAAATGAAATTCACTCATGTTCAGATAACATTTAAAAAAAAAGATTAAAAAGTCATAATTCAAGTGTTACATCGGTGAGGGACTTTTCTTTACCTTTCAATATAGAAAAAGACAATGAAAGCACCCGCTTGCATAATACCGAACTTAGCCTCCGAAGCCGTAGAGGGTACGGCCCTGGCGTTTGAGAGCATACACAACATCCATGGCAGTCACGGTTTTCCGTTTGGCATGCTCGGTGTAGGTGACTGCATCTCTGATCACGTTTTCAAGAAAAACTTTGAGGACGCCGCGGGTTTCTTCGTAGATCAAGCCGGAGATACGCTTCACACCGCCACGGCGAGCTAGACGACGGATGGCCGGTTTGGTGATACCCTGGATGTTATCTCGAAGAACTTTTCGATGACGCTTGGCACCACCTTTTCCCAATCCTTTGCCTCCTTTTCCACGACCAGACATTTTTCAAAGTAAATTGGTAAACAGAAGAACGCAAATTGTTGGCAAACAGCAGCTGACAACGATGACTCTTCGGGGGCAACGCAGGTAACGCTTTATTGCATACTAATCTAAAAAAATATTACGTCATTATAGTTACGTACCTGGCAGAAAGCTGCTAAATAGCCTTATTGACCAATGGGAAAGCTGTATTCAGATTTTGTTCGTACCTGAAAGAAAGCTAGTCATTTAAATATTTATTTTTATTGTCGGCTTTTTGTTGCCAAATCTCTCGACTATTATTAACAATTATATTTTAAATTTTATTCTTGTTAAAAAAATTGTATGAATTTTCAAAAAGTTATTTAAATCTCATGTATAAAAATGAAATAATGGTAGAAACAGTTTTTTAAAAATGCATTTGTGATAAGGTTTTAAAAATTTTATTCAATATTGCAAATAAATTTCATTGTAACCGTATTGGAAAATGGAAATGTTTACATTTTGTACTATCTAAAAAGTTCCAGTTTGAATAAGAGTGTATCAATTTATGGATACAGTGCAATAATTTGCGATCTGATCAAGACTTCTATATTTGTAAATATGTCAGATTTACTGTCATATTTTAGTGACATTTTCTCATCTCTTCCATTTATCATCTTGACGAATTTGTATTTGTCAAGACAAATTTATCGGCTGTACTTCAACCAAACCAAACGTAACAAAAACGAAATCTTATTTTGTTTCGACACGTTGACTTTTACGCAGACATTAAAAAAAGCACTCCTGCCTTTTTCCGTCATTGTCATTTTGTTACTGTTGCATATCCGGCTAGGAAGTTGGCCAGTATTTCTTGTGTTTTTAATAATATTGGTACTTTTTCAGTTAATCATGAAACCATCGTCATCAGAAAACAAGCAAATCACCAACGGCAAAAACCTAACATTAGGTTACGGTGCCGCCTTATGGTACTTCAGAAACTACTTAGATAGGTTTCTTGAACAAAATCTGTCCAAGAGAATTAAAACGTTCCAGTCTTTTCATGTAGTCAAACTTCCTGAAAAACTATATATCCTATGTCCACTCACATGTCAAGTGAAGGAATACATAGACGATACTCCATTAATCGACCGGTGTAGGGAATTACCTCCACTGATCAAAGACAATTCAGGGATCGTCAAAAGGGAGTATAATATAACAGTATACAGGATCCAGCACCCACTACAAACATTCAGGTGCGCGATTGAGTACGCGCAACCCCTAAAGTCCTTGCTTAGATTCAAGGAAATGGGACGTATCAGCGCCAACGACTTATGTGCACAGAGAGAAGAATTCTGCAAACATTTGAATAAGTTTTTAAAGGATGGTTGTAACACTTGCAATCTCTGTGAACTTGTCGAGTTTGACGATGAAGTTGAAAACATTCACGATGTTCTTTTTAATGTGGATTCTATTCAAGTATTCATAAAGGAAAATCATTTAAAATAAAAAATGTAATTTGTTTTTGAATTTTCAGGTTTCAGTATTAAAGATATTCTAGAGCAGTCAAAAACCATGATTTAGAAATTTAATTTTTTTGTCTTTTTCAAGGTTTTTTGACTCATTTAAATTGAGTTATTGGTAAAGGTTTACTGTACGGTCACCCTTGGCGACTTTTTCAAAATCTCGCCAAAAGTCGCAATTTTGGCGACTGTTGTCCAATAGGGTTGCTGCAATTCCTTGTCGTTTCGGAGGGGGGTTGCCATTTAAAAAAAATTATCGCCAAATGCGGAAAAATCGCGCCAAGGGTGACCGTAGAGTAAACCTGACCCGAGTTATTTTTTAACTCATGAGCGTGCTTGACCTATGATTGGAATTTTAATGTTTTAGCTAATTATAAAATTTAGTCATTTTAAACAAAGCACTTTATTAAAACAAATTATGATATTGCAATTGCAAAAATAATTTAAATCGTGTGTCTAACACCAGAACTTGGAAAAAAATGCTTGATAGTTTTCCAAAAAACCAAAATTTTGGAGAAAAAAATTTTTGTTGGTTTTTCCAAAAACCAATAACCATAAAAAAAAAAAATCCAACTCCGACTTTAACTGTAAAATCACACTTTTTAAGATAAAGAAGATAAAAATTACCTAGGACTATCTAGGTAGTTCCATTATAATTTTCAAAAAAATGAAATGTACCATTATGATAGTCAATAATAGCTATAAAATTTCAAATATATAATTACATTTATATAATTAGTGACACATTTATAAATTATTCAACTGCTGATTAATTTCATAATTTATTAATCACAAATATAATATTAATAATTAAATAAAAATTATAATATGCATATTTCGCAGTAAAGTGTTTATAAAATTTTCTACCAAATATCATTTGAGGGAATATATTCTATGGATCTTCCTCTTCTATTCATAAACGTCTAAAATATTAGTAATTATATTTTATTTGTTGAAAAAAACATGTTCTACTAGAAAACTTAGTGGCAAAAGAGAAACATCGAAATAAAACTAATTTTTAAAGTTATTAAATTGTGTATAAAAATATCTATAGTTGAATTACACTTTGTAATGACCACATTTTCATATTTTTACAGGCTTATTAAAGTTTTATGGTAAAGGAATTCTGATTACTATCAATTCTTTAATTGTGTATATAGTATCTCACAAAAATGTATATATGTCTAAATGAAATATATTTGTGCAAGAAAATTTTGTGTTTTTGGTTAATCTTTCTTACTGGGTCACCCTGATTTTTCGCCAGATATGACAACCCACCGCCAAATGCTGATTTTGGCAACCCTGTTGGCAGAAAGTAATTAATTGTTAACGATTTTTGTGAATTTTATGTAATTTTCCATTTTTAAACCCTTCATTTTCGTTGGTGATCCATTTTTGAGAACCCCTGGTTAACTAACTTGGACTTTTTCAAAAAGTCGTAATAAGACAGATTAACCGTATCTTTATTTTCTGTGATTGCTTTAATGTTTGTATATAAAGTATTTTATGTAATGTTTTTATATATATTGCTGACAAATATATATGATTTTTTGCAATTGTAAAATAACAAAAATTTTAGTATTAACATTACTCTTCAAGTTTGTGGCTTGAAGTATTTGTAATAATTTATTTAACTCATTTTTTTGAGAATATTAGTATTCACTGCAGTATAGTACATTTATAGTAATTATATTTTATCATGTAATAAAAATTTGTTACTACAAATGAGGTATTTTTATTCAAAATCGAAAATTATGTATTCTAAAAGTAGTTTATTCCTTTATTTTATTTGTTAAATTATATTTTGAGAGTTGGTTTAAGCAGAACTTTCTTTTGAAATAAAATCAGATTTTGCCGAAAAAGAGCAAAGAGATCTACAAAACTTTAACTTCATGTAAAAAAATTTTTATGTGTAACATTACTTTAAAAAAATTCTTATAAATCTACATTTCCAATGTTCAATTTAATATCAAAGCATCAACTATTTTCTTTAATCGTGCATGGTTATGTAGATTGTTGAAAAATAAAAACTGCACATATCTACAATTTTAGAATTTTTTTATTAAGCTTTCTAATGTTGACATTGCAGTAATGTGCAAAATTATGCCGTTTTTTATTACTATGCAAGAAAATCTATATAGTTTTTAGAAAGCGTTTGATTTAAGTGTAAGAGTACTAATCTAACCCTTAAAAGTATGTGCAGTTTTTTCTTCAAAACTACATCAATTTGATACAACTTAAATTAAAAATTAAGTAGGAATGCATGAAATACCAAATTTTGTTGAATATTCAGTTACATTTTATTTGTTTAATGTAAATCAGTTAATTTTCATGTCAAATTACTAACTGATCAAACAACAAGTTAATAATAGGCTCTTCGAAAGTTTTGATTTGAAATGGCATACATATCCTCCTATAAATATTGATATAATTTATGACCTTAACTGCAATAAGTAGCGTTGATAGGAAATACATTTTTAAAAGCAGGAAACATTTGTTGTTACTACCTAAAAAATCGCATACCATTTCCAAAATTTAATCTTATTACATTTTAAGTAAAAGTAATGATTGCTTGATGTAATATGCTCATTAAAAATACATTCCATGGTGTCAAACTTAAGAAATTAAATTTTGTTAACATTTAAGTGTTTTAATTAATCACCTTTTTAAAAATACATTCTTAACTGGATTTTGTTATGCAACAACCGGTTAACTCGCAAATTAAAAAAAGGTTTCCAAAGTTTTTAAATGGAAGCCCAAGGTTAAATCAGTAGCGACACTGGACACGTAAGGAATCATTGCATTTTCCTATTGAGTGGTTTGCGGTGCCGGATTTAGGCATAGGCTGCAGCCTAGGAGCCTGCACCACACACCAAAATATAATATAAATTACTTAAAATCAACACTTCAAAATTGTGACAACGACCTGTTTGTAAATAAATCATTCAAACAAAAATTTTCTAAGCGCAAACAAGTTTGTTTTATGGATAACTTGCAATAGTGAAACGCTCATGGCTGTATTTTTCACCGAGTGATGGGCATGTATACTGTTTTGTGTATTCGGTTCAGGGCCATTTGACAGTAATATAAATAAGAGTGCAAAATTTTATTATAATTTCCATAGCATTTTCTAAAATTCCATTGCATTGTTGAATTGTTTAACATAGTGGACATTTACAATACTGATTAACCAATTTCATTAGAATTCAATTTATATAATTTGCAGTTTTGGAATATAATTTATTTTAACCCCCCCCCCCCCCCCCCCCTGTTTTACTGGAGGGGTATTCCATACCACCCACTAGTTGGGGCCCGCATCACATAATTAAGCTTAGGCGCCCACTAACTCTAAATCCGGCTCTGGTGGTTTGCTTTAAAGCCTGTTTTCTAAAAATGAACATTGTGTGGGTTTACCAGTTGTTGCATAATGCTGTCTAACTACACTTCTTTTAAGTGAATTTTTAGTTATTTGGATGTCAAATAACAAATTATTCGTCCAAAACCGAATATTGAACTTGCTGAATAGGCAGTACACCAAATAATAACCATATGTTTGATGCACTTCTAATATTGGGTTGTTTTCAGCGTTTCTCCTAGTGTGGTATAGGTGGCAAATATGAATAATGTAGCTTGCATAACAATAAAATAGCTTTTTAATAGCTAAACCACTTAGGCAATATCTATGTACATTTCATTTACATCAATTGCAAGGTAGCCTAAAAACATGTTATGGCAATTTTAATGCAAATTCTTAGGCCATTTTCAAGTGAATTCTAAACCAAATTGGAATGAAGGCACTCCAACAATGCTTCTTTTTATAAGCTAAACTTTCTGTCATGTCTATAGGCAACATATATGCCAAATTTAGCTGCAGTAATAATCTGTTCTTGAGATATTGTGTTTAGAGACACGCTAATCAATTTTTAAAATTCATATTTAGGGACACAAAACATCAAAATCCTGCCATTGAAATTTTTACCCATAACTTTATACAATGAGAGAGAAAATAATAAGCTGTATTACTTGGGAGATCTTCAGTATCTAACTTTGTATTATATTTTGACACTTGCAAATTGAATTATGAAAGATAACATTGGGGAAAAAAATTGAAGTTTATTTTTGTTTTATTCTACAGGTGTAAAAAGAGCAACATATTGGCACACAATAAATATAGAACAACAAATATGACTCTGAAAACACTATTTACATTATACAACAAATATTAAGTGCTTCAACACAGTGGGAGATCTAATACAGAGAACAGATAAATAACATTCAAAAGGTTCAACTGTACCACTTTATATTATAAATATTTAACATTAATTTATAATAATGAAGATCATAAAGTATCCATATGGTTTGGCAAACAAATTGAGATCTACTTAGATATCACCTTCATTTTCCAATTCTTTCAGACTCATTTCTTCGTAAAAACGACTGAAATCCAATCTGGAATAAAGCATACAAATTAACATAACGGTTTGATTTGTTATGCGAGATAAAAAGTTGGTACCTCTATCCAATTTTAATTACTTTGCGGTTGTTCCAAATTTTGGAAGCACTTAGAGAATGACCAATATTTTAAAACAGTTTTAAAATAAAAGTTACAAGATAGTTTTTAAAAACATCAATAAACTAGTTATTTTGTTAAATTAAATGTTTGAGCTACTGCAACAACAAGTAAAAAGTATTACTACATTGCTGTTGCATTAAAGGAATGCTAGTTTTTTAAAAATGTGTCGCATGTTTTTTTAACGAAGATACTAAGGAATTAATCTTGTAGTCTTGTTTATTGATTTTTTTTTACTTAACTTCAAGTCTTTTTTTTGGCATAATTTTGATATATTTTTATTTAAATACTTCTAACACTTTTAAATTTTAGTTTCACAATATGCAAAAGATCTGCACATGCATAATATTCGCAGCTACAAAATTTTACTGAAAATTTTAAATGAAAAAAAGTTATGCTTAGTTAAAAATAGGTAACAGAAAACAGTTAATTTAAATTTTCAATACTACAATTTTTTTTTTAGTAATTGTGAATGATTTTACAGTTGAATATTAAAAGAAAAATGAAACTATTTTTCTTTCTGCATTTCAAATTTTGTGCTACACATAAAAAAAAATATTTACCTGTACAGCATGTTTATAATTTTAGATGTCTGTTTGCTCTGGTTTACATCATGCAAGATTTTAAGCATGCAAATTATGCTTTGGTCAAATTTTTTTTCGAAACTTGTCACTTGTTGTTGAAAATTTTCTAAAGCAGCAGGACAATTTGCCATCTGGTGAAAGAAAAATATATACGGTAAAACTAAAGTTCACAATTCTAAAGTATTAAGTAAATGGATAACTACAGATTACTAGCTGAAATTTTTGTTCTATATACAGGAAGAAAAACAATATTTATAGAAATACAAAAAATATATATGCAAAACCAAAAATCAATATAAATTTGAAACAATCTATCCTTTTTGCTTACTACAGGGTGGTAAGATAACCTGGAAATCAGGGAATTTTTTTATTCTGGAAATATCAGGGAAAAGTCAGGGAAATTTTACAAAAAATCAGGGAAATTTTCAAATTTGGATCATTAAAACAGCAATTATCCTCCATTATGCACTCTATTCTGGGTAATTTAGTTGTCAATATTTCCTTTTAGTTCTGAAAAAGAATTTTTAAAAAAAAAGTATGGTTATGCACATTTACATATTTTCAGTTTTATTTTTGTAAAAATGCGAACCACTGCTGAGGGAGCAGCAAAAGCAAAGTTCATTGGACCTTGAAATTGTAAGCAACATGTGAGGGGCTAATGAATGTGATTTATTGAAAATTGGAATAGGATATATTAAGCATATAAAATTATCTCAAAGAAATAGTTGGAAAAATTTGCATTCTCTGCTTACAGAGAACATGATTAATTACTATTATGCCTGCCACAATTGTATAATTTGTGTATCCATAAATTATTACAGGGATGGGAAGTGCTAAAGACCAGTTTGGAGCAATTTTTGGAGCAGCAAAATTTAAGTTTTGGAGCAGAAAAACGACAAATTGTAGCAGCAAAACTGAATATTTGTAGCAGGAACGCAATAAATTGTAGTGTTTTGGAGCAGCAAAATTTAAGTTTTGGAGCAGAAACGCGACAAATTGTAGCAGAAAACTGTAGATTTGTAGCAAGAATGCAATACAACGTAGCAGTGAATTTTAGCATATTAAACAATTGTAGCAATTAAAATTTGAAACATGCGATTTTAAATCAGATGTGGTACACTACCCAAGGTGTAAAAACCCTGAAGGTCTCTATTGCTTATTTATGCCATTTTTTATGCAATAAATCAAAACCGGTAGAGGCTATAAATGAGACATTTTAAAGACAGTTCAAAATATTCAACAAAAATTAGTTTTTAATTAAGAATTATTGAATTTTCAATTTTTTTTTACAATATATACTTAATTTTCATTTGTTGATTTTTTCCCCCACTGAATTGTGGTTTATAAAAACCAAAACAGTGTTGCAATCTTGCATATATTGTGCATGAAATCTATGAAGAAGGTTGTTACTATCTAAGGGAAATAAAATTATATAATTTTTTCGCACAAACTTTAGAATTAAAGAGTAATAATTTGATGGAAAACCTACGTTACTACTTATTTTAAGCATGTTAAGCGTAGGGGTGTGGTTTAAACACAAAAATATTTATTAAATAGTATATAAACATTTAAATCACATATTAATGCCAAAACGAATTGCAAATCCCACAAAAAAAAGCTTTTTTCAAATTGTCCATTGTTATTACATAAAATATAACAAACCTCAATTTCGTAAATAAATAATATTTTCAACTAAGAAATAAAAACCTTAAAACTGTATTTTGCTATTTACATCTTTTTTATACTGTTAAGCTTTATGAGACCATTTAAAGGCAATTAAAAATATTTAACCAAAAGAGTTTTTAATTAAGAATTGAATTTTTTAGTAAAATGCAGTTTATACAATAAACCAAAACACTAACAAACTACAATATCGCATACCTTGTGCATGAAAAAGACAATTTAGAATGTCACCACTGTCTAAGGGATATAAAATTCCTTAACTTTTCCACACAAACTAGATTTATTAAATAGTAATAAATTTATAGAAAACATACCTTGCTATATTTTAAGCATGTTAATCTAAATCATTAAAAATTACACTTAAGTTATTATATTAAAAATTAGTTTAATAAGAAATTTGAAAACTTTCAAAAAGCTAAATAAAAGCCTTTTTTTTTGTTTGTTTTTAAGTTGGAGGGTTGTTAAAAAGAAAAGTTTCTAATAAAAATAATTAATTTAATAAAATATATGAACATTTAAACAAAAAAGGATTAAATTGGAATTTTAATTCCACCCAAACAAGAAGAAACAAGATTTTTTTTTAAAATCCATTTTTATTACTGAAAATTACAAGTCCTAAATTTCAATTTCGTGAATTAAATTATATTTTTGGAAAATGTAACGTAATTTTGTTAAGTAGTGCAAAACAAATCATGATAAAACAGGAAGCAGTGAAATATAATGAACTTGTATATCGGATGCAAAAGGATTGAAAGTCTCCCAACGGAGATCGCAGCAGATCGCGTTTAGCGAATTTCTACAAGTTCAAGGTTTCCATGAATGAAAATATAAAACAAAAGCGCCAAATAAAAGTTGCATTCGGCAGATGCGACGTAATTATAGTTATAATCATTCATCTCAACTTCAGAGTGATATCATCCCCGTTTGACTAAGATCGCAAATATTTCTACATATTCAAGATGCTAAATTTTTGTGAAATTATCTGGTTTTTTTTCATCGATTCTTCATAAAACAACAAACGAACTGAAATTTTCCAATGATCAAGTGTCTTTTAATCAAATACCCTTGACTAAAAATTCGGACAAATCTCAAAAAGTTATTACCTTAAATTTTACAATTCACAATTATTCCTACATGTTAAAAGATGCTCTATTCTTTTAAAATTATCAGTTTTTCAAGATTGAGCATCAATTGTGCACAAAAAAAAACCTATCCGATATTCCAATGATGAAATGTGTTATGACAATTAAATGTCCTTGTCTAAAAAGTTGAACATCAGGAATAAAGTCCTTTTTAATGACGCAAAATTATTCCATTTAAGCATTTCTCTGCTTGACGTATAGCATGCTTATACTCCATTCGTAACTTACGTTTCTACAAATACTATTTAACTTGAGAAAATGTGCTTAAATTTTCTCCCATTTCCTCTTTCTAAGGTTGCCTTAACTTCGTTTATGGGCAGACAAACGGGCACCAAGACTTGGCGCAATTGGCGCACGTGTTTAACAAGGATTTAAAACAAAATTGGCGCAGAATCGCACATAAATGTGGTTTTGTAGCAAGTTGGCGCAGGATACCATTTTGGCGTTCTCTGGCGCAATTGGCGCAGAATTCCCATCCCTGTTATTATTTTAACTGACAATAAGTATTGCTTATAAATTTTTATTTTTAATACAGTAAATTTATTGTATTGTAGTGTGGATACTTTGTTTTTATACAAAGCATATATTTCAACGTTTCTTAATGTAATTTTAAAGTCAGGGAAATTTTGTGACACCATCATGGAAATATTAGGGAACTTTTTTTACAGAATTTTGTTGCCACCCTGTACTAAATGAAATAATAATTATAGTAGAATTCCAATTATTCGTATCGCTTGGAGAAAAAAATCAGCAAACTTTACATTAAAAAGTTTTTTATCGGTGAATGATTTACGTTACAAATAAAAGCAAAATTCCTTTTTTTTCATGTATTACCCAGATATTTGATTGTCCGGATGGGGTCTGATCAAAATTGATATGGATAATTAGAGTTCTACTGTAGTTTTACCTTCTTTTTTTTTAAAACTGTGAGGGACTTTTTCGTTCTTGGAACATGCAATCCAAACAATAATTGTTTAATTTTCTTATGGCTTAAGGAACAATTCTGCCAAATTTCATGTTCCTGACTACATGGGAAGTAGAAGGTGGATTTTTAGACTGACTCGACTTGTTTCAAGGTCAAATTATTTGTAACAATGTAAGCATTGCATTTGATTTGAGCCCAGACCACAAGGTATAAAACCAACATGCTCTATTCATCATACAATGTGGGCGGCAAACAGAAAATGTTATTTTTTCATATTTATCAGGGGATTAAAATATTCTACTAGCAATCCTCGAATATAGAACACAACAGCTTTACAGATATTATGATTAATAAGATTTAATGTAATATTCATATGACATTGTGTCAGGTTTCTTAAGTATTTATATTTTCATAATTACATTTCTCAAAACGGAATATAAATCTGTAAGGAATATGTAAATGTAAACTAGTTAGCTCTAAATAGTACATTTATTAATTTCCTACATGACTCACATCTGAAAGTGGCACTTCACATAATGAAGCTAGCATACTGTCACCCACAAGTGATGCATCTACATCCATTGAGCATTTCATAACACCCTGTAAGATAACAATAGTATAAAAAATATAAATTCTATATAAACATATAAATTTTATATAAAAATATAAACTCTTTATATAAAACTCTTTTATATAAACTCTTTTATATAAAAAAATAACTCTTAAAAAATACAAGTTGCATATAAGTAGAAATGTTGATGGTAGAACATTCTTTAAAGTTTGTTGTGGTATTGTATTATTGCCGTTATGTTTTTTGGCAGTGCACATACTAAAAAAAAGTTAATTTTTTGAAAAAAATTCAATAGGATTAGGTTATCGCTGTTCTGGAGCTACATTAATGGATTATTGATGATGGTCTTGGAGTAATTTTTTGCAATTTGGAACCAAGTGTACAAATAAAAAACAATTAAAGGCACAGCCAGAGTGATGTTAGGTCTGAGAAAAATGAAAATTGTAAAAATATATGCATTTTGTGTACTTTCACAAAATGCACATATTTTTATATTACCTAGTTGTACTTTGTACATGGTTTAGTTTTGAACTTTCATTATGTACTTGCAGCGACACTCACTGCAGTTCATTCACCTTTCTTTCTATCTCAAGCAATTCACAGAAAGCATTTCCACTTCTCCAGTGTTTATACCCCAGAACCAGTGGGATATCTGCAACATTGAGGCCCCCTGACAGGAGCGGCCGATTCGTATACACACTGATTTAACCGAAACATTCTCAGACAAGAAAGACGTTGTTCTCGCTGCTAAATTATTTTAGCATTTTCAATTTAGCCCTTACATGTAAATATTTAAAAGTTATATTTTCATCGTTAAATTTTATTTGTTTTCTAAATACTATGGCATTTATCCACTTATTTATTATGTTTAAATTTAACCTTCTGAATCTAAACTAAAATGAGTCAACAATAACGTAGCCTTAACTTACATCAGCAGCCGCATACTTTTTTGAACTTAAGTTTTTCACATGAGCATAATATAAAGTAATTTGTACAATGGTTTTTTGGTTAAAATTGCAAGGCAATTACATTAAACCAATTAGGACAGGACAACCCTAAGGTAATCTAATAAGACTTCAGCTAAGAAAGCTTTTTAAAGATCTATTTGCGAATAATGAATTGGTTTCAAATATAAACAAGAAGAAACATTCAAAACCTATTTTGTCCAAAATTTCTAAAAATTAGATTAAGCATTAAAAAAAAAAAAATAAGGTACACATTTGGGAATTTATTATTTAAAAAAAATATAAACTAAAAAGATTATATTTTACTTTACCTGCAGGAATATTGAGAAATCCGCACATAGCTTCATGATTGTAGCTAAAACTTGAAGCAGTTTAGGATTTGTAAGCATGCAATCCTCAACACATTTTTCCAGAAAATCATTATGGCAGAAGAGTACTTCATCTACATTGGTAACCTAAAATAAATAACTTTGCTTTATGAATAGAAACACTAATAAGAAAAGTATGTTTTAACTTTTCTGTCTACAGAAGTGCTAAAGACTATTTTTGTAAGAAAGAATGGTAATATATTCTTATTATTTAAATTAAAACTGATTAATTCTTTCCAAATTCCTTCATTTAACTTTTGCTCAATTGCTTGCAATATTTTCAAATATTTAATTTAGCTGTAGAATGAAAAATTAAGACTTTTATATAAAAAAAAGACTAAAAATGTAGGTTTGGACTGAAAATTTGATTACACTACATCCACACCTATAATTTCAACCCTTGATTTAATGTAAAAAAATTCAATATCGAAATTTTTAATTATTGAATTTTACAAATAATTGAATGCCGGATAACTGAAAATATATTACATCTTTTTAAAACAAATAAAAACAATGTATAACCCAATATGAAAAGATTTTCGAAATCGGAGAAAATGTTTTTTTGAAAAAAAAGTGGTTAATATTTTCGGATAAATACAAGCCGGATAACCGTTTTTTTGCCAAAGTGAATTTTTCTTTATCCAAATTGAAATTTTTTTCCTAATTGTCCGGTTAATTGAGAATTCCAGGTAACCAGATATTTTGAAAAAAAGGTTCCAAGTGATTTATTCTATCCAACCAAAAATTTATCCAAATATCTGAATTAGAACAGAAATTTTGTATGAACAAACATAAAAAAATACGTTATAACTTGGTAATGCTTGGCATGCTGAATTCGGTTAAAAAGTCAGAATAAAATCATTCATAAATTAAACAAAAACATATTTTGTTGAAAAAGGATGATTTTTTTTTTTCAAAAGTAGGATTTTTCCCACTAAAATGTAGGACTACTGGCTCCTGTTAAACTTTTACATTTCAGATTTGAAATTTAAAACTAAATATTTATAATTCCGGAGAAAAATATATAGATATATATCACACACCTGTGATATCTTTCTGAAGAAATCGTTCCAGTGAGGCTCAATGACTTCAAGAGTAAGGTAGTAGTCTAGGTTCTGGATGAAATTAAACATGCGTTGCCGAAGAGCGAATGCAGAAGCGTAGTAGCATATTTCGGTACGTGGAAGGGATTTAGTTCTTTTGTTCAAGGACCACAATCTGAAAGAAAACAAGACAGGTTCAATATATCTAAAGGAATAGGGTTTCCCTCCAAATGGGCCTTATCCAATTTTAATGAAATTTGTCAAGGAACAAATTAATGGTGAAACCTAGGTAATGATAAGCTTGTAGTTCAATTGTGAAAATACTAATTAGTTATGAAGTGTTCTTCATTAATTAAAGTTTTGATAGGTTTTGGTTGATTTATACATTTTCTGGCTGCCTATTTCTGTCCTCGTATTAATACTTATGAACACCACATACACATTCATATATGCATCTCGTTATTTTAGAACTAAGGTGAGATGACGAGGAAGCACCTGAGCTGGCACTCCTGGAGCCCACACTCCAACGCAAACTCAATAAGCATCAGAATATTGGACCCTGATCAGATTTATCATGCACCAGTCCTGTATGCACACCAGTATAATTTGTTGGACGACTTTAGAGTATTTTTCTAGCGAAGCTGGCAATCCTCCGATCGCAAGATCACTACATTTTACTTTTTTTTGTCAAGTCCATCAAATGGGTTCGAACTAGCAGTCCTCTGATTACCAGCTGAACACCTTACTTGGCAACTGGGGCCCTGATAGTTTTTGGACTGTTGCCACTGAGGCCCTGACAGTTTTTGGACATGTTAAGTACCCATTATGCAACGGTAAAACAATGTATTTCATTGCTTACAAGCTCATTGCCACTATGCAAAACAATTAAATGCAATTCTTTCAAACATGAAAAAAAAAATTATGTGACAGATAGTTAACAGTTTTATTCTGAACATATAATTTGCTCTTCTTGTCTTAATATTTTCAGTGTGGACAGTCAAATACGTATTTATCCACAAGTACAACATAGGGTCAATTAATCATGTGTATTTAACCATCCACAAGTGCGTCACAGGGGCAATCATCCTTGTACTGCACTGAGAGTGTTAAAGTATTTTTTAAAGAAAATGCTTGATTTCTAGTAAATATCCTAGTAACTAACTTTAGGTTACCTAATAAACTAACTTAAGAAAAGTATTTATAGTATAATTATTACAGATCCATAATTTATTTCTATAAAGCAAAATGTCTTGCAACCTTTTAAAAAAAAACCGGTTGAAATTTATACACTGTACTTTTGATCATTAAAAGTACGCATATATATCACAAACTTTTTATTGGTTTACTTTGTAATGTGATGTTTAAAATAATTATAAAATAAAGAGATATAGCTGTTTGGCAAGTTTAAAAGTTAATAAGATGAGTAACAACTTATAGTTTGGTAAATTGCCACCATTTAAACTGTATTGCCTACCGGTCTGATTTGTTATAAGTGAAACTATTTTTAAATAGCTTTAAAATGACAATGATGACTATTCATTAAAACTACAAGTTTTAATGAAGTAAGGAGGAAAAATAATCTTGTATACAAATTTAACAATAAGGTTCATCTGATATTTCTTTATGGCTGTTCCGTGACCTCCGAGATAGGAGGAGGCCTGCTGGCTCTCCGTCAATTGTAGGTATGAGTCATCACTAGTCGCCGGACGATTGGGACGAACAAACGAAAATTGCTATGTGTTACACTACGCGAAGCGATGGCTGCGTTGAATTTGAAAGCGTCTGAAATGCTGTGATTTTATTGTAAAAACCCCAGAAAAGTCCCAGTGATAAACTTGTTTTAAGGTAAGAATTAATTACACATTCATTCTTTGATTTTATGTCTTATTAAGTGCAAAAATTATTGTGTTTAGTTATGCTACAGTTAAGCCTACATCATATTTATGCATGTAAACAAAATATAATATTTCGTTGCTTACCTACAAGTATTTTACATTAATTAAAATCTCAACTCTTTCCAAATATTGTTTAATTATTTGTATTAGAGAACAGTTTTTTTTATTACAAAAAAGGATATTGAGTTAGCCATATTAAACATTAACTTTTGAAATCGTTTTATTTTGTCGTTTAGATTTTGTATGTTTCATATTCATTGTAGATTAATAGTTTTTATTTTGAGGAGTAATACGTTGATTTTTATCAAATATCCTCAATATTAGTAATTTGATATGTTTTTATGAAACCTATTTGATTAATTTGCCGTTTGATTAATTTAACTTTTTCAAAAGTTTTTAATGCAATGTTATGTCAATTATGAAAACTTTATTTTAAAGAGTTGGAAGGGCTTGTTGTAAAGTAGTATATTATTTATAACATTGCTTTCATTTTAATATTTGATTTTAAGAACCTTTATCAGCTTTTCATTGATATATATATATATTTATTAAACGGAAACCAAAATATGTATATTTTAATTAAAATTCTATTGCCCATCACATGGTATGATTGATAACATAACAATGTGTAACCATCATTTTCAAAGCTTTGTACTAAAGCTGTGTCCAAAGGATAACTTGCAATTAAGAAAAGAATTGCTTTCATTTTAATATGTAAAAACTTATCTTTTCATTTATGTTTATATAGATGCCACATTCATGCTGCGTTCCGGGTTGCAGAGGAAATTATGATGATAAAGAAAAAGTATCTGTTTTCAACTTCCCAAAAGATGAAGTTTTGAAAACTAAATGGATTCGTGCCATTCCTAGAAGCAACTTCAGTGCGACTAAAAATTCCAGAGTAAGAAATTAGATTATTTTATACTACACAAATACAAAATTAATTACTGCATAATTGGTATGGTAGAGATGTCAGTTTATTTAAATCAATGGTGTCCAACCTCCATATGGCTACGAACCATCAAATTAAAAGTTATACAAAATGCAGGCCACCATTTTCGAATAAAACTAGTTTCTAATACTTTCAATTGTATTTGTCTAAAGTAATATTTTAATTACATAACGTTAATTGACTATTAATTACTGTTAGTGAATTAATAAATGCAATAGTGCCCCTTTTTCAAAAAGTGCCGCCCTCTTTTGAAAAAAATGCTGCCCCTCTTGCCCTTTTCAGTCAAACACAAGCGTCCTTGCTTCCCTAGTTGTCTTTAAGAAAGGCATCGATTAATTTTTTTGTGTGTATAAACTGGAATTAAGTGAATTATGACAGTAAAAAAACAACCTCCTTTTACTGTGCGTGTTGTGCAATTGCGATGATACCGCTTTAATTTCGAGCATGGGGCATTCCACAAATCCTATTGATTGCATATGAAATGCCAAGTTTTTTTCTCTTTTTTTTTTTTTAAAAGAAGGTTTGGTGCAAGGTTACAAGATTTTCCAAATTTTATTAAATTTGATTATTTCGAAAACTTATTAAATTAAATAAAGATTCTGCTATAAATTGTACTTAAGCAAAGGTGTGTAATAGGTATAACAAAGTTTTATTTTGGTCTTTTACAGGTTTGTGAAAAGCACTTTAACGTTGGAGATGTGCTACACAAAACAACTTTTGTCGTCGAACATACCGGGGAAGTTTTAACAGCACCTCTGAAAAGACCAAAGCTCAAAGAAAATGCTGTACCAAGTATTTTCCCAGGATGTCCAGCTTACCTTTCCAACCCTTCGACATCTCGAGAAAGTCCACAGGAGAAACAGTTTCGCATAGAGCAAGAGCAAATGCAAAAGTCTATTGTAGATAGCCTAAAGTGCAGCATGGAATATGCTAAAAAACATGAATTTCGGACATTTGATGAAATGCAGAATTGCATAAAGCACCATCACCATCAAATATCAAGTTATTGGACAGTTTTGCAGAAATCGGACAATTTTTTATTTCTGGACATTTCAGTAAGTGAAAATATACCATGTTTGAAGTATGCTATTTCCATAAATCAAAATCTAAATTTAAATATATCGTTTAAAGGGCATAACATCCTGTATTGTAATGGATCCAAATTACCTATTATAATTAATAATATCAATCAAATTTTAGAAGTATTATTGTATCTGGAAAAAAAAGATGATAACCATGTAAATGTATTTGATGACAATATTCATATTGTTGAATCCATTTTAAAAAACTCCACTGATCATTGTAATGACAAGGCTAAATTTTTGATTGAGTTTTTCATAGAACAAATTAATCTCCTTAAGCTTAAACCTGAAAGATACAGATATTCATCCAACATATTAATATTTGCCTCTATTTTATTTTACATTTCTCCACAATCCTATAAATTTATTCGTAATTCCTGCAACATAATTCTACCTGATCCAAGCACTATTCGTAAAATAAGTGCAGTCATAAGAAATACGCCACAGATTGAGGAACAAGATATAAACTTTTTATTTCATGCGAAACAATCCTTTTCAAAATTAACAGATTATGATAAATATGTTTTTTTAATGATAGACGAGATACATATAAAACCTTTTTTGGATTACAAAGGCGGAAATCTTGTGGGTATGGCATATGATAGCACACATTTAGCGAATAGTGTGCATGTGTTTATGTTGCAGGGAATGTTTTCATCCTTTAAAGATGTTGTTTTTATTGTGCCAGTTAATACATTTAATGCAGATAAATTATTTACTTTGATGAAAAAAGTTGTAATTGGATTAGAAAATATAGGGTTTAAGGTTCTTGGAATTGTAACTGATAATAATGCCATCAACCGCAAAGCAATTTCCAATTTTGCTAACCCTCCTAAATTACAAATTAAGTATGAACACCCTGCTGATAATACACGGCCCTTTTTTTATGTTGTGGATTCTGTTCATCTGCTTAAATGTATTCGAAATAATTGGCTTAACCAGAAAAATGGCTTTTTTATGTACTATCCAAATTTTGATGTTAGTAGCAGTTCTATCGAGCATGCATCTTTAACTACTGTCAGAAAATTGTACGATTTGGAGTGTACCAAGCTTTTAAAGTTTGGGTATGGTTTAACAAGAAAATCTCTGTGGCCAACAAATTTGGAGCGTCAAAATGTAAAATTGGCTTTGAAAGTTTTTAGCCCAAATGTTGTGAAAGGTTTAGAGGAATTGGGACCCAAACATGAGCTAGAATGTTATCAACAAACTGCTAATTACATCCAAATATTTTGCTCGTGGTGGGATGTTGTAAATGTGAAAACACCATTAAAAGGTATACACAAACTAAATCCTTTGTGTGAACCTTTCACTGGCAAAGTTACTGCCGAAAACACTATTTTCCTTAAAAAATTTATAGAATGGTTGAAAAAATGGGAAAAGCTAGATTCAAATAACGGTAGACTATCAAAGGAAACCCATTCTGCTTTAATTCACACTTCGACAGCTTTTGTAAATATTACAGAATATTGTACTACTGTGCTTGATAAGTCGTATGTTTTATTGGGCAAAATTCAAACTGACAAACTGGAATCGAGATTTGGCCAGTATCGAAGCATGTCAGGTGCTCACTATCACATTTCTATACGGCAATTGTATGAGTCTGAAAGCAAGTTACGTTTGTGCAAGGATCTAAAACTTGCTTCTCATAGCAAGGGAAGTATAGAAGTTGACATTTTTGATAATGCAATCGATGACGGCAAAAATGTTAATCAACCAATTGACAAATTTTTCTTGGATATTACTGTTAATGATACTGACATTAATAATGTTTCTGATACTTTGCCTGTAATTGTTTATTTAGCAGGATATTGTGCACATGTTGTACAAAAGAAAACAAAATGTTTTAAATGTAGGGAAAAAATGGTTACTGATAGAGAATTGATTTCAGAAAATAAAAATTCTTTAATTAAATCTACTGATCGAGGTGGCCTTCTGTATCCCTCTGAAATTATAGCAAATGTGGTACTTCATACTTACATAATTGTGCAAAAATTGGTAGAAAAAAGGTACGAGGAAAAGTTTATGAAAGTACAGAATCAGCGTAGTTTAGTGGTCCAACTAGTAGAAGACATACTAGTGGCAAAAGATGCCTTTCCTTTCTTGGATAACTGCATTGATGGCCATGCTTTCCGGACACTAATACAATTAGTAATAAAATCGTCAACTAATTGTTTAATAAACAATTACTGTAAAATTAAAAACGATTCTGGAAACTTGAAAAAAAATTCCAATATTACTTTAAGTAAAAATAAAAGAAAATTAGAAACCTTTGCAAAGGGTTGTGTAAAAGAAAAAAGTGAAATGGAAATAGTGCCTGCAAAAAGTGTTAAAAAATAGTAATTTAAAGGGGGCAGGGGAATGAAATTGTGTGTAAAGAAACAAAATAAATGAACTATTGTAAGACTGGATGTGTTTGTGTAGATTTTGTTAATAAATTTTTTGTTTAAATGTTTTCTTTGAATTATTCATTTTCTAATCGTATTGAAATAGTACAAATTAAATGTATTTTTACAATGCATATAAAAATGCATTTCCATTTCTAAAAACTACATCTATGCTCATAAAATATTAAATTGTATGTGTAATTTTTATTCTTCTATTTCATTTCTAAATTTAGCAAAATTTTATATTTTTCATATATAATGGCCCAGAAAAACATCGTGCAATTCTAAATTATTAGTCACAAAGCTGGTAATTTAAATTTCTTTATAAGTTATGAATAATTAAAGATGAATCTGGAATACATCATCCAAAACGCTAATTCTACATTCCCTCAGTAGTAGAAAACGTTCGTTCACCAATCGACTAGTGATGACTCATAGTGGAAGCCAGCAGGCCTCCTCACATCTCGGAGGTCACGGCTGTTCACCGTAAAGTTGTAAATATATTCCAGATGTAAATTTTGGTCAGGGTAACAACCTTATTTTGCTTATTTTACCAGACAAATAAAATACAGCCTATTAAATTAAAAAAAAAAAATACCATAAAAAGCAACCATTTTAATTTTCCCACTTAACCTTTATTACGATGCATAAAAAACACCAGTAAACTAGTGGTGAAAATAGAAAATTTGACACTTACCTTCCAAGTAAATTTTCAACATGTTTGCAATAAAATAAGTGGCGAAAGAGAATCTGGTAGTATGCCAAGGCCTGGAAAGAGAGTGCAATTTGTCAATAGTCACAACATTATATTTTATGACATTTGATATTAAATTTTGATATTTTTATATTTTTTTTCAACAAAGATATACTTTTAACAAGTGTTAAACCATTCATATAAAGGTTAATGGAAAGAGTAAAAAATAAATAAAAATGGGACTATGATTCTGAACCACTTTATTAAAATTGAATACATTATGAGGTATAAAGCTAAGAATGAATTGTTAGCTTCATACTAATAAGGTAAAACAATATGGAAGTGAATAATATATACCTTATAAATATAAAAACTTTAGTAGTTACAATTTTTTTTTCTCTTAGCTGAAATTCAAAAATTTATTTAGCAGTTTAAACTCTTTCTTTTTACTATTATAAAACTTAATATTAGTTTTATTAATTAATAATCCATTGATAGTTTTGAAATTGAAACAGTGACAAAAAGCTACACTATTAATAGAAATTAACACATTGCAACACCTACACCAGCATTTCAGCACCACCAATAACAATTGAAATCAAGGAAGCCTTCATATTTTCATAATAATAGGTAACATGTCAAGATTTTTAGAACTCTATTGAAAAATTTAACATTTTCGTTATCAAAGTTTTATTTGATCTGTTAATAATCTTTTGTAAAAAAATACATGCAGTGGGCATGACTTGTTCACTTAGATGACATTATTGAATTAGACAGTAATATAATAAATTTTGCTTATGATGTGGATAAGCTAGATCATTACCTATTACCATATGCATAAGTTTATTTAATATTAGTGACAAAAATTCCATATATATTAAAAACTATTAATTATCTGATTAATGATCTGTTCTTAAAAATAAGTTTAGCTAGTCTGAAATTTAAATTTATGTATATATCAATTTCTAAATGAAGGTTGGTTAATTAATGTTGCACATTAGGCTATTGGCGACAATTTGGAGCTTATATCGAAGGAAAGACACAGAAAACAATCTCGTATTTTTTAGCCATAGTCGGATGACGAGGACAACACCAGCTGAAGAATTAGGATATAACTTTTGAAGGTTTCATGAAATTAATAAATGAAATGCAACCATTTGTCCTACTAGCTTAAGAATTCTCTAAACATTTAATGAAATTAGTCTTATTTATTCTATTAGGCATTTTTTTGTAATTTTTAAACATATACAAATACCTTTCTATTAATCACAAGAGAAAGTGGCCATTTGACTTCGTAGTCAAAAGCAAATGCTTCCAAACCCGTGAGTGTCACAGACTCTAAATTTCTGTATTCTGCAAAAATAAGGATGTAGTCTTAACAATAAAGCTTTATGAACATAATAGGAAGTATGTACAGATAAAATAAAGGTACATTTAGTAATATTTTCAATTAAAAATACAATAGACAAATATTCTAGTATATAAATAATTTATAATAAATAGTGCAAAAAAAACTTTTCACCTAGAACTAATAATGGTTATAATAATGTAAATCCATCTATTTTTTTTTACAAAAAATGTTTTAAAGATTTATGAGCTGAAATAACTATTTTGTGGTGATATAATATATTTTTAGCAAACATTGCACATAAATGTAACAGATTTTTTAAAAATAATGATGAATTTTTAGTTACTTCCAGTTTGTTATGGTTTAAAGGGACGTAAAAACCTTTTAAAGACAACAAAGGTAGCTTTTTTCCAAGGATTTTTAGATTGGTTTTTGAAAAACATATAATTAACGTTTTTATTTCATAAACAGTATAATGTAACTTTTTTTTTAAAGAGTAATTATTTAAAATAAAACTATTTTCAAAAAAGTTTTGTAACATAAAATGTAATTAAAAAAATACTTTAAAAATAAAAGTTACCCAAAACATTAAAAAAAGTTCTCAATGTATGACTTTACAATATCACATGAATATACATAGGATAGTTTTACAGAAGCTGAAACAGAACTTTGACGGAACACTTTTCAAGAAATGCCATTTTTAATTAAATGGAAAAAAATTTTTTGCTAACTAAAAACTAATTTTTTGTTAAATATATGGACTTTAATATGAATATGGATTTTAATTGTCTCAAGACAGAAATTTACTTAGTAAATAACAACTTACTTTCAATGGTATTAACAACAACAACAGTTAAGTTACCATAATTTAAAGGCAGTTCTTATGAATATGCAATTAATAAAGTTTAACGCTTAAATAATTTAAACCATTATTGTAACATTAAGGATACAGGACTTAAATCAACAACAATTCTGACTATTATTAAAAATTAACTAAAAAAAATAAAATGAACACTAACCACTTTGAACGTCTGGTGGGCTTTCCAGAATTTTGAACATTTGTGTAAGTAAGTCATATGGAAGAAGTTCAACTCTAAGGACAAAAAAAGAAAAGAATGAAAAAAGCTAAAAAATATGTGGCAAAAATTGAATTAGTAATGCAAATAAAGTTAAAATAACATATACTTTAACTGTTACTTAAATAAAGTTATATCTTAAGAGAAACAATTTCATATAATTCAAGACTATATTTTCAAGATTTGCTATTACAAGTATTGTTGTATAGCAAATGTAAGGCTTCTAAACATACTTTATAATAAAATAAACTTTGTAAAAGCACTATGTCTTGAAGATTAAAAGCTCAACCCCTTATTACATACAAGAAAAAACTCATTAATGAAAATTTTGAATAATAAAATAATTACGTACCTCCCAATAAATACGAAATATTATTTTTTATTGAAAAACAAAATTCCTTTTGCATATGCAATACAATGTATGGTACACCTATTCTTCTGCATTTACATGAAAATATAATTTGACTTTAACATCAACAATCAACACAAGTGATTGATATAAACCTACTTGCAGTATTTTTCTTATTTGTTCATGAAAAAGGACTGTCAAGTCCCAAGATTAACATGTTTTTACACATGGTTATATTTCCTCAAAAACATACAAAACATTCAATATAAAATTTAGGTGTTTTTATTCAAGTTGTAAAAAATTTGGAATGGGCTAAATTTTTTCTTAATCAAATCTTTTACACAAACATGGAATATGAATTTCACAGCTTTTTTAGTATCTTTAAATTTTATATATATAAAAAACGTTAAGAAGTTGTTTTAATTGTTTTATGTAATTGGATATTTCAAATGGCACTCGATAAGTAAGTCTCAGAGGTTTGTTATTGTTTGCATTTTAATCTTGCCGTTCTGCATTTATAAACAAACAAAAGAAAATATATAACGTTATATGCTCATTAAATAATTAAAATACATAACGTTGGCTTAATTAAAAAATTAAGCAGTTGTAGAGAAAAGTGCTTGGTGAGAAAATTAAAAAGATTTACTTCTCAATGTGGAATTGTTTAAAAGCTATACCTGAGCTTAAATTGTAACAGTTGCTGAATCCCTGGTTTGGAGTTATATGGTTTGTGAATTAAGCCAACATTAAATAAAATGTTATAAAGGGTTTTATATTTACCTGACGTCATCTTTGTATTTATCTTCATTGACTACACTGGTGCGTAGCGCCAACTCCAACAAAGACTCCAATCTAGTTGGCATTATATCATCAATATCCTTTTGCAACTCCTCTTCAGCCATGTCCATGAACTGCACAATAAAGTCTCCTTGATCCAAGAGGAAGTAGTGTTTCACAGATCTGCACATTTGAACATATAATGAGATTTAACACTGACATTTTTCAGGAAGGCACAAAATTCAACAATACCTAGTTAAAAATTTTATTATTTAAAGAAAACATAATTTTTTTCACATCATTTGAATATCCATTGCTATGTGAATTTGGCAATGGTCTTTGATATCTAGTTGAAGGTATTTTGTTATTGAAAGTCTTTGATGTTTCGTTCTTGAAAACACTCTCAGCAAAATAACACCAACTATATTGTCATAAATCACAAAGTTAGTGATTGATTCTTGCTGAAATAAGAAGTTCAAAGTCAACTCCTAAAAACATTTTAAAGACTACATTCTTGAAAATAAGGTCAAGAAAATATTAGAGGCCGTCCCCAAATGATGCCACACTTGGACAGGAATTAAACAAAAAATATGGAGAAAAGGTGTGATATCATTTATAGACAGCCCCTTATTAAATTTTGATAAAAGGTAAATGCATTTTCAAAACTTATTGATTCAGATCATAATATATAGTTTATTTAAAAAAATAGAGTTCTTAGCAAAAGTCACTTGATCCAAAATATTTTATGCAATGTAATTTTAAAACTTGCAGTCCAAGTCAAAATAATCTTCAACCTCAGTAACCTTATGACACTGATCAACAAGACAAAAGTAGGATCAAGCATAGATCAAAAACTTTTAATAATAATAAATATTTCACTTACTAATTTGTTTTTTAAAAGGGTATGTGAATTAAAAAAACTAAACCTATTTAATTAAAAATGCTTTATTAACTTAAATGTGTACTTTCATTAATTCAAATAATTAATATAGTATTAATTTTGTTTTTATACTTCTTTCAAAGAAAAACAACTAAGACAAGACTTCCTTTTTTAAAACTTAGAACATCTTAATAGTCGAAAAATAACTTTACTGACCACTTCTGATCATCTCACAAACCATCAGAGGTCTGCGTAAAATGGATGTAAAACTACTGAATTAGAACACTATTTCATGGCAATACAATGGTAACAATTTTAGTTTTTGATACTGATCAACAAGACAAAAGTAGAAAAGTATAGATAAACACCTTTTAATAATAATATAGAAACATATAACATTTTGTTTATACAATATTATATAATATATTATTTCTACAGCATAGATTCCTTTTAAGACTCTTCCACACGATTAATATTAGTTTAAAGTAACAAAAGAGAATTTCCCGGAGCATTGACGAATTGCATGTCCAACGGATTGTTTAAAAAATGTGTTTAAAAGAATTACTGCATAAAGAAATATTTCTAAGATCTAGCTAGAACATGCCTTTGTAGTGTAGTCAGTAGCACAGGGGACTTCGAAACAATAGGTTGCGGGTTTGATTCCCGAGGGGGCTACTCAAATTTCTAGTCACAGGTCCCGCAGCAAAGCAGAGATAAATAGCTAGTACAAATCTATTTCAAAAGAAGACAGAATTATGTGCTTATACATACACTAGTCGTCTCCTAAGGTCAGCATCGTCCATCAGAAGATCCAGTAATTTTTTACTAGCAAAATGATATGCTGGTTCAATATACTCCACATATTGACTCTCTCTCATGGTGTAGACTACAGCTTTGGCATCTGGACAATTTACAGTTTTACCTGCGTGTGATCAGTGAAACAATATAGGTTAATTAACTAAGGTATGACGTCATTGGGAAAAAAAAGTATACATTAATTTTTTGACTTTATGATTTTGTTAGTCAATATACTGAAGAAGATATCTGAACCAATATGCTTAATGATTATGACTGGATAGTGGGTATAGACTAGTATAAAGAAAAAATATACATGAACCTTAAATCAATGAAATGAGTATATAATATTCTCTAAATTAGCCATTTTAAAATTGATTAACAAAACTGGAAGTTGGCATATCTAATGATTGTATGTTTCAGACACACTGCCATCATGATAGGTCTAGTATATATGTAAATAATGGATTGAAACTAGTTTTTAAATATTCTATGAAAAAACATAATAAAAAATGTATCTTTCGTTTATTATTATGTGTTTCATATAGAAATAGTTTTTTCTTTGAAAGAAATGATGAATTCTGATGAATTAAATAACAACAGCCATGTTTTCTAGTATAAGAGCAAAACTATATCACCATTTAACAGTTTATATCTTTTAATATTTATTAATTAAAGCTCTGTGATATGTGGAACTAAAAATATTCATGTATCTAAACTACGCAAAATCTCGATCAAACTTTGAATTTAATTCTTTACTTTTGCATATTTTTTTTTATTTGTTTAATTATATATTGTCACTTAATGCATACCTGCCAACATTCCAAAAATCAAAAAGATTTACAAAAGATAACTTTCTTTTTCATGATAAGTTGACAGAAAATTGTGAATAGCATAAAACTTTATTGCTTAATATGTCGAATATGAAAAATAACTGTTTTAAAATCAACTCTAAAGCAATTGTTAATGAACTGTTTAATTGCTATGTATGTTACACATTTACTCCAAATTTGCCTTACAAATAATGCACCAGCTTCCTTGAAAAAAACCATTTTAATTTGTTAAAAAGCATTTAACTTTTTTAAAAAACAAAATAAGACAATTTAGCGAAATACTTTTGAAGGATTTTTTTGCTTACTGAGGTTTTTTTTTCGGTGATCTAATTTTCACATTTTGTAAAACTGATTGTGAAAGTCACATTTGTAAATTTGCTTTTATGGGCAGATTTGATACCATCTCTAAATAACAAGTTTTCTTGAATATAAATGTTTTTGGAAAAAAGAAGTTTAAGTCAGCAAAATGTTTTTGTAAAAGGGACATTTTCTTACCACACTGTCGAATGACGTTAAGATATTTTCCAGTTCGCAGTATCATGTCAGCAGCTTTGCTCAGAAAAGTAGGTATTTGATCCTTTCTAATAGTGTAACGCTTTTCCCAATATCTAGTAAATTAAGGTTAATAATTGTATAAGAAATTAATTATAAAATTACAGGGTGGCAGGGGTTACGACAGGACTTTATCTGTCGTTAAAACTAAAGAGATATTTTATTCTTGGAAATTTAATTTTAAAATTTGACCTTATGAAAACAGATCGCCATTTCAATGATACAAAGGATACGCATCACTATACTCTGTAGGTAGGTCTTCCTTCTTAATCAACTCATTGTCTTCTACCAAAAACTAATGGAACAAAGAACAATATTAGCAATTTAATGTATGGGAAAGTGCCGAAAGTTTTTATTTCATATGTTTTTCATACTTACTTCAGAGTAGTAGTCGGATATGATTCCTTTGTAAATCCATTTTTCTAAGATTTCAAAGTAAGGAAGGGCAGCCTGTGTATGAAATGAATGAAAACATTTTCTATAAATTAAATATTATAATAATAAGTCACATTATAGAAGTTTTCCTAGATAACTTATACAATATTCCTAATTATTTTTGAAATTAAGAATACATTCTAATACATAAAATTGGAATTTCATAAGTCTTTCATTGTTATTTGTGAAATTGCTTTTAGTAGCACATGACAAAAAATATCTTTCAATATATATTTAAAACTATAAATGATAAGTACTCACTGCTCTTGTTAGAGAATGACAAATTTCTCGAGATTTACTGGATCTATAAAATAATCACAATTAAAATAATTATTGCAAACTGGTTGTGTAAATAATAAATAAAAGTTTAATTGCGATTAAACTGTACCCAGTCAAAGATGCAGTGTTTTCGTGAAGGATAGATAATACAGTTCCACCAAAGCAATTGCCCTAAAAATAATAGTAAACAATTAGATTTCATACATTACGCAAGAAAAGGGGTAAATAATATGGCAATAAAGACTTAATAATACTGAACGTTTATCAAATTTGAAACATTTAAGAAAATTATTAAAAATGGTTTAAAAGTAGTATATAGATTTAAAATTATTTCTGAGTTGTCAAGTTCCTGCATGTATGTTGTATGTAACAGTTTCAGGCATGCTTCTACTCTACAATAATTAGGAAATTGTGTATTTTATTACACTGTTAAATAATTTAAACACAATAAAATAACAAATTCAGGCTTCTGATTGCACAGTTTTGAATTTTTATAATTATAATTTAAAAAGTTTTAAACTCAAGACTTTACACTATATAATAAAAAAAAAGTATGCAGTTCTGGAGTAATCTAAACTAGTTGCTTCCTGAAAGTGAAAATAAAATTTTACCTTACAATGATAGTAAAATAAATGTGAAGTTAAAAAAAGTTATTCTATTCTTATACAAGCTACTAGTAAATTTAAAATGTTTTATATTTAATTTTTTAGTTAAATAAAAATATATACTAACCTTTGTTAGCATGGAGGCAATACTAGCAATCGTTTCCATAGTTGCCATGGAAGGTTGTAAATAAAACCAAAGTTTTTGAAGAGTTAAATTATGCTGCAAATGTTGGTTTTCTAATTGTGAAACAAGTACAAAGTAATCCTTCAAGAAAGTACGCATGGCAGCAGAAAGAGCATGATTGACTAGACCTTGCTCATAGTGGATTTTTTCTAGAGAATGAAAAATATATTAAAATATATGCTACTATCTAATTGATTAAAATCAGAATGAGTAAAATTATGAAATAGAGCAATAGCAGGTTAAAAAAATATACATGCTTGTTCGGATATTTAAAAAAAATCTTTTAAAAGACAAATTTATAATATCCTTTTGTTATTTAAAAGATGTTTGCAGTTTACGGTTTCTACAGCTCTTTACTTTAACAAAACACAAGAAAATTTGCATTTATTAGATCAAACATATTTTATGGAATAATTTTTTTTCTTCAAATTAATAAGTACTTTCTTTTACTGCATATCTTAAAAACAATATTAACTTAAAATGAAAGGGAGAAAATCACAATATGAAATTTGCTTAGAAGGAAAATAACGCACACCGAAATTTTGATTAAATTAGTTACTAATAATATATCAATATTAAAAACTGGGTGGAAAATTTACAAAATGGAAAAGAAATTAAGTTAGGGATTAGGACAAATAAAAATTATCTCCTGGTAGAATTTTTTCTATGCCGTTTTCTTTTCATGAAAAATGTTAAGGTTCTTTCCAATTGTTCGGCTACAAGGTAAACTAAACATTTTCAACTTTGCAAATTTTCCCATCTTCAGCTTTAACAAAATACAGTGTATTTCTGAATAATTAAACTAGAAAGAATGCCCTAAGAAGTCAATCCAGATGAGGACTGGTTTTGATATGTCTATAATTAATATGTTACAATAGGTACAATGGGAATTATAGAAGTAATATGTATATCTTGAGAAATTTAATACAGCAATTCTTAGTTGTATATTGTACCGTCAGCCGCGACCTGAACAACCAATCAGAGAAGAGAACGCCTGTCTTCTCCGGAAGCGTAGGTGCGGGGGAAAGGGAGAGACGAAATTAAAATGTAGACGCGAGCACGTCGATTTTGTAACTCTGCCAGTGTTTTTATGTTTTTGTATCACGCCTCATTAGCTGTAAGAATTTCTATTATTATTAAATCTTTAAAATCCACTCGGCTATTTCTTTGTGACGTTACAGCTTATATTAAATTGGTGCCAGCTTGTGGTATATACCGGCAGAGTTAGTGTTAAGGATCCGAAACTCGGATTAGTTCGGAAAGGGTTGCTTTCTCGGAAGAAGAGAAGCGGGCGCCGAACGGGACTCGACGTGAGTCAGCAACGGTCTGCGAGCGGAGGCGGGACAGCCAGTTTTCGAAACCGAAAGCGCTCAGCAGAGAGGGGTGCACCCTGCACCAAAAAAGAATTCTCCAACGTAATACTGGAGGTGAGACTTGTCCAAGTCTTGGGAGACTCGCCTGGAGTCTGAGGTGTCCCTGCTGTGGAACTGTGCGCCAGCACAAGGAAGCCAGCCGGCTTGGAAGTTCCAGGGTACCGGAGTATAGGAAGCTCATCCGAGCAGTTGTTTAGCGGACATCGCTAATAGGAAGTTCCGGAGGACCGGAATATACAGATGTGGAGTCTTGCCATGACGAGCCAGTGGTAACGGCATCGCCAAAAGTGGATTCCGAATCGAAACCGAAAGTTTTTCAGGAGGACAGCGGACACCAGTTTCCCGCGTGCCTTTTTTGAAATTGGAAAGGGTGAAACATTCATCCAGCAGTGTCGTCTCGGGTGACGATTTTTGGAGCTGAGAGAGGTGTGGTTCTTGATGTATGGCGGTTGAACAGTGTCAACAAAGGGGTAAGTGCCTTCGCTTTATCTCAGAGGTGTGACTTGTTCTAATTTTGGTTCTTTTTTATTTTTGGCGCACTCCTTGTGTGGGAAAATTTTGATTTTATATTTTTTGTTTGTATTAGGCCAAAATGTCATATTTTGCTAAATTTAAAAAACAAGACCTGCAATCTCTTGCGGAAGAGTTAGGTCTGACAGTAGCACCTGGTTCTAAAATTCTCGATCTAAAAAACCTTATAATGAAAAGTAGTAATTATGACGAGGAATTTTCTAGGGCTCTCTTGGAATCTCTGGTTCAAGATAGGTTGAAAAATGAGGAGCGCGAAGAAACCATTCGTTTGCAAAATGCCGAGCGCGAAGAAACCATTCGTTTGCAAAATGCCGAGCGCGAAGAAAAGGAGAGGGAAAGGGTTTTTGTTTTAGAAAAACTTAGATTAGAAGCGTCTAATCGAGAGGCGTCGCAAACTAATGATTCGTCAGGTGTTTCTAACAGATCACAACCTGACATACAGAAATTAATTCCCAAATTTGACCCTGATCAATCAGACATTAGTTTGTATTTGGTAATATTTGAGAGACAGGCAAAACGTGCAAATATTCCATGTTCTGATTGGGTATCTTTGTTGTTAAGACTTTTGCCCATAAAGATAGTTCAGTTAATTGCACGCGAACCCGAAGAAGAAGCCGATGATTATGAACACATTAAGAAACTTCTCCTCAAAAGGTTTAAAATGAGTGCAGAAACTTTTAGGCAAAAATTTGTGCAGCACCAAAAAAAGTCAGAAGGTACATGGAGAGATTTCGTTTTTGAAATCAGAAACTATTTAGAGGAATGGTTAGATGGGTTGGAAATTAGGGATTTTGCTTCTTTAAAGGACTTAATGATTGCCGATCAGGTAAAAAAACGTGTAGGGGTAGAAGTTAAAGAACACTTCATAGATGATTGGGTAAATATTAAAACATCTTCTGTTTTAGCTGACCTTTTGGATACGTACGATGATGTTCGTAAAACAAAAAAAAGACCTAACGATAAATATCAAAAAGTAGAGAAAGGTCAGGTTATCAGTAAAAAAGAAACCGATTTCGAAACTACCAAATCTTCGCATAACGAAGAAGAAAAAAATTATGAGGGTTTCGATAAAAGAAAGGCACCCAGGTGTTATGAATGTAACAGCCCGAATCATTTGAGGTATAATTGCCCTGTTCTCCAACAAAAAAGTGAATTTGCTTCGACAGAACATGTCAGTTTTATAAAAGAGGGTACCAGCAACGAGTTCTTAGCCTCGTATTTGAGTAGTGGCTACGTAAATGACATTGAAATAACATTTCTAAGGGACACAGGATCTACTTTAGATGTAGTGTGTCGTAAATACGTTAGCCCGGATACTTACACAGGAGAAACTGTGTGGGTGAAACAACCCTTAAATAGAAATAGAATATCTCTACCTCTCGCAATCGTAGAATTAAACGGGGAATTTGGTACGATTAAAACAACAGCCGCTGTTTGCGCAGATTATTTAGATGAAGGTAGATATATTTTAGGAAATAGAACTGCGGTGTTAATTGAAGAAAATAAGGGGAAGGTGGAAATGGAAAAAAATCAGGCAGTATTTGAAATGGAGGTAAAAAAGGGGGAAGTGGATTTAATTGAAAATCTTAAAGTGGAAAATAACGATTTTGAATCGTCTTCTATTGATATTAATTGCGCTGATTTCAGGAAAGGACAATCAGATTGTTCGGAATTGAAGGATCTCTTTGAGATGGCTGTTAAAAGGGAATCTTCCCTTAATTTGGTCCCAATATGTCAGGAGGGGTTTTCGAAACTAAACTTAGTTCACGATAGTAAACCATTTTCTAATGAAGAAGGTCATGGGACAACCCAAATGTGTATATCAACAAAATATACTGAAGCTATTCCTGTAGCTGACACATGTTCTATTTCTGCTGGATATGCATTAATAGATATGTTTAGACGTAGGGGATTTCCCCGGGAAAGTCACGGGTCTCGGATGTATCACGTGAACATGTTGGACCGATATCACACAAGGCCAGAAAATGTAACTTTTTTGGTTGGTGAAAAAGAAAATGTTTCTGTAATTCACGATTTAAAAATTCCTTATTTGGATAACGATCCTACTGTTGTTGAATTTCGGGTTTTAATTCAACTTGAAGAGTCAATTAATCAAAATTCAAAAAGTTTCTCAAATGATCTCGGTCTAATTTGTTTTGGTGATGAGCGAATGTTGTGTGAGCCAAATTGGATTTCTTGTACGCAAAATGAGAAGGCTTTTCTGGAATTAAAGTTAAAATTACCTAACAAGCCTGTTTTGTGTGCCCCTAACTTTCAACAGGAATTTATTGTTCAGGAAGACTCTACTTGTATAGGTGTGGGAGTGGTTCTCTCTCAACCAAATGATGGAAAAGAGAAACATCTTGTTGTGTATTTAGGAAATTTTCCATTGTAAAAAGAAAATGTGAATTCTTAATAGTGTATTTGTGTCCTCAATTGTTCATAAATGTGTATTTTATTTTGATAAAAAAGATTGTTAATTTTACTGTATGTATTGTCATAATCACACCGTTTGAAATAACTTTGAAAGTTTGTGATTTGTGTTTTTGATGTAATATAAATCAATATTTAATGTTGATAAATTTGTTTAATTCATAAAGTACCTGCTTAATTGTTTTGTATGTGCTTTCCCACACAAGTGTCTAAGTTAATAAGATTCTTAATTAAAAACTTTAAGTAAGATTTAACTGAATTGTAAACGTTTTTGAATATTTTAAGTCACAACCTCAGGGTAAAGTTAAGGTACTAATGCTATTAGATTTTAAGTGCAAATTTCAGGTATCAGTAAACTCTGAAGAACTGTATGTGATGAACAATGTCAGCGACGTCTGACGGAACAAATACATGACTGGAGAAAATCCGTTTCTCAAGAAAACTTTTCAAAAATTTGAAAAGTTCTGGTAAGAGGGGAGGAGTGTTGTACCGTCAGCCGCGACCTGAACAACCAATCAGAGAAGAGAACGCCTGTCTTCTCCGGAAGCGTAGGTGCGGGGGAAAGGGAGAGACGAAATTAAAATGTAGACGCGAGCACGTCGATTTTGTAACTCTGCCGGTGTTTTTATGTTTTTGTATCACGCCTCATTAGCTGTAAGAATTTCTATTATTATTAAATCTTTAAAATCCACTCGGCTATTTCTTTGTGACGTTACAATATTAATGCAGAGGAGTAAATGAAATTTTTTTGAAAATTTAAGAAATTAATAAACAGGAAGTGGCTATTAGTATCTTAAATTAATGTTTTATTTTCAATCAACCAAGCTTTTATTTAATACAAATATCTGAATTTGTAGTTTTATTTAAAAATAAATTTTTTTCATTATTAATTTTAAAATCTTTTTTATATTATTACTTATATGAAGAAATTTCCATAATGAGCATTATAAGAAATAAAAGTTGATAAATCATATTTACCTTCAACAAATCGTATAATAGTAGAATAATGAGAAAACATTGGAAGCATGTTCTGCACCAACAGTTTCAGAGAAATATCTATAAAATAGAATAATTAGAAATATATGAAATTTCTGATATCAATAACAGTTTTAAAAGATTTTTACATCTTTAAAATGTAAAAACTATATAATAAAATCTATTTATTTTAATCTAAGAATAACACTGCATAAATTAAATATAGATGACAAAATATGTTAAAAATTAGAGGTTTTCACTTACTTGCAGTATCATCTACATAAAAAGTCTGTGTGCTATCAATATTCACAAGTTTTTGAGAGCATATATAATCACCATCAATACCCTAGGAGAGTTAAATATAAAGAGCAAATTTTTTTAGTTTGGCATATGGAAACATTTTAACATTAAAATCTAAATAAGGAATTCTAAAGAGAGAGGCAAAACGAAATACACACCACAAGGCAAAACAGTATGTCATCAATCAGACGACTTTCTTGCACATTGGGTGGCAGTACACCAATGGGCCCACTCTAGATTGGATAAGAATACATGTTTTAAATATATGTATTTTTAATTCAAGAAAATAATAAATTAATAAAAAAAAATAGTAACTCTATTCCCATTAATTAGTATATTTGTGGTAGTCTTACAACAAATTCGTTGTAGTCTTACAACAAATTCGTTAATAGATATTTTACAAACATGGCTCAATGCATGTTTACAACTGTATGAACTTAACATCTGATTTTATGTTATACATTGCAAGTTATATGGAGATGACGTGGGTGAACAAAGTTTTTCGGGGAAATTGCAGTAAAGAACAGATGACTGTTATAAACGACTAAAATTGAAACAAAAGTCAATTACAGACTTTTTTAAATGATTGGCAGGTATGGGTTAGTATTTTCTTTTGTGTATAACTTACTTAATTTTTGTACTAAACTGTATATTTTGTACTTACTGTATATGTTGATAAAAACAGCAGTATTTTTTTATATAACTAGTTTGTTTTTATTTAAAATATTTATTATATAAAAGATAGTTTTCTGGACAGTTGGTTTACATGTCGTTCCCTTCGACTTCGTGTTAACTAGGTATTAACGGTAACACCTTTCAGTATCCAAGACAGATATAACGAATTTTTATTTTCAGTACATAGCTCATATTGAACACAAACACCTCAAATATAACAGTGAAGATATACATAACTTCAAACTTACTGGAATACATTAAAAAATCAAACCATGTTTTAAACTCACATTTATGAAGTCAGACCGAGTGTCAGTCACAAAATCCCAACTTAAAAACGGTCTTTCTCGCACCCAATTGGGAAGTGTGTAAATGCCTTGAGGTACTAAAAATAAAATACAATAGTTAGTTTAATTTCTTCAGTTTTTTTGTCAGATATGACTAATTATAATTTAAAAAATAAATTTAATAATACAATATTAGATATAATTCAATCTTAATTATTTATTTTTTTGAGCATAAAGGGCTTACAGTATCCAGGAAATGGCAGTGTGGTTAATATATTTTATGATTAAACATATATTTATTGACAATAAGGAAAAAAAGCACAGTTTTTACGTATTCCAATTCTTACTAAAATCTCTCTTTAAAATGACTACTTAACCTCCACTAACTAAAAAGAGTGGCTATTTGGATACATTATACCCATATTTAAATATAAATTTATCATTATAAATAATGTATTTTTGAGGAAAGCCATAAATGCCAGCATTTAAAAAACCAAATACGCAAAAAACAAAGTCACAACGAATTTGCACAAAATTATTCTGTCTAGCAATGCAAAAGTTTGTAGTTTAATTTGCATCAAACGTGAAAAATAACTATTTTTTAATAATGTAAGTAAAAAAAGTGTTTACAAATTGTGTGATTGTTGAATTTGTTAAATATTAGCTTTATACTTTGCATTGATGAAAAAAGCATTGCACAAAAACTCACACCAATTTCAAAACATATTTATTAATTGTTTTTGTTATTATTTTAATTTTAAGCTTGATGCTTTGCATAATTTTAAAACATACAGTAGTAAAAATACACAGAATGGTTAACATTCAAACAAGTAGTATATTTATAAGCCCTTAACAAGAAACACAGCTTATGACTAAAGAAATATATATAATAAAATCGGTTATTTGAACATAGTCCGATAAATTTACAAAGGTCTCAGTTTTCTCTATAAAAAAATGTTTTTGAAAGAAACAAATTTTTATATGAACCTTTGGCACTTCAAAAATATTTGAATAGTATTGTATTAAATATTCAGGATTATAAACAATTGAGTGAAATAAGCAAGAAAATAAAAATATACCATTCCTCTTCTCCAAGCTTTCTTTACGGTTGGCCGTGATCGTTGACAATACTTGCTTTTGTAGCTGCTGATAGAAAAGAAAATAATTTAACAACTTATAAGTTTTCCATATCATCAAATAGTTTTAGAATTATTTCTTTATGTCTTGCAATACCTTTAAGTGAAATAAAATTGCAATCTACAGTGATTATTTCCGACAAATTATAAAAACACATATATAAACAACTACAAATGTAAATTACTAAAAACAATTTTAAATTATTTTAAAGATTAAGAAACATCAAAGAGGTTTATAAAACAATTTTTGAGAATAAATGAATGATTGAAATATATTTAATTTAAAAATAATAATTAAAACATAATATTCACTGCTAAAGTCACCTTGTGCGAAAGCTGCCCATTTAAAGCAAAGTTGTTTTTTTCAATCACAGCAGCACAGCCATTGGTCTTGTGATGTTCTCTTTTTTGCAATTTTTTTACCTAATAGACAACAATGTAAATTAGTGTACTAAAAAAAAATTAAGAACTAAAAATACATGAAAAAATGACTGAGGTTTCAACACATTAATATTAACCCATTAATGTTCAAGCAATTTCTGCAATTGTACAGTTATTTTCGCTGTTTGGAAATATAAATAATATTTTCTATTCATGCTTTATATATATATATATATTGAGGGGAAAACTGCAGATTCCTGAACCTGATATAATGTCCATGAAGTTCAAGGGGTAAAAAACTCACAAACATGAAGCGCTACTTCCAAGTAATAATTTTTTAAACCATAGGAAATACAGAAAATATAATTTTTTATAAATTTATGTATAATGAAGAGAAAATTATCTTAACGACATTGAAAGGAATATGGCAGGGCACTTTTATCTGAGTTTTTATTGTTTAGAAAGAGTTTGACTAATTCCAAAACATTTAAAAAAATGTTAATTTTTAAAAAAAAATTTGCTGACTTTTTAGTAGCTCACTTTTTCCCTGATAATTCCAGATTTTATTGTTTTCTAGGTACATGGCAACCCCGTATAAAGACATTAACAAGTTTATATAGTCTGAAAACTGGTTTATAGCAAAAGTGAAAATAGTAATTAAAAAAATCTCCCTATTTTTGCATATCCTACATACTGAAATGCTTGGGGTAACTAGTAATTATTATAAATGAATGTTTACTCTTTTTTTTTTAATTTATGTGTTTTCACCTAAAATGTTTTCATGCTTACTTTTTCATCACCTTGGATTTTGGAAAAAATATTTTCAACCTTATCTGCTTCATGTAGGCTGGAAAAAATTGAGAATTAGATTAAATGTATACAAATGTTTATTACTTCCTAGTTATATATTAAAACTATATATCAATAAAAAATGTCTTAGATATTTCTATTATTTATTTACGTTTTATCACAAAAATATCCATAAATTTATGAAAACTTTAAAATCCTTTCATTAATTGTGATACATAATAAAATGTTCAATTACTTTTTAATCAAATTAAAATAACAATTGAAAACTTAACCATATTTGGATTGCTACTCCATATTATAATTAATATTCCTTGACATTAAATTAAATTCCAGACAAAGAAATATGAAAAACTGATTTTTTCTCCACTTAAAGCTGATAAAAATGAATAATAACCTAGAAAAGTATGGAAAGTTGAGAATTTTCACAAATATATTTTCATAGCAAAAGAAAAATTCTGCCTGAAATGATAAAAGGAATACAACAGGACAGATTTATTTAAAAATATTAGAAAAATGTTTGAACTTTTCCAGAAAAATTTATTCTTTTAAAAAATTATTTCCTTGACTTTTTATGTCATTTTAATTTCCCCAAACAATTATAAGTTTTTTCAGTTTTCCAGATGCATGGCACAATCATGTAATTTTGTATATGATTGTGGATACTTATGTACCAACAGTAGTCACTACTAGAGTTTTAAAACTGTATTAAAATATTGTCACTTTCGCAGAACGAAAAAGCATTTAATAAACAGTCAAATCCTGTTATAACGAACTGGTCCAGAAGTTCGCAATAGCCGAGGGTTCACTATATCCGAATTTTCAAATGTTGATGATATAAAAACTTCCTACAGTCTTTAAACACATTTATGTATAAAACAAATTAATTACACTGTATTATAATTAGTAATTAGAAATAATAAAGTAAGAGAAATATTTGTTCTTAAAAAACAATTAAATAAATTTTACTACTACTTATAATTTATTTATCTGAAGTAATGAAAAAAAAGTCGTGATTTTTTGTTGAAAGCATTAAAAGAGTAAATTACATTCTTATCCACAGTTTCTGTTGCAAAGAAATTATGCAAAATGTTCACAGCTGTCTTAGCCCTTAGTATCATAAATTGAAGGACCGAAACTTTTTCGCTTTATCCTCAATGAAAACAAGCTTTTCGCTTACTAATATGAGCGATTTTAAACCTACACGAAGTCCACGAGTCAAACGATAATCAGCAATGAATGAATGAAAGGAAGGCAGGCAAAGAATGTATGCTGACCAGTTGAACGGGGGAAGGGGAGGAGCTGAGAAGGGGAGTCTATCGTCACTTCTGAGGAAACTGGCTTCTGTCAAGGGAACAAAGGACAAATGTGGTCGAGGCGAGTAAAATTCTCAGTGAAAGACCTGAAACTAATCTTGAAAAGTGTGAATTTTAGTTTGCTAGATTCGAATTCCTTACTTTTGAAGATCGTTACAAGCATTTGAAAATACATTAGTGACATAGGAGTTTGGTTGGGACCATTTGAAAAGTTAATTACAACCGAGGGATCGTTTTATCCCAGCTTCAACTGTATTTTAAATAAACTTACTGTTTCATTTTTAGCTCTTCAAACTTTTGCATCAACTCATCAGGATGAGACGACTCTGCTTTTTTTCTTACAGTTATCATAGTTGATTTCTGCATATATAACAAAAATATGTACAGATAGAATTTAAAATTGACTATCTTAATAAACTTAAAAGATTAGTACTTACAAACAATTTTTAAGTTGTCATTCATTTAATTTAATTAAATTTATAACATATACATAGGTTTATCATATAAAATTACCTTTGTAGAAGAATATGGTATTTGATTTTTCTGAAAAATTGCAGCAAGACTGTTAGCTGGTGCTCCTTCAGTCATTCTTTTCTAACATCTATATATAATAATAATTAAAAATATATATATTATAGTATTTAATTGTAAATTTGAAGCATTAAACTTTGAACCACTCACAATCAAAAAAATAAAATATTAAAATGGTTATTGAACTAGCAATCTTAATATCTATGTTCTGTTTATGCCCATACAAGTAGGGGTTTATCTACTTTTTAGTAATTGAGCAGGTTTTTTTTTAAACAGGGTCCGTTTTTTTGGAAACTGGTGAAAATTTTCCAATATTTAATTTTTGTGTCAAAATTCTATACAAGAGTAAAAAATAGCTTATGTACATACATCAGTATATTCACTCTAGAAATAAAAAGGGGCAGGGCGCTGTTGGCAGTAAAAGGGCATTCCGTGTTTGAAAAGACACTTTAAAAAAAAAGTTTGGAGAGGGCACATCGGACCCGTGACCAAACAAAAAAAAAGCTCCGATTTATTGGTTGACATTGAGCTACAGCTGCATATTGGGTTATTGTTGATGGTTCAAAGCTTAAACCCGTACAAAATTGTTGTCACTTATGCAAATACTACTTAAAATCCAAATGTTAAAAGCTGATATTCCGATTCCACAAGTACAAAAATGTTTAAGATGCTGTTTTGGAATAAGTCTTTTCTATTATTGGTTAACATCTGTTTTAATGGTATTTAGGAATTATTGAAACTATTTGATGGAACTCCTCAAAGTTAAAGAGTTCGCTGAATTCCAATAGCCCAAAGCCATTACTTCATAGCAACCACACTCATGATTTCTAGTTTTGGCAAATGGCATCAGCATTTTTAACATCAGAAGGAAATGCCAGGAAATTAATTTAAGAGTACAATATTTTACCTTAAATTATTCACCAAACTTCGATTAAAAAAAGTTGCTACACTTCTGAAA
This sequence comes from Troglohyphantes excavatus, assembly GCA_963932185.1. Taxonomy (NCBI): domain Eukaryota; kingdom Metazoa; phylum Arthropoda; class Arachnida; order Araneae; family Linyphiidae; genus Troglohyphantes; species Troglohyphantes excavatus. The sequence continues at coordinate 18,774,673 of OZ010668.1, read as the reverse complement.
AATTGTTGCAAAAATATCCAAGTGGTTAATCTGTCTTATACGGTCGCCCTTGGCGACTTTTCTGAAAATCCTACATTCACAACGATAAAACATTGCTTGGCGACAAAACCCGGTTTGGTTGCCAATCAAAGAATTCCTCCATTTTCTCCCTGCATTACGTTTGGCGCCCGGTTGCCAGATTTGGCAAAAAATCAGGGCGACCGTGAAAGACAGAATAACCAGATTGTGTTTAAAAAAAGTTGAATTACGTTTCCAGATCAAGTCGAAACATACAAACAATAATGGGAATTATATATAAAATGATAAGGCAAACAGTTAATGAAATTTATAGGTTGGTTTCAAAATGAGAAAAATTAATTTCAGATATAAAATAATAAATAGTTCAAGAGGGCTAGTTTCACTTACATGGTGCCGAATTTAGAAATAGCCCATCGTTTAAATGCGTCACATCTAAAAAAATTAAATAAAACAAGCATATTAAGACACGAAAAATTTTTTAATTATAAAAATAAGAATATTCCTGTTAATAGTACATATTTCATACAAAATATGGTGATTTATAAAATATGTTTATTTACATAGGAGAGCTGAACTGTCAGACGGATATTTACATTTGACTTAATATTCCTTTATAAAAGAAAAAGAAACAATGTTCATAATTTAGTTTTGTTACAGTCTTTAAAAAAATTCACCAATTTTTATATAAAAAAGCTGAATAATATATATTTTTTAAAAATCAATTAATTAGGCGCGAACTAAGATAATTTAAAAAATAAATACCATTGCGCTTTGTAAACATCGCATTATAAGTTGAGTTGTATCTATACTGCAGTAACTTTTCGAATTTTAGTACAGTTAAATTAGAATACTTATATTGTCTTTCTTAATCTTATTATATTCAAAAATCCGCTCACATTTAAATTAAGGTTGAATTTTTTCTAATACATAATATGTATGCAGTAATTTAAGTTTTAATGAAATAGTTTTTACAATGGAGTGTTTTGACGTTCTTATTCAGGAAGAAGATGTATATTATGTCATTCCGTCTGTACCGTTCACTCATGGCTCCATAGGTTTCTGTTATGTTTTTTTTTAGGACACAATGATATTTTTTTTGTATTTTAAATTAAAACATCGTTGATTGAATTCGGTATTACAATTTAAAACATGTCGGATCTCTTAAAGTCAGCATTTGGCTATTTTTCAAGCAATATTCCAAGGGAAGAACATGAATTTGTAGGCCAAATTGTTGAACTTGACAACCAAAAGTTTCGAGTCAAAAAAGTAATTGCAGAAGGTGAGACGCCCTCGATTAAATTATTTTTTACTAAATATTTACTTTATGAGATTTTAAACAAATATTTAGATAAAATGCAATACAAGTGTGATTTACAGTTACTACAATGTTTGAAAATTTCCAATTTTTAACTCTAGAGGAAAAATGTAAACAATGCCAAAAACAGTTTTAATGTTAAAATTTATAATGTTTAATGATCGGGGATCTCCTTTCTATAGTTTTTGTTATAAATATCTTTCATATTTTAAAAGACTTGCAATATCTTTAGTTTAACCTTAAATCATAACATTTAAGTATCAAACTTGGATTCACTTTTATAATAATTTGTGTATTTTCTTCTTACAAAAATCCCAATGAAGTATTTCAAATTACTCTGAGCATCAATTTTCAAAACTAGCAATAGATAGTGGTAAAAGTTATTTGGATAGTGTACCATTTGGAATTCAATTATGCAATTATTTAATGACTTTCTCTGATGGCTGCCCTTGTAATAAAAGCATATGTTTTTTTCTATATTTGGTTAAAACTAAAGAATGGTGGGCCACTCTGCCAAATCAATTATTGTAAACAGACTTGGCGTGGAAAGCCATTTCTAATGCCACTTTTTCTTAAATTTGGATTTCTCGGCTTAAATATTTATTTTAAGAATTATAACTACTTTTTTCCCCCCCGTGATTTGCAAATTTAAGTCAGAATTTTCCATTGTACGAAAATACAACTCGGCTTGTATGCAAGTTTTCAATTTTGGACAAAAAAATCCTCCTTAAGTTAAGGGGTCGGCTTATATGCGAGTATATACTGTAAACTATACTGTTTGCATATGAATCGTATAAACAAGTTATTTTTAATTCTGTTGATACCTTTTAGCTAATTAATTTGATTTTCTTTGATAGGAGGATTTGGTTATGTTTTTGTCGCTCAAGAAATTTCAACTGGTAAAGAATTTGCATTAAAAGTAAGTTTTTAGTGATCTATTAGCAGTTTTTCATTCTTTATGAAATTGAATTTTAAATCACCTTTCTTTATATTTATATTAAAATGTTTTTTTTTTATTTTATAGAGGCTGCTTGCTGGTGACAATGAGGCAAATAAGAGTATTATGCATGAAATCAAATATCTTGTATCCTTTCTTGTTTGCTCTCATGAAACATTGTATTAGACTTGTTTTTAATTTAGAACTTTCAATCTAATGATTTTTTTTTACAAAGTAGACAGAAAAAGTTTTGCTTGTTTAAAATGTTGTCACTTTTGCTCTAAATTCAGTACTATTATCAGTGTATGTATAATTTGTAGGGATGAGCCGGATAGTGAATTTGCCGGATATCGGATATCCGGTGCACATTACAAACCGGATACCGGATATCCGAACTGGATTTAGCCGGATATCCGATCGGATATCCGGCATTTTTTTCCCCTAAAAGTTCTTCTCTTAACAGTTCTTTAATAAACTGTTCATATTTATACTAATTTTTAAACGGCCTGAGATGTACTGTACGATGCGTCTGAAAACGTACAGCATGTCTCATCATCTCGTGCGGTTCTTCCTTGTAGATCAGAGGTCTTTGGGGCGCATTTAAAAATTATAGGGCGTACCCAAGTAGTTAATTACAGGGAAGAGAGAGGGAATCAGGAATGGAGGGGCTTATACTCTGGCTTTTAATTTTCGCAGACCAGTTCTGCCCATTGTGCATATGAAAACAAAGCGTTATGGAATGCGTTCCTCGCGTGCGAACGGCCGCGGCGTATCTTGGTTTCTGTTCATAGAAAAGGGCATCTCCGTTCTTCCCCCTCTCTCCTCCCTGGTCAATCCAAGGAGGGGGATGCACCCGTACTTTGACCTCTGACCTATCATATAACAGAATGTGTCCACTGATTGGACACTTGCTCATAGGGCGATGATTTATCCCTCACAAAATTCCTGGAACCTATGCAACCTCTCGAGGTTGCGTTATGTCCAATAACTCGAAAACAAAATATCTGCAACGGTTTGGAAAATGATTTGTGCCTTTAGAATAAAAATACAAGCGGTCGAGTCCAGGCGATTCTGATTACATTAATCGGATGATAACATGAACCGTGCTCGCATTAAGCGGCATCTACTGTATTAAAATATAGTTTAAAAAACATGTGTAAAATTAATATATAAATAATTAATATTAATAGTTCCTCTTAAAGATGTAATTATTTTGAACATAAAGGAAGAAAACAAACTTAATATTATACTTTTGATTTATTCTAGCAAGTTTAATTTTTACATTAAATATCAACACGAAATATTCATTACAAAGTTATTATTCCCTCTATGATTTAAACTTTAAAGGTTACTTATACTTATTAACATTCCTTAATTACAAGTTAAACAAATGTGAAGCAATTTAAACAGTCTTATTTTACAATATTGAAAGAAAAAAATGAAATATATAAAAGTGATACAGTTTCAACTCTAGTAATGCTACTAATTCCTTTTTGTTGGCAAAATGTTATGCTTCTTATTGCGCATAATGAATAACAGCTTTTCAGCATTTTCCGGAGCCAAACGATTTCTATTATCTGTATAAATTCTTTTCGCAGCACTAAACATACGTTCTGAACTAACTGAGCTTGGTGGGGCACTTAAATACTTTAAAACAACATGCCTTAATCTTGGATATTCAAGAACATGTTGTTTCCACCATTCAATTGGGTTTTCGTTTCTGTTTATAAGCGGAAGACTAAAAAACTTTTCTAATTCTTCTTTATTGCCTTCTATCATTTCAATTGCTTCTTCGTCTTTATATTCAAAATTTTTAGTTGCAACAAATTCAGAGAAACAATTCCAAATGTCTTCGTGAATTTCTGTAGAAATATTTTTTTCTTCTGCTGCTTGTGCTTTTTGTTCTAAATTAGGATCCTCGACTTTTTTATCTTCATAATTGTTATTCATTTCTCTGATTATCCAATTTTTAACTTTATTTACATCTTTTAAAAAAAAGGTTTTAAAGCGAGGATCAATTGCTGTGGCGATACAGAAAACTTCTTGTTCTTGAACATTTAATTTATCATTTAGAAAACGTATTTCTACAGCTTCTTTTAAAGACTGCTTCATTGTTTGGACCCCCATGTCTTTTTGCCGCTTAGAAAGGTATGACTTTAGGGTTGCCACGGCTGGGATCACAAAAGAAATTATTTCGTTGTTATCGCTTGCTTGTTTGGTAATCTCCTCAAACGGCTGGAGAACACGTAGTATGATTTCGATTAAAGTCCATTGATGTGCTGTAATTGTCGGAATATCTGTTTCTGCAGAATATGCAGTTACTGCTTGTCTTTGCTCATAGAGTCGTCGGAGCATATAATAAGTCGAATTCCAACGGGTCGAAACATCTTGTATAAGTTTATGCACTGGTAATTTTAAATTTTCTTGTATCCCTTTTAAAGAAGTAGTTGCAGTAGATGAATGCAAAAAATGCCCAACTATTTTTCGACATTTGGCAAGAATGTCAATTACTGATCTTTGCGATAAAATGGCATCATTTATTACGAGTTGTTATCATTTATTACGAGACAACTCACACCTTCTATAGCTGTTGTAAGAAGTCCTAAAAAAATGAAATTTGCAATAAGTATATTTGTAAAATTAATATTTGAAGTTAAAAATCTTATGATTCAAGCGAGATGAGTGTAGTTTATGCCTGTTTATTATGAATCCCAAGAGCTCTTTAAAAGTGAATTATCTTTATTTTTTTTAACCAATCAGATTCGACTGGCGCGGCTTAGGCAAAATGCTCGCCACATGTTAGAAAATTTTTCTCGAATAAAAAATTTCGTTTTTATTTAAAATACTTTAATTTATTCTTTACTTAATTATTTTTTAAAATTTAAATATGTTCTTTTTATAATCAGTGGCGGCGATTAGAGGGAGCAAAGTACGGCGGTTGCCCCGCAATTCCCCCCCCCCCCCCACACTTGTGTCCACTTGATCTTGCCTCTGTACTTTTGAAACTCAATCGCCGCCACTGATATAATTGAGTGTTTTTTTGCATTCCGTCAATTTATGTTCAGACTTAAACTCGGGTAATTTTGAAGGCAATAGCCCGATTGCGGCCGAAGGGAGCCGGGTTCCCATATTCTCAAAGAAGAAAACAATTGTTTATCGCCATGACAAAAGATTGCCATGGGACGCAATTGGAACTTCTCCGATTTTGAAATTGTCCACCAACTCATTAGAGGTTATTTTAAAGTGTTCTTTTGTCAAGAAAATGTGGTTTTCGTGTAATAGATCACAGATGTACTAAACTTTGGTCAAAGGGATACTAGATATATTTTGGTAGGGGTTGGGTGTAACTTTAAAACTTCTATTGTCTATTCCGATGTTCGGAAAACACTGCACACTCTCCAATACATTTTTCCTTAATAGAAATAAAACGTATTTGCAATATATAACCAGGGTCGAAAATACGCATAATTAATCTTCAAAAATCGGGCTCTTTTTCACATCGTTATATTAGTTATTATTATTATATTAATCTTATAATAATTTCAATTTTACTTTTTTAAACATATTTATTTACATTTTAAAAGTAAAATAAGAAATTGATTTTTATTTCAAATTTGAATTGATAAAACATTTATTATCAAACACATAACTGCATAATTGCCAAATTTGTTAATATTGATGAAAATGAATTGTCAAAACAATTTTGTCCCAATTATGGTGAAATTCATTGCTAAAACTCTAAATTCGTAGAGTGGATTAATTAATACTTAAACAAATAAATTGTAAACAAAGATTTTTTTTTTATAGTTCGGTTATTGCTGGATTATTGTGGAGTTCATTTCATCTACCCGATACTCCCGCTTAGGTGAGAGTGATTACTTTGGCCTGACTGGCAGAGTATCGGCGTAGCAAGCCGAAGTTCCTCGGTTCGATACAGAGTGTAGCCAAATTGTGCATAGCGCTATACTCTTTTAAAATATATGGCGATGTTTCGTTGTATGGAATAAATTATTAGCGATGTTCCGTTGAATATCAAAAAATCTCGTGGTCGGTTTATACTTGGCTGTGCGGAATGCAACCACGTTTCTAGATTTTAATAGTAATTTTAACGTTTAAGCAAAAACGTAAAAAAAGAAAAAATATTATAATTTACCTGTGCCAAGAGCAATATTAGCAGCATTATCACATACAATAACATGCTGTTGTGAAGCAGAAATATTCCAATCTTCAAAAGCTTCACTTAACATATTTGAAATGTTGCTTCCAGTATGATTTAGGGGGAAATGTTTACAGTTCAAAGTATAAATTTGTTGTTTTATTTCACAAGAATTGATGAAGTGGGCAGTTAAACTGAGGAACGATTCATTATTAACGGAACTTGTCCATATATCGGTAGTGAATGATATGTAGATGGCTGATTTTAAATCTTGTAGAATTAAATGCTTGGAATTTTCATATAATGCTGGTAAGGCTTTATTTTGGAAATATGTTCTACTTGGAATTGGGTACCGTGGGGCTAGATGTTTGATTAGTTATCCACAATTGAGAATGGTTCTGCATCAAGAGCTATCAATTCACCTAAAAATAGAAAAAAATAGTTTATAATTTTAGTTCTTCATGTAACAAATTTTTATTTATTGCATTGTTTGAAATAAACATTTGCAAATTGAAATTATTTGTAAATTTTAAACATCATACAACTTTTTGGTGTTCCGTATCCCAAAGGGGAAAAACGGAACACTTATAAAATCGCTTACGTATGTCCGTCCCAAACACAAAAGGTTGAATGGCATAAGCGTAGTCAGAATTGTTCTTTTATAAAAATTATTGTTCTTATTTATACAAAGGATTATATACAAGATTGTTCTTTTATATAAAAACCTTATTATCTGTACATCTTGCTATAGCCCAAGCACTTAAGCACGAGAATTTCTGTTTGCTTTTCATAAGATTATAAAATCTCAAAACCAGTCGTAAGGGAGAGGGGGGTGGAGGGGAGAAGAGTTAATACATATTTCGAAATCAATGGCCATTTTTTTTTCCTAAAATTTTATTGTGTCTGATATGAAGAGATAGCTCTTGAGGGTATCAAAACTACTGTAAATTCAGGAATCAGTGCACGTTTCATTATCAAAAAATCTAAAACATCCTGTCCCGTCTAACAACGAAACTGACAGAAAAAATAAGATATAAAACACAATGCCGAGAGTTCAGAAAAAATATTACGGTTCGTCTATCTAAACATCCTCGTTTGCCTATTCAATACATGAAGTTGAGTCAAGTCGATACTATTTGGACAGTTGAATGAAATTTAACAATTCACATTACTATAGAAACCTAATATCAAAAATAAAAGCGAAATTAGCTATCATATCCTAATAGCTAATTTTATTTTTAAAAATTCCAATTATGGAAATTTTATGAAAAAAGTTATTAAAAAAATCTAAAAACATAAGAAATATAAATACAGTAATCTCCAAACTTAACCCTCAGATGAATTCAAACGAACCAGGGATAAATACCATCTAAAATTAAGGAAAATAATTAGTATATTTTTTTTATATTTTGTTAAAGAAAGAACTTTTTCACCCTTTCTTGTCTGAGGGTCCTTTTTTTGCCTGCTGATAAATTTTTAAGGGGAAATACTTTTGTTTTTACCCACGCTTTTAAATGTAATATAGCAAATTAAACAAATTGATATTTACAAAAAAAATATGCGATTTTTATTCTACCGGATATCCGGCACTTTGCTTCCGGATATCGGATAGTTACCGGATAGTTAAAAATCGGCCGGATACCGGATAGTTACCGGATATCCGTTTCATCCCTAATAATTTTTAATATGTATTAACACTTTGAAAAAAAAACCTAGATGCCAGCTATAGGAGGGTTGCAACATAACCTCGAAAACCGGGAATTATCATAGAATTTATTTATTCTGGAAAAGTCAGGAAAATTTTCAAAATTTCACAAAAAATCGAGGAAATTTTCAAATTTGGTTAATTGAAACGGCGATTATCGCCTGTTATTTCCTCTATTCTGATTAATTTAGTTGTCAGTACTTCCCTTTAGTTCTGAAAAAGATTTTTTTTTAAAGTATTGTTATGCGCATTTTCATATTTTCAGTTTTATATTTGTAAAAACGTGAACCATTGCTGGAGGAAGCAGCAAAAGCAAAGTGCATTGGACCTTGAATTGTAAGCAACATGTGAGGGGCTAATGAATATGATTTATTGAAGATTGGAATAGGAAATATAAAGCATATAAAACATTTAAAATTATCTACATAAGAAAAAAATTGCTTTTTTTCTATAATCTGCTTCCAGAGAACATGTTTAATTACTATTATTCCTGTTGCAATTGCGTAATTTGTGATGTATCCATAAATTCTTCTTTTAACTGTCAATAAGTATTGCGTATAATTTTTCATTTATAATGTAATTGTAAAATCAGGGAAATTTTTGTGACACTGTCATGGAAATCAGGGAACTTTTTTTCCAGAATGTTGTTGCCACCCTGTATAGAGTGTTACCATATTTGTCTTGTGTCCTTCTTTATTATTTTGACTGGCATTCACACCGGGCTGTACTGACATACCATTTTACATGTAATAAAATATTATGTATAAATTAGCTGTCAGCAATTCTTTTGGCACTTGAATCGTTAAGTAATCCTTCAACATTCTGTTTAGCATTATTTATTAACACATCTTTATTTACTATGATAATTTTTGTATAATTATATTGAATTAAAATTTTTTTTTATTAAATAATTTTATTATTATATATATAAGCCTTGTAAACTAAACTTTGAATAGTAATCATATATTAACATTTGTATAGGAACTGTTAACTATTTTACCTTGAATCTTCCCCACCCCTCCCATTTTGATATTTTATAAAGGTGATGTTGAAAGAAAAAACTCAACTAGGTATTTTTATTATCATTTTTATCTTTCACCCTTAGTGAAAATTTCCCTGTGTGAGCCAAAATACTGTCAAACCTCGTTCATGGGTTCAGACATATTCTGTTCCCCTGGATGATAATGCTGTTATGCTGATCTCTTAATAGTTTCATCAATGGCAAATATTTCTTATTTAAAATCTGAATATTGCAATGTAAGTCGATTCAAACAAAGTACAAAAACTAGTTTTTCAGACTAGTTTAAAAAAATGGATCTATTATGTAACTTGTTCATATGTATGACTAATTAAATTAATATTTGATGATTATGTTATTTATCTTAATGATTATCAGAAGAAACTTTCTGGGCATCCTTATATTATCCAATTCTATGCGGCGGCTTCAATAGATAAGGAAAGTTCTGACCAAGGAAAAGCTGAATATTTATTACTTACTGAACTTTGCACAGGTATGCCTTTTGTGTACATATTTTTTGAAAATTATTTCCTAATTCTAGTTTCTAATTGATTTTAAATAATACTTTCTTTAAATCAAGTTTAAAAGCATATTTATAGAACTAAAATCCATATATTGTTTTTGCAGGTGGTCAATTGACAGATGTTCTGAATGCTAGGCAGAGTCCCTTATCTTGTGCTCAGGTAATACAGATTTTCTATCAGACATGCTCAGCTGTTCAGCATATGCACTCACAAAACCCACCAATTATTCACAGAGATTTAAAGGTAAGATTAATTTTATTAATTTCACTTTTTCTAAATGGTTTAATAGTTAATGTTTTGAATGATTTTGTCAGAAAGATAATTTTTAAAAAAAATATTTGATACTAGCAATCATATTGCATTGAATGTTGAATATATTAATTTGTTGATATTTTATTATAAACTAGGGGGCTCTGCCCCCTGCTCCGCTAACGCTCCGCCAACCCCCGAGGATTGCTACGCAATCCTATTTGGTTTGCTTCGCAAACCAAAGCTGCCTTAGTACTCAAATAGATGAGAAAAGCAAAAATAAAACAAAAGTTGGATGCATTTCAATTTTACTTGTGCAAGCAAACTTTAATTACACGAAAGATGTTATTTGGGTGAAATGCATTGAACGGTAACCCTTGTCAACTTTTCTGAAAAAGCAATACTCGCAACGCTAACAGATTTTTGCATTAACCCTTGTTGTTTCTTCTGAAAAAGCAATATTCGCAACGATAACAGATTCTTGGAGTAACCCTCGTCGACTTTTCTGAAAAAGCAATACTCGCACCGCTAACAGATTTTTGTATTAACCTTTGTTTTTTCTGAAAAAGCAATATTTACAACTATAACAGATTCTTGGTGTAACTCTTATCGACTTTTTTGAAAAAGTAATACTTGCATCGTTAACATATTTTTGGAAATAAAAGTCGCTTTCATTGCCAATCAAAAAACTCCACCTTTATCCTGAAGGGTTTCCGAAAAGGGTAACCAGAGAAAAATTAAGGTGACTGTTCAACGCATTTGACCGCCTAAATCAACTGCAGACATAAAAACTATCTGTTAGGTTACCGGATGCTGATTGCTTCACACACACCTATCCCTATTTACATACATGAACACTATTACAAATAAATTTTAAAAAGATGTATATACAATTTTAGGTTAAAATGCAGGGAGTGTCCTCAGCGAATTATCTGAAATTTTTCTATAATCGCTATGCTAAACGTACTGGTGACAAAAACTCGTTTTGTTGTTGGCAAAGTTTTTTTATACGCACATTTTCTTTAAGTCGGTTTTCCTTTTTTTAAAAAAAGATTATTTTATTGTCTTTCTTTTAGTCTTTAATTTTAACAGGGGGCTTAGCCCCCTATTATTATTCACCAAAAAATTCAAGTAGCAATTTGCACATTGTAAAACAATCCCTATCAATGCCAATAAATGCTGGTTAAACGAAATGTCATTGTTGTACAACTTCTGTTAAACAATAAAAATATTTTGAAATCTAATAAATTGTTTAAAAAAAACTGCGTTAATCGACATTTCCGGATCGACAAAAGTTCGGTTAATTGAGAATTCTGTATATTTTTTCAAAGTGCTCGCAAATGAAACATCTCCTATCCAACAATTCTTTGTTGTTGCAAATATCTTAATTAGAACCAAAGTCCTAAGTGAACATACATAAAAAAAATATGTAACAGTCGAATTGATAACTTTCTAATTTGGCGGTTATATTTTGCAGTTTGGGTTGGCGTGTTGTTCTTTCGGTTAAAAATACATTGACCGGCTTTACACAGCTTTTCAGCAAATCTGGTAACCTTTTTAGGAAACTGCAAGGGAAGTTTTTATCATGTAGTTAGCATAGCGAATATTGGAAAATTTGCCAATTGGTACCGTTCACTACATTTTAAACTAAAATTGTATATTCAGCTTTTTAAAAAATAATTCGTAAATGTATTAATGTATGCTTCAGGCATGTTGTTGACATGCATTGAACAAACACTGATTTTTTACATGTTATCTTTTCGGCAACCCTGCAGGAGGAAGTTCTTTTATTGGCAATGAAACTGGCCTTTGTCGCCACACGTGTTAGTCTTATCGATAATGCTTTTTCAGAAAAGTCGCCAATGGTGACCGTTCAATGCATTTTAACCTACAATTCCTAATTTGCCAAGCATTGGAAGTGTTGGCCTCGCTATTTAGAACATGATCCATGAGATCTTGAAGGGTTTCCCTCTGGAACTGCTGTTGATGCATTCGAAAGTAATTCAAACGGTTCCATTCCATTGTGATGTAGCCATGGAGAATATACTGTTGAGTTAACGACCAGCAGAGGTGAAGATGTTAAACTCGTCCAGAATGCGCAAGCTCTAACCAATATACTGAACAGGGGTAAGTCGAGTGTGACCGGCGTTGTTTTGTACATTTAGAGAAAATCCACGATCACTTGATGGAAATAGCAACGGAAAGACCAGAGGTTCAACATGGTAAAACGGTTTATACATTTTTGCTTTGGGTAGACTATAAAATTTGCCTGATTTGGAACTAACCCATCTGCTCAGTCACTATAACAGCAGAAACTTCAACAGCAGTACCAGACGTTGGCAAGTTATATCGCCTGCCATCAGCCACAAAAGATCTATGGAACTCTAGTCGAAAATTTTAGGAAGGTTGGTTTCGATAAGATTCGAACAGTGTTCAGTACACATTGGCATAGGGGTTAGCCTTCATTATGTTTTGAATAATATGTAGAACAGATGGTTTGCACTGATCTGAAGTTCTACATGCCATAGCAGCTTCATTTTCATGAATGTAAATTTCTACAAAACATGGTTTCTATGCATTTTTGGCTATCCCGCTAGTTGTAGCCATTGCATTTACATGCCCACGAAGTGTCACACAACTTATTCCCCTGAAAGTTTCTTCCAATGCACAAATGCAGAATTATAGTACCTAATATTCCTACGAAAATTCACTGAATCATTGTGTCTTTCTTCAAAGCTTCGGGAAAAAGATATAGGGTTTAATTGAACTTTACCATTATGACAACAATTGTGCTTAATTCTCCGTGCACCACAATCATTGCATTCCACTGAAAGACTGCCTATTGTCAAAGGAACACAATCATCACTTTGATTTTCGCCCAGGTACTGATTTTCTTTTAAAGCACGTGCACGGTTTGCCAATCTACTGCGATTTCCCAGGTGCAGAGTATATTTGGTCGCGTTGCCGAAGACGATACTGCCGATAATATTCACGACGAATGCTCATGATTGAAAACGTTGAACTAACCAGGTACTCAATCCCCCAGTTGGAACAACAAATATTAAGAAATCAAATCTATTCTAAAGTAGAAATATTGAAAATAAACGTCGCTTCAAAAATGGTGAAAAGAAGGTAAATAGACGTATCGAGAGTTGAGAAGTATGCTCCTGCTCCCGTACGAAGGAGCATTCCTATTGGCTATGTGTTGTGCCATTCTATTTTTATGTTATAGTAAGATATAATTTTAAGATTTAAGTGTTATATACAGTGTTCACTCTAGAAATAAAAAGGGGCAGGGCACTGTTGGCATTAAAAGGGCATCCTGTTTTTAAAAAGGCACTTCTTGTTTTTAAAAGGGCATTTAAAAAAAATAATTTTGGATGAACATGGCCACACATCGTACCCGCGACCAAACAAAAAAAAAAGTTCCGATTTATTGGTTGACATTGAACTAGAGCTGCATATTGGGCTATTTTGGACGGTTCGGGGCTAATTAAAAGGAAAGACCCGTAGAAAATTGATGTCTCTTTATGATTATATTATTTAAAATCCAAAATTTGACATTTAAAAATTAATGTTTTTCCTAAAAACCAAATCTGTAAGTAGCTCTAATCAAACCCTTACAAAAATAATAAAAAGGCTACTTAAATCCAACCTTTGGTAATAAAATGTCTAGTTTTGCAACTTCGCCCCAAACCATCTTCACTTTAAAAAAAACACAAAAACAAAAATTAGCATTTCATATGCGGGCACAGACAACCAACAGCATTCCTGGAATGCCCCGTGCTGGAAATTACCACGGCATCATCGCGATTTCACAACACGCGTCAAAAAAGGAGTATCTACTGTTATAATTCACTTAATTTCAATTTACACACAAAATGTTTTTAATCAATGCCTATTTTAAAGACAGCTAGGGAAGCAAGGACGCTTATGCTTGACTGAAAAGGGCAAGAAGGGCGGAATGTTTTCAAAAGAGGGCAGCATTTTTGAAAAAGGGGCATGAGGGAGCTATTGAGATGAAAAACCCCTTCAAAAAAATGCCTAGAGTGAACACCGGTTATACATATATAGTTTATAAAAAGCTTTTGAGTTATACCCCACACACAACATGTAGAAATTATTTGTAGAATACAAATAATTTCAGTGATTGCAATTTTACTTTTTTTGAAATATAATGAGTTCTTTGTTCTACTAATTTTCAGACTTAAAGACTTTTAAAGCATGAATATTTAGTTTGTTATGATATTTGTTTTCCCATATAACAGTAGGTTTGAGTAGATCTTGTCTTTGTATCTTGTTGCTATAGTCACCAAAAACGTGTCAGCGTTGCAAATAAAACTTTTTTAAGAAAGTGGCAGAGGGTGATTGCTCAATGCATTTTAAGCATTTATTCTTTGAGGCTCTCCCAAACCCCTAACATCGACTCTCGGACCCAAGGCCACCTTTCTGGAAACATTTCTCCGGCTCCTTTTAGTGTCATATATTCCTGTTTCTTTAAAAATATTTGTTATTAAATTTTTATAAAGCTTAGTAATTTAGATTTCAAAATGTTTCAACACCTTCTTTTCTTATTTGCAGATTGAGAATCTTCTCCTTAGTACTGATAGTAAAATCAAGTTGTGTGACTTTGGTAGTGCAACTACTAAGTCTTGTCATCCGGACAATACCTGGACTGCCATTCAAAGAAGCTTAGTAGAAGATGAAGTAAGCCATTATTGACACGAAACTTCAATTTTAATATTTAGTATATAAATAGTTATAATAATCAAACTTTGATTTGATTTGTTTTTTAGATGTGTAAAAATACAACACCTATGTACAGACCACCAGAAATATTGGACACTTATAATAATTATCCAATTAACCAGGCTATGGATGTTTGGGTAAGTGTAATTTAACTAGATATTTTATTATTGTTTAAGATGAATTATTAACAGAATTATACCAAAATAATATTTTATCTGTAAAATGTATTTAAATTTTTACCAGTATAAATTTTACACATAAATTCAATCCTTATATAATTTTCAATTAATACAAAAGGTCAATTTATTATTGTAGTGCATTTATTAATTAGTGCTTTTTTGCACATTTTGAGGCAATATTAAAATAGCATTTTTAAAGATGCTTAATATATAAATGTATATGAATAAAATATTACTTGAAATTGTATAATATACACTTTATATGTTGACATAATTTTAGATTAATATATATATATATTCATAATGTATTGTTTTAGGCATTAGGATGCATTTTATTTGTGTTATGTTTCAAAGAACATCCATATGAGGATTCTGCAAAGCTGCGAATTTTAAATGCAAAATATAACATTCCAGCTAATATTACAGATTATGAAGTATTACATGATATAATTAGTAAGTATATTTTATAATTTTTTTTCAAATTATTATCCATTGAATAAAATTTTTATTTTAACCTTAGTTCGTTTTTAAATCAAGTTACCTTAGAAAGCTTTAGGAGTTAAGTCAAAGTTAAGTTTTTAAATCATAGAAAGCTTCACTTTAAATTCACTAATTTTTTTTCCTTCCTATTATGTGGCAACAGTAAGTTTGTTGTTTAAATATATCAAAACAGCTTTTTAATTATTTAAATGAACATCTATGTTTTACTATACATCTCTGTACTTTAAAGTGTGTAACTGTGTGGTAAATAATAATAGTTTTTTTTTAAAGAGAACTATTAATAGTAAAGCTAATATTTTAAAATTTCTTGAAGTAATTACATTAATTTAAAAGTTGTTTGATAAAACTCTTATAATGATTAGATAAATATGCGAATAATTAATATTTAAAAAAAAATGTTGTCAAGTGTTATATAATTTTTTGGCAATTCTATTCATAGTATGTTAGAAGTTAATAGCATGTCACATATACAAAAGAAAACAGTGCCATTTTTTTTTCTTGTGGAATGGGTAGAAAAATATTTTGGCCTCCAATTCTATTTAAAATAAGTCGCACGTCTTCCACTAAATAAGTCAAATTATTCCTATTACCTGGTTGATCAGTATTGTGACAGAAATCAAATCTGACCTAGATCTGATCTGATACTGAATTATGATGCTACACTTGTTTTCCACAAATTGTGCTTGTACATAACAAAACTATTATTTGTTGTCATAACTTTTTTCTTAACTAATAAAGTTGTTAATTATATAATTTAGAGGGAACTTTCCAATTGAACCCAGTTGATAGACCTACAGTAAATGATCTCCTTGACCGGCTAAAAGAAATTGCAGAAGCAAGGCACACAAGTCTTACTGCGCCTTTGAGCCTGGGGCAGCAAAATATATCAAGCAACCCCACTAGTCCAAGTATGTATCGAGTGAAAGTCTGAAGTTTGGATTTATTTTTACATTTATATTAAGATTAAATATTTAAATTTATGAGATGCCCAGTTTATATGTTAAATTATTTATAAATTTGAGCTTTACCTTCCTCTTAAAATATGCTTATTTTATTTTAGTATTTATTTTATTGAGTACACAAAATCTTTATTTGCATTTATTTAATCAATATACGCAAACTCGTTTCTGTTGAGTATGCCATTTACGTTTTAGAATGAAAACTAGTCTAGTTATAAAAGAAACTAATAGTAGCATTTGTTGTATATAACCTCGTTATATGTAATTAGGTTTTCTGTAGCTTAAAATTTTAAAGATATGCTTAGTCTTCAAGCATTTTTCTGTTTAAAACCTTCTGTTGAACTGAAGGACAGTTAAGGATGATTTCATAGCATATTGGGATTAAATTTATTTGAACAAGTTATTTTTTGTGTATTTTTAACAATTTTGTTATTTTGAACTTTTTAATAAACAAAAATATAACTGTTTATGGAAATGTCATCTATATAGGAATCTTGTTTAGCATTGTAAGTAATTTAATACAGTTTTGACTTGTAAGAAAAATTTATCCTCAATAAAAAGAAGTTCAAATGAAAAAAAAAATAGTTATAACACTATTGTGTTTGCAAAAGATATTCAATTATTTAATAGAAAATCCAAAAAATGATGTATCAAAAATTTACGGAAGATATTGTAGTGATAAGCATGTTTCTTAGTACCTTAAAAACAATATTTTGTTAATATTTTTTGTCATGTACTGTTATTGAGATTGCATCTTTCAGCTTGTGTATTCATTAACACTTAAGTTGTTACATAAACACAGAAATATTCAAAAAATTAAGTAGTTATTGATTTTAAATTCAAATATTTTCTTTTATGTATACGGAAAAAACACTAGAGTTTTAAAAGAATGATTTTATTTTGTAAAACAAATATAAATAAGAAAATTTCTATGTCATATTGCAGAATATTATTTTTTACAAAGTAAAAGAATTCTGTGTTTAATAATTGTTGGTTAATTTAATTAGGGATCTAGTATAAAACTGGATTAGTATTCAAAATTGTTTTCTTACAAAGTAGTATCAAGGGTTTAGCTGTTACACTTACAAAATAGTATCAAGGGTTTAGCTGTTACACTTACAAAAAATTCTTATCATTATATTTACCCAAATAAAAAATACAAATGTATATTATGATGACTAACAACTGGCTTTAACCCAACAAGGCTAGTATCTCTTAACCATTTCCCAAGGCAGTGTTTGTAAACCACACAATCCAGCAGAATTTACAATGTTATTGGTTGAATTTTTTATTTATAACTTTATTATAAAAATTCTTTCTCCTTTCTTGATTTAAGTACGATTTTACACTTTGGAATCCATGACCGCTCTTCCTATCACCTGTAATTAGAACACACAATATTTATTTGTTTAACACATTTGAATTAGGGAATTAAATCTCATCTAACCCTTTTCTCTTTCCAAATTATACATATTTAAATTTTGTAATCTATGCTACTTTTAAAATCCATCTAATATAATGTCTATATTTTATGAAAAATCAGTCCGTATAAATTACAAATTCGTATGAAGTAAAAAGTACATTAATTTATTAAAGAGTTTATTTCGTTAAAAAAATTATCTCCTGCAATAAAATTAAACTTAAAATTTAATCATTTCAGCTCACATTCCTAACAGGCCTCCACCGCCTAATCGGCCTAATGTAGAAGCTGCATCTACACCCGCCCCACCGCCAAGGCCCCCGCCACCTGCCTCTACTCAACCCGCAGAAAACCCTGCTTACGCCAACTCAAACAACTCAGCCCAGGCTGGCTCCGGTTTGTTTGGGTCTTTGAAAGGAGGTGCAGGTAGTTTCCTGAAAAATCTCAAGGAACAGTCCACTCGTGTGATGCAGACAGTTCATCAGTAGGAATCCTTATTTTAAATTATCTTTATACATTGTTAATTCTCTTTTTGTACAGCTTTGGAGGGAAAGGGGAGTTGACATGTTTTCGTCTTGTAGGAAAGCAAATGGTTGTCAATCTGTGTGTGTGCATCTGATTTATATTAATTTCGCAAGTTTAATTTTCTTTTTAAAATATAACAATATGTTTATATATGTGGTTATTTTTAGTAAATTGGATTATAAAATTGCAATAAATAAAATAATAAATATTGATTTATATATTTAATTGCATATATATGTACATTTTAAATTGTGTAGCATAAATATTAAATTGCTGATGTGTATTAGTAGCCATTTGTTTCTGGTAAAGGTAGAAATGTACTATTTTTCTTTTCTTTCCAAGACTGCTCTTAAGATGCTGTAAAAAGAAAGTATGGTTTTATGTCATTTTACTTTTTTATGGTATATTTATTTTCTTTTTATAGATCAATTGCACGTCAAGACATCGATTTCAATTACATAACGAAAAGAGTTGCTGGTGAGTCTGTATTAATATTTTTCTCTATATTTTATTTGCAGGAATAAACCATTCCTAAATAAAGGAATAAATTAATAAAATATATTTAAATTTATACAAACATTATCTTGAATTCTTAGAAGCTTGTGAAATAAATTATTTCTAAGAACTCAAAATGTTTTAAAACCTGATAGCACTTGTAGATTGGTCTATACATTTTCTTAAATGATAATTGTTTTATGTCAACTTGTGGTAAATAGTAATCGATGATTACACACAAATTTAGGTTTTATGTGATAGGGATGCTGTTTGTATCTTCCATTACTTTTATTTAATGACATAGTTTTATCGGAGTACTATACACTTTTAAAATTGTCACATGGCCGGCCTCAAACATTGTTAACAGCACAAACTTATCTTATATTTAATATTAGCAAAACTATATTCCTATTATTTGTTAACCAGTTTTATTGTCATTTATATGTTATTAATTAATATGTTTTAGCTGTGTTAATGTAAAAAATGTAGGGTTAGTTTATTTTCTAAACTTTTTTAATGCAAATAGTCAGTTAGATATTTAATAAGTATTATGTAAATAGTTGTGAAAAATAGAAGCATACATAATATGTATAAAGCACAGAGAAACTAAATTATCATTTAAACAATAATTTCACAGTACCAAAAGTTTATTATTTTCTTAAAAAATTTAGCAATAAATATGTTATAAGAGTTTTGATATTTTAAACTTTGCCATATAGAAGAAAAACCTCAACAACTACGTCAAGCTAATTTATCTTTACATATTCTTACATAACATATAATAGAGTAAAATTTATTATACATTGAATTTAGCCATTGCAGTTGTCACTTTAATAGCATAGTATTTTAATATCTAGTTAATATTACAAAATACTAATAAAATACTGTTATTCATGTTTCTGTTCAGTTATGTCATACCCAGCAGAAGGCTTAGAGTCTGCCTACCGCAATCATGTTGAAGATGTCAGAGTAACACTAGACCAATGCCATCCTGGTCATTATGCAGTATACAATGTATCTGGGCGTGCTTATTCTTCGGTTAAGTTCAATGCCAAAGTCAGCGAAGCTGGGTGGCCTGCAAAGAAATCACCGCCCCTAAACACTTTAGTTTCATTGTGCAGAAGCATGTTCTTGTACTTAAAGCAGCATCCAAAAAATATCTGTATTGTTCATTGCTTGGTGAGGAAATTTCTTCCTTATTTTGGATTTTGAAATATAGTGAAACATGTATTTATTGAATACAATCTTATATAGTATAACTTCTTTTATTCGTGTTATTTCTATAAAGTTTAACCTATATATGTTTAAGAGGGGATGGCACACATTAAAAAAAATGCTGATATCATTATAATTTTTTCACATATGTGTTCAAAGCATATTAACATATGCTTTAAACATGGTCAAAAATGAAAAATTTTAATAATTATTAAATTTTTTTTTTATAACTTTTTAAAAATAAAACGTACATGGTCAAACATTAAAAAAAAATTATAATTTATTTAAAAAATAAATTTTACAAAAAAGTGACGTTTTTTATTTTTTATCTTGTATTTTGAAGTAAAACAAATATTTTCTGTAAACAATAATTTTTAATAATCTATATATTACTATTCCTTAAAGGCAAATTAAAGTAATATGTTTGAAAATACACTGTAGCAAATTTTGAGCAGTTTTTTTTAAAAAAATAGATCTGAACATATATCAATTCAAACATGATAAAAATCATAACAGAGAAAACTGAGTTCGAAGTTCATATTCAGGCAATTTCGTTCCAAACCTTAATATTGCTTAGCAAAAAACAATTAGTTATACTTAACCTAAAAATATAATGTTGGTATTGTTAGATTAAAAATAAAATTAACTATTTTTTAAAGCAATAAAATATTTTCTGGATATTTATGAATATATTATCTTTTCTTAAATTAAAGCTGCTTGTATAACCTCTATATAATATCAAAGGCCTGCAGTAAAAGTTGCAAAATTTTGTAGCTATATATCATCGATTTTTTTTAAGTCTCATATAGATAGCTACTTTTGAAATAAATAAATATATAAATATAAAAAAATTGTATTCTCTCTTTCAAGAATATTGTTATTCATATAACTATTGTTATTCATAGCATCAAAAGGTATGAAATTTTGTAACTTTAATCTACCTTTTTAATATGAAATTAAAGAAATATAACTTTAGATTTAAAAATGTTGCTCTTATTTAAAAATGAATAAAAATACCTTGCCGAAAATGCTCAGTTGGAACATTTGTATATTATTATGTATTATATGCCATATATATTTTAACTAACAATGTAAATTACATCGAAAATGTTTTCCTTTTTTAAATAATTATATGGAAAAGGAAATTTTAGCGAAATACTTTGCATGGTTTAAATTTCTTAAGAGACTTCGATTATTTATTTTAGAGCAAAGAAATTGTTTATTTTGATATCAGAAGGAATAATAAATTATTAAAAACTCATAAAAAAGATTGTATATTTTCTAAATTTTAAATATAATTTTTTTTTATATAAAGCATATTACAAAACTTTGAAGAATACTTATATTTCAATGTATCTAAAAATATAGTTTGGTTTCTCTAGTATGCAATTGTAATTTACTCAATAACTTTTTTATTCTTAAAATCTTTAGTTTCTGTGTCATATTATTTTAAAATTAATTATAAGTTGTTCTGATAATGAATAATATTTTTGATGGATGAATTCTCTCTTATACTATAGGATGGCAAATCTTCTTCGGCAGTTCTGGTTTGTGCGTTCTTTATTTTTTGCAAGCTATTTAAAAAACCAGAAGATTCCTTACAATTGTTTGCTCTTCAACGTTGTTGTGTCAATATGGTTCCCTCCCAGATTAGGTATAAAAAATATTTCTACATCGCATTCCATATTAAAAATAGTATATTTGTATAAAACAGAAACTTTTATTTTACATTTGTTAAATTTTTAATAATTGATTCTATGCTTTAAATTTAATTTCGAATATATCTTATAGGAATTATTAGCATATCTCTTTGAGATTACTGTGTTGTATTTATATCAATAACTTTTAAAATCAATTTAATTCATTTCTAAGTATAACAAAATATTCGTAAATTTGCCAAACACTTTTGTAATTTCTTTGAAAACTTTAAAGCAATAGTTATTTTGCTACAGATCCATTTCAAGTTGGCAAATACATAAATACAATTTTATCATCACTTCCATATATTGATATTGTCATAAAAAATGTTTAAGATTTATATTTAATCTTTACAATTCTATACTTTGAATATTTTTCTTTATTTCATTCTAGAATTTATAACTTTCTCATTTTTAGTTACTATCAACCATAACAACTTTGCTGGAGACTTTTTCCACGCTTTGCTAATTCCCTGATCCAACCAATCATTTAGTGTAATCTCTGTATGATGAAAATATTGGCACCTCTATCGGTTGGTTCCGGAAAAAGCCCCCGCGAAGTTGTGTTGTTGGACAGCATTTTAAAGTCGCATGTGTTTAGTGAATCTATTGAGAAAGATAAATAATGTATTATTCTTTTATGTATTGAATACATCTAATTTACTATTTTTTATATTTTAAACAATATTACCATAATTTTTCATGCATGAAAATTCTATGATGAATTCTTTTCCGTTCTGTTAATTTTAAATACAATAATTTTGTGTGTAATGTAAGTTTTAATTATTTTATTTATAAATTTTAAACAATTTGATTGCATTTTATTTTCAGGTATATACAATATGTTGCTGATATAGTTTCAGAAAAACCTATTTATCCCCATTGTAATCCTGCTGCTCTTCATTCAATAACAATGAGGCCAGTTCCTTTGTTTACAAAATTAAGGTGAGTACCTTTCTCTCTCTCCCTCTCTTAAATCCTTATAAACCCTTGTAATTTCTTAATTTTGGTTTGATGTTCCTAAAGCAACACAAAAGACTTTATACAGTACTTTTTTTTTATTCTTAATTTTCTTTACAAACTCTTAATTTCTAGAAACTCTTAACAGTCTATTGAATTTCATATTAATATTTTTTTTTGTACTTTGTAATTTTTGTACTTCATTTTATTAACATTTTTGCCGGCATATGTACTTCAATTTATGGATTATAACTTAATATATTGTACTTTTTTATGCTTTTGATATATATTAAGAAGAATATCTCTTTATTTTCACCTTACAATGAGTTATTATTGACATTCAAGTTGTTTTTTTTTACCGACTGACTCTCAAGAAATTTTTGCAGTTGTAAACTTTTCACTCTTTGCATTGGATGTAAATAACTCAAATCATTAGATTTTAAAAAATATTGTAAGATGGTAGTATTTTTAAGAACTTAAAATATTTCAGAGCATTGCTGGTAAAACTGGAGATTTCTGGTCATGGTATCACATCACCCTTTGGAATCAGTGGATTAATTAAAAATTTACAGTGTCTAGAAAATATATAAATTGTTAGAAAGGAAATGTGTAACATAAGAGTCTAGGTTTGTTTGGTTTAATAACGTCCCACTAAAGCTGCACATTGGGCTATTCGGGATGGTTCGGGGCCTATCCGGGAACAATGCCTTATATATTTTTTAACCGTGGTCAAATGATGAGGACAACACCAGAGCTGGCACCCAATGCAACCTCAATAGGCGTCAGGACATTGGACCTCAATAGATTTATTGTGCACCAGGCACATTAGTATAATATGTTACATGTTCTGGACAACTTTCTAGTATTATTGTAGCAAAGTTGACAACCCCCCGATCGCAAGATCACTACTCTTTTACTTTTCTTTTTCAAGTCCATCGCAGGGTTTCGAACTAGCAATCCTCTGATTGCTAGCTGAACGTCTTTATCCTCTGGGCAAATGGAGGCCCCCTATAAGAGTTTATTGAAATAATTTATATTTTTTATTAATTATAAATTTTAGATTAAATTTTAGAAATGGGAACATTATCCTTCAGAAGTTAAACAATAGGATATGTGATAATTATCAACTGTTCAGCCAACAGTCACCTGTAAAATCTTTTAAACCTTAAACACTATTATGAATTTTCTAAGGAAGGTGGTTCGCTTTTAAGTAATCATTTGAGAGATTAAAGACTTTAATGCAAGAAATAATGTAAATGTAGTCTATTTTTTAAAAAGGTTTTTGATACTGTCCCAATTAAAGAATTGGGTGAGTTGGATAAAATTATTGTTAAAAAATTATTATGTTATTTATTTTGTTATGTATAAAATTATTAGTTGCTATTCTAAAATTAATGCGAGCCAGGCATCACCATCTCTTAGTGCCAGGCATCTTCATTAACAGTCATATAGGAGGTTAGGGGGGCTACGCCCCCAGGTACTCCACACGCTTCGCTCATACATTATTCTAAAATTAAATAAATATTGTTTTAATATTTAAAAAAAAGTGAAACTTAAATTTTTATCAATTTCATCTCTAGGGATGGTTGCAGGCCTTTTGTAGAAGTATATATTGGAGAAAATCGAGTTTTTTCAACTTCACAAGAATATGAAAAAATAAGGTATGTTCTTTTTGTTTAGACAATCGATTTTTTATAGTATGCTTTTTTTTTGCATTCGAAATTTGGTAAAGTTATCAACTTATTTAAAATTCCGATTAGAAAGTAATTTTATGATGTTTTTATTCTTTTTACATCTATAGACATTTCAATACATATGACAAAGAAATCCATATTCCACTGAAAACTGCAGTTTTAGGTGATATTACCATAGCTGTTTACCATGCCAGGTCTACTTTTGGTGGAAAAGTGCAAGGAAAGGTACAGTAAATAAATTATCTTTTTAAATTTAATCATTATTTGATATCTTTATATTAGCTAATATTAATCTAAAAAGAATTAAGGAAATTACAATTGGTTTTCTATGGTAATCTAGGTACAAATAGGGACACCTTGTATATTGTTTTATAATTATAGTAAGGATTTGCTAATAAAGATTGTTTAGATCATTAATAATTTTAAATTCTAAAATATTCCGATTAATTCATTTTGAACTTTCTACTCTATATTTGTATAATAGAATTTATGTATGTATTTAAAATTGCAGATTTTTTTTTTAAATATACTTAAAATATAACTAAATTTTGTAAATTTGTGTTTATTTTTTGTTGTATCTTTTGAATATTAAATTAATTCTTAGAAGTGATTGAGCTTTAATAGAAAGAAATATATCACTAAAAGTTGATTTTATAAAAGGGCCAAAAACTATTTTTTGTTATACTTTTAACGGAGCAAATTAGTTAATAAGTTTTTTTTTAAACTTTTATATCTAGTATTTAAAATGCCCTTATAATATTTTTTCAGAAAAAAAGGTTATTGTTTTAAAATTTATTTGAAAAAAAAGAAAAGAATCTTTTAAAAAATGTAACTGCCATTTTTGTTAAATCTTTAAATTTATTAATAATAAAAAACTATTAAAAATAAAATGTTTCTGTATTTCATATAAAAAAGTATGCATTTCTTTTTTTAGGTTACAGCCTTTAAAATTTTGCAACTGCAGCTGCACACTGGATTTATATCTCAAGAAACCCAGTCTATTACCTTCAGCAGGTGTGTAAACAAAGGCGGCGGCAGTGGAATGTTATCAAACAACCGTTACTCATGCGTGACTTCACTTCTTTTTTTATATGCACAAGTACTGACTTGCATAGATAAATTACTTTCAGTTGTTATCCAAAATTTGGGGTTTATTATTGTCTAGAACCTTGTTCTCAGTGAAAGAATATGGATACACTACCTAAAAAGTTATCTGTTAAGTTTAATAAGGTTAAAAATGCAAATAAATTTGTTTTGGTGTTTAGAGAAAGGTTTCATTCACTTAAGTTAAAGAAAAAGAGACTTAAGTAAGTTGCTTTTAGATGACTGTAAAAGGATGGAAATATCTTTTTATATAAATTATTTTCTTAGAATCTACTGTTTGAATTTTTTTTAATGTAAAACTTTTAGATATTGGAAAGGGAATTTGAGATTTTAATTTTATTAAATAAAAAAAGGTCTCTACTATACTTTGAGAAATGAAGTTTTAAATGCATAAAAGCAGTGCTATATTTATATCTACAATTTTTAGGCAGAAGTTGTGCATAATATATATTATAAACGAGTTATATTAAAAAAAAAATCTTGATAATATTTTTAAATTATATTTTAATTGTAGTATAAGTGTAAAATGATCTTACTGGAGTAGATTTCTTTTTTTAGTGCAATTAAAACAGTTAAAACACTGCATCATTTTTACTTGTTTTAAATTAATATATGTATTACAAATGAGTCTAATTGTACAATTCATTTCCTCAGAAAAGAAATATAAATTACTTTTACTGTTGAATTTTTTTATAATGACACAAAACTTAATTTTATTCTTTAGGAACGAGTTAGATGGCATCGAAGAAGTCGATCGATACCCCGACAATTTCTGTGTGACATTGGGATTGAGTATTCCTGAACAGAAAACCTCTGAAGTTTTGCCTATTTGGAATGAAATCTCACAAATGCCTCTTAATCCTCGCCTGCTATTTAACACAGATGAAGAAATGAACACATGCCTATGTAAATTAAGTTCATTATTGCTTTGTGTATCATAGTTATTTTGTATTTCCTATTGAGCATGTGTTGAAAATTTAATTCTCTTTCTTTGTCTAGCACATTTTGATGCACCATCTCAAGCAGCTTCGGAATCGGCTAATTCAAAGAACTTCACGTCCTCTCTACAGTGGCAAGAAAAGGAATCATTTGTAAGTGGTACAATCTCATTATTTTGAATGTTTGTGGCCATTTCAAGAAGGGTAAACTGTATTTCAAAGTAGTAAATGTTTGAAAAAATGCAAAAATGTTGAAACTGTTTGACTGTACCTCGGACAGGGTGTTAATGATTTAAATCATGATCGGAAAAAATAATAAAAATTCCTGATTTAAATAAATAAAAAAATTATTTTATCATGATTATAAATTTTTATTAATAAAAAAATCCTTGGAAGGTATAGGACACTGTATCCATATATTTTTATTTTCAGGTTAAAATTACGATAAATGTTTTTTTAACACTCTTTTCAGAGGTATAAAGCACTATATTCTATAAGGATTACCAATGGAGATGTTATTTTTTTTAAAGAACTCCATAGAAACCTACAGGCATATAAAACTTTGATAAGCTTCCCTGTGAAGTACTAAAAATGAACATAGTGTCCTATACTACTGAGGTACAGATGCAGGGTGGCAACATAACCTGGAAAATCAGGGAATTATCATGGAATTTTTTTTATTCTGGAAATATCAGGGAAAAGTCAGGGATATTTTCAAAATTTCACAAAAAATCAGGGACATTTTCAAATTTGGATCATTGAAACTGCAATTATCATCTGTTGTGCCCTCTATTCTGGGTAATTTAGTTGTCAATACTTCCTTTTAGTTCTGAAAAAGAATTAAAAAAAAAAAGCATGGTTACCCGCATTTTCATTTTTTCAGTTTTATTTTTGTAAAAATGTGAACCACTGCTGGAGGGAGCAGCAAAAGCAAAGTGCATTAGACCTTAAATTGTAAGCAAACATGTGAAGGGATAATGAATATGTGATTTATTGAAGATTGGAATAGGAAATATGAAGCATATAAACATTTAAAATTACCTACAAAAGAAATAATTTGAAAAAACTTGCTTTTTTTGCATTATCTGCTTTCAGAGAACATGTTTAATTACTATTATTCCTGTTGCAATTGCTTAATTTGTGTTGTATCCATAAATTATTCTTTTAACTGTCAATAAGTATTCCATATAATTTTTTATTAATAATGTAATAGTAAAATCAGGGAGATTTTTGTGACACCATCATGGAAATATCAGGGAATTTTTTTTACCAGGATGTTGTTGCCACCCTGAGATGTATATATAAGAATGAGCTAGAAGTGTATCAAATAGTATATCAAAAGAGGAATAACAGTTGAAAATGTGTAACAGAAAGTTTAATGAATTCAACAAGATGTGTTTTATAGATACTCCTTGTTAAAAAGCATAGTTAATATAACATGTATTTCTGATAATTTCATCCTCAGCTGGCTCCAGATGACTCCGAGAGTGATCCTTCAGCCAGCCCGACTCCAACCCCAAGCACCATTGACGACATGGTCAGGAACCCATCTCCACTGCCCGAAGTTGACCTTTTGAATTTAAACAATAGTAATTCGGTTCCAATGTCAAACAATTCAAGACCTGCGGTTAATCTGTTGGACATTGATAATGATGTAAATAATTCTGCTAGTAACTTCGATCTGTTGAGTAATCCACCAGGCGTGCCACTAATGGGTATGCATTTCGAATTCAATTAAAGATAAATTTTATTTGATATTATATGAGATCAGTTTGAAAAGTTTGTGAACTTGGTTTTTGAGAAATTACATGTTATTCTAACAAGCTAATGGTCTTTGTCCTCTGTTAAAATATTCTCCTATATAAATATATATATTTTTAAATTGGGGATTTTGTTTTTTGAGACCAAAGTATAGTTGGCAGGAGTTGAGTTGTTGAATAGGAATTGAGGGAAAGAAGAGACATACTGTTTTTGGTAAACAACTGTTGGAATGACAATGCTGTATGAGCTGGTACATTACCATGACGAAGCATCTCTGGTTGGTTTTTAACCAATGTTATGGTCATTTCATCCAAATATTTTTTATTAGTGCATAATATATGGGTGACAGGCCCCGAGAATTCTCGTAGTGCGCTCATAGGCATTCAATTGGTGATGAGCCTAAAACGTTTTGGTTGTATTACGTATGTTCTTATAATCTATTGCACTTTAATATTCTCAGTAGAAAATGCCAGTCCACAGACGATGTGACAAGTCCAAACATTTGCTTAAAAGTATTTTAAAAAGTTTAAGGTAGTAATGTTGATACTGTGCTTCCTGATGTTAAAATCCTTTTACAAATGCAGTGGAAAGCCTTGAATGTTTTTTGTCAATTAATTTAATTTTGTCTACTACTTAGTACATCAGATACAGCTAAAGAATTAAGGCTGTGTGTAAGCTTCTTTGTGTGTTTTAAACAAAAGTGTTGTAGTTTACCAATCTCACTATTTAGCATTTACGATTTTCAGTTATTGAACGATCTTGCTGACAAACTTTTCAGCAAAACTAGGAAAAAAAAATAATAATAAAAAAGTAAAAAAGTAGTTGCTCTTGAAGTTATATTTAACATAATACTTCCTAGCAGAAGCCTGAGAAACCATCCATTTCACGATTAGCTACACTGGTTCACAAAGGTTTTGAACTGATCTTGTATATATTTTTGATTTTTGTATTAGTTTTTATGATGCTTACAAAATATAATCAGTGTAAGATCTTTTATATATAAAATGTTTTATTATAATGTTGAACATGAGGAATATGAATGTATTTCTCCAGTTTATTTTTTGAATAGTTGGTCTTTAAAATTATTTTAGATTATTTATATTATTTTAAAATTTATTGCAGTTAAATTTAAACGAACAAAGTAATTCACCATTGTTTCTGAATGGTTTTTGAAATAAATGAATCCTAGATAACTGAATTTTGATTATATTTTGTGCCCAGAAGAGACATTTACCGTAAAAAATAATAATTTGTAAAATTTTAATAAGAATAGAAGTTATGTATGAACATACCTAAAAAAAATATTCTTGCATGTCAAATTAATAACCTTCTTTTTCTTAGTACTTGGTTTTAGTTAAAATTCACTTAAAGAGATTCGCAATTGCGATTTTAAATAAGTTTAAAAAAAAAAGGAATTCTAGTTGTTAAGGAATATTAAATGATATAATTAAAGTACTGTTTGTAAAGTTTTTTTAATTCTTATTGTAGGTTCTAACAATAACAATATGAACTACAATAATGGCTTTGGATCCTTTGCTGACAATTCCACAACTTCGAAAATCAACAACTCTGACCCGTTTTCTGCTTTAGGGAATGATTCTCAGTTTTCTAGTTCCGAACCAAGAAATAACCAACACGACCTGTTTGACATTTTTGGATCCACAGGCGGAAGTGGATTTGATGCCACAAAATCAAGTGTGAGTGCAAACTCTACGCCACAGGTGAGTTGAAGTTGAAACATCATTGTGTAAAAGATTAACATAATAAATGTATGCATATATTTTAAACAAATATTTATAATAGCCTACACATTATTTGACCTATAATATTTTCACCTAATATTGAATTCCAAAATCCTATGTAAATAAATTTTTATTAATTTTTCCTAGTTCCTAAATCAAAGTAGACATAGTTTAGTTTTGAAATAGTTATTATTTTAGTATTATTTTATTGTAAAACAAATTCACTACTTTATGTTACATTAAAAATTTACATGCTGTGTTAAAATGATTCTCAAACCAAAGTGAATTCTCTAAATATTAAATTCTCTAATATCAAACAGATTGGATTATTTTGATTTATTACACTTTAATAAGTTAAAAAACATTTATTTTGTTGTCAAAAGTATATTAAAACCTTCATATTTAAAGTTGTCTGTTAATTAAAAACAATTCAAATTTAATTCTAACTATAATCCTTGTATTTTTACATTCATTAAATTAAATCATATGTCTTGTATCTTCTTTTCTTTTAGCACAAACCAGCCATGTCTTCCAGTGCATCTGCTTTCAACATGAGTGCAGCTGCAACGAACCCAGACCCATCGCTTCTGGGAAGCTGGGACTCAGTTTACCAAACTGGGAACTCAGCTAGCAATGCTCCCTTATCTGGCGCCAATGCTGCTGGAACACAGGCTTTCATGGGTCAGAGGCTGGCCCCTGGAGGTATACCCAGGAATGCATCCACCCCAAACTTGGAAGCATTGGCAAAATCCGACCCATTTGCAGACCTAGGTATTAAAAATGAAATCCAGTATTTCATTCTGATTAATGAGTTATCAATTGAAGGGGAAAGTGGAAGAAGTGGTTAACTAACATTCTTGAAAAACTTCTAATTTCGATGTAGATGAAGGCTTTTAATACATATGAATCTTCTTTCAAAATTGTATGGATCTACTTGATTTATTTAGGCAGATGCAAAGCATTAAGAAAGTATATGTTTCACTTATAATGGTTCGATTTCGTTAAGCGAACCTAAATACCAAATGTGCGAAAATGCGCTCCCCTAATCACTCTTGCAGATGATGAACAGAAAAAAGTATTGTGTAATTTTTATTTTTGGCGACCAATAGTGAATGCTCAATGGAAAGCAACATTTTTCTTCAAGATTATTGTCTTGTTTAATTGTTAAAATGCAGCGACTGCTTTAACTTTTTCAATATATGGTTTACATAATGAAGGAAACTATATAAAAATAGTAAAATATATACAAATAAAAAGTAAGATTTTAATTAAAAATATGGACTTGAATTTTTTTTTTCCGTTTGTTCATAAAGATGTGGAGGAAAAACCAGCTTTTGAATTTAAAGAACATTATTATCTTTTTCTACTTGTTTTCTTACTAACCTAAAGGACAAATGGAGAAAATATTTTATAACTGAAAAGTGCTTGATTTTAAAGCCAAATAATTGTTAATAGCCTTACAAATTTTATGTTGTATGGATTCGCTAAATTATAATTAAAAATTTTTTAATTCTGACATTGTTTTTCGTTTATTTTATTCAGGATCATTTGGTAAAATGAAGTTTGGTCAGGAACAACAGGCACCTGAAACTGCTCCCTCTGTTGGCATCAACAATCAGTTTTTGAACTCCAGTCCTCAGCATATCCCCAGGCCCCAATCGTACGCTGGAACCGCCAATTCAGCCTTTCAAGGATCAACTAGCGCTCCAGGTGCAAACTCAAAGCCTGACTACAACAGAACCCACTTTTCAAGTGTATTTGGCGATCAAGGCACAAGAAAAGGGGGAGGTACATTTTTCTTTTTATTGTCCAATCACATTAGAATACTCACATTTTATGGTTTACTAAATTGGGAACTTACAGCTGCATGTACACGGTACACTAGCAGGATTTTGGTACAATATTTTCAACATTTCCATGCCTCGGAACCATACAATGGTTGTTTTGGTTAATTAATGTCGCACTAGAGCTGCAATTGGGCTATTGGCGACGTTTCGGAGCCTATCTCGAAGGAAAGACCCAGGAACGATGCTTTGCATATTTAACCATGGTCAGATGATGAGGACAACACATGAGCTGGCACCCACACTGAGACTTTAGACCCCAATCAGATGTATCATGCACCAGTCCCGTATTCACGCCGGTATAATTTGTTGGATGTTCTGAACGACTTTATATTATTTTTGTAGCGAAGCTGGCAACCCTCCTATCACAAGATTACTACTTTTTTACTTTTCTTTGTCAAGTCCATCGCACAGGCTTGGAACTAGCAATCCTCTGATTACCAGCTGAATGCCTTTATCCACTAAGCTACCAGTCCCCTACCATACAATGGAAGCTTATGGAAGGCGCAGATAAAAAAACTGAATGCCTTTCAAAATCAATGATTAAAAATAATTATTTTGGTCGAACTCCATTATGAATTAAATGCTTTTGCGCAAAGGAAAATTAAGATCAGTTGAAAAAGAAATAAACATCAGAAGATGGCACTGGCCATATTCTGAGAATGAAAACAAATGAAATCCCAAGTGTTGCCCTCAATTTGGTGCCGAAGGAGACTCGCTGACAGGGTCGTTCCCAACTAAAATGCCATAGAATGATAGAAGGTGAGAGAAACGAAAGGGTGGGTGGATGGGTGAGCTGGCAAGAAGCAATGAGTGCTGGATTAGCTGGAAATCTAGACTAAAGGCCTTATGCACCCTCTCTTTTTATTGCATTTCAATACTAATTATGCTGAACTCCAAAGATAATTGCGAACTATAAAAAATATTCTAGACACTAGAATTGTTGCTGTGTGTGGAAACACTAATAGCTTTAAGTAATTTGCAGTGTCTAGTTTAAAAAGTTAATATCTTTTAGTTTACTTCTAATGATGAATAGCTTTTTTATGTGGAATTTTTTTAGTGTTTTTTTAAATGGTTTTATAGTATTTAAACTTTTTTTGTTAATGGTAAATTATTAATGCTAACCAGGCTTTTAAAACTTTTATTATTTTATTATTAAATTTAATTATTTATATTTGTGAAGTAGTATTTCACAATTAAGATTTTTAATTCTTTTACTATTTCACAATTAGCCAAAAATCAATGTATAGCAAAGATTTTTTTAAAACTATCATTTTAACACACATTAAAACTTCTGTTATTTACTTGGTCTGTTTTTTTTAGCTTAAATAAATTAATGTGATATATTTATATATTTTTTAATTTTCCTTTTGTATTTAAAATATTGAAATGTATTGGAACACTAGTTAAGGTTTGTAAGATTATATATTCTGTATAGTTTCCCATTTTATTAAATGTGCCTTGTGATCTTTGAGAAAATGTCTTCTCGTAGCTCCCAAACCAAAGTTAGCTGAGGATGAGTTCACTGATTTACTTGGAGGACAGGGCTTCTCGGGCTTTTCCAAAAAGAGTGATGGACCAAGAACAATCGCGGAAATGAGGAGAGAAGAATTGACAAGGGAAATGGACCCTGAGCGATTAAAAGTATTTTGATAATTTACGTGTTTAAGTGTTAAATGAATTTACTGATTACTTTCTTTTGTTGTGTGTCTTTAAGACATGCATTTCATTAAAGAATAGTAGAATTTTGTTTACTTTTATTTTAAATACTGAGTGGCAAAGGAAATGTCAAAATTGTAGGGTTGTTTTCATTGCAAGATAGTTTAATCTAAAAATTTAATTAATGTATTTTTAGTTAATAATTTAGTTATGCGTCAATGCATTTTATTTGAAAAATGTTGTAATATAGAGTATCTTATAAATTGTAAATTAATTGTCTTTGCTGAGATCGTTGGAGATGCATGCACATGTGTGACAGTTTGTTAACATTCTTATAAAGATTGAAAAAAAAAACAATCATTATTGTTTCCTGACAATTTGTATAATTGTTTTCCTCTGGCCACAATTAGATATATAGATTAAATTTGCAGATTCAAATGAGCTCTTAACTTAAAATTAACAAAGATTACCCATAACTCATATATTGACTTAGGCATTTATATTACAGTTTTAGTATGTAAAAAGAATTATTCTAAAATGATTATATAATTATTTTAAATCAAACTTTTATGCCATAAAAACAATGAATTTTTTTGGTAGATAATGGATTGGACCACTCACAAGGAAAGAAATATCCGAGCTCTTTTGTGTTCCTTGCACACTGTACTGTGGGAAGGTACGAGATGGCAGGAATGCAGTATGGCTCAATTGGTAACACATGCAGATGTGAAAAGAATGTACAAAAAAGCTTGTTTAGCTGTTCATCCTGACAAGGTTTGTTTTTAAAAGGAGCTTTTATTGCCCTTTCTTCATTTATCTATGCTTAGTTTTATGTTATTTTAAAGATTTATAACGTGTGCGAGAGGTTAACTTGATTTAACCAGATTTTATATTCAAAGCTTTTTAGTTCTTAGTCTACTAATGTTTATATATATTGTTTGTGAAAATGCACATTTGTTTAGGTATTGATTTTATTATCTGAACATGTCTCGTATTTGAGCAAGAGCCTGAATTAACAACAAAGATGCTTTGCAAACAAATACATTTTCCGTACATCAGAAGCAAATGGGATGAAAGGATATCGTAACAATTTGCATTTGCTCATGCCTATTATAAAGATTAATTATATATAAAAAAATTCAAGATTTTCCCTTTGTTTATATGGTACATAATTCAGCATGCAAAATTTTACGATTCTTGAATAATCAGGGAGTATCCAAAACTAATGTCGAATAATGGGTTTTCCATCCCTTAAAAACGTTCGGTTAGAACAAAAATATCCTACTTTTCTTACTTAAGGTATAATAAACAACTAACCAAATGGGTATACAGGAAGTTAAAGAACTAGTGAAGAGTGAGGGACGATGGCTTTCACATTTATATATAGAGATTGAATCAAAAATAATTTAAAGTATTTTTTTTAAATAAAGTAATTAATTTAAATTGCAAATTACTTTTTTGGTTTGCATTATTTTGTAGACTCTTTGAACTTTGGTACTCAAGCGATTTTCGCAACTGTTTAGTTTTTTTCTCTGTTTGAATATAAATAACTAGGAGGCTCCGCCCCCTGCTCCGCTAACGCTCCGCCAACCCCCGGAGGATTGCTACGCAATCCTCCAAGGTTTGCTTCGCAAACCAATTCTCGCTTCGCTCGCTATAAGGTAGGACACAATAACAATGCGTCCTAGCAACAATATTTTTTTTATTATATTACTGTAAACTTTAAAAGTTGAAACTGAAAATTTAAATTATAATTCTTCTTGGCGTAAATAAATTTTTTCTTCATGTAAATCAATATAAAATTATTTAAAGTACTTTTTTTTGTTAAAGTACAAACGGGAAAACAATGGTACCACTGACATGCCTATCCTTATTATTATTATTTTTCTCATTTTTGCCATGCTTTTCATGCATTTTAGCTCAATTTCTTACATTATTTGTAGTTTGTTTTGGATGTAATTGATGTTAATCCTACCATAACCTTGCCTACCAAAAATGTTTTATTTAATGACGTCAGGCAGATGGAGTTTATAGGAATCGTTCATGGTATAGTTTCCAAAACAGCCAACAGATGGCGGCACCTCTATTTCCAGTATGGATCAGTTCAATGGTTTAGATATATTTTACAAAACTTCTCTTTTGTTAATATAATACGGCATTCTTCCAAATTTAAACGACATTATCAAAATAATTATTTATTAATGAATTAAAGTTATTAATCGTAAAAATAGCTTACATAATAACAAAACACAAATACGAAAGCAACAGATATTTGTAACTGTTGCCATTCCAAGTAGAGAAAAACAGCGTTTTTCAATCACCGCGTAAGAGAAATATATATATAATTTTTCTTTTGCAAACTATTTGAAAATTAAAATTTTTAAAAAATAAATTTGAAAGATATCGATTTACGTTGCTTCCCAAACCATTTGATGGAAAAAAAATTGAGTATTTTTATAAATTTAAAATATGTGTGCAATGTTAAGAAAACTGGTAATCCCAAGACGTGATATTGGGTCCATGTGCATCTGTGGGTTATAAAACTTTTGAGAAATAATGCGTCATATTATTTTAAAAATTTCAGAAAAAAAAAATTCAACAATAATTAGTTATTAAATTTTTTTTCAGTTTAATGCTTAAAATGTAAGGGAACTTACTGACTTGTATATTTGCTGTTTAACTTCAGACATGGTTTTATACAAGTTTTTTATTTTCTTTTGCAGCAAGTAGGAACAGAAAACGAAAACCTAGCTAAATTAATATTTATGGAATTGAACGACGCCTGGAGTGAATTCGAGAATAAACCCTCTAATCTTGCCTAGTCATATTGTATCATCATCACCATCTTATCATCAATATTGTGAGATTAACAGCTGCAGAATACTTGTCCAGATGAGAATAGTATGCCTGTATACATACACATACTTTACTATTCTACAAATTCCGTGTATATTTATCTTGTTTCCTGTATTATAATAGAGAAATATTAAATTATAGAGTGAATGTATATTATGGAAGTTTGGTTTCACATATAGACACCTTGTGTGGCCTTATTTTTGGTGCATGGAAATGCTGAAATGGACTAAAATATGGATCAAATATATCACAATCTTCTTTTCGTTTATGGGTGTAGTCTCAAAAACATACCAAAAAAATATTTATTTTTCATTTAAAAGATAAACTGGTCCATAAAGTTTTCGCTGCTGTATATTTTTGGTGTTTCTCAATAGAGATATATTTTTCAAATAGGTAGAATAATTGCGTATGAATATTCATGTTCATGTGGTCGGCGCTAAAAATTATGCGTTATCTTGTCGCCTGGAATTTAGACTTGTAAAAAGAGTTGCCTTAAATTTCATTGAATCATTGTGTCCAGTTACCTGAATCGTTACTTGGTTACTTCTAATTGATGTGATAGTTGAATGTTTAGCACCTAGTACTTATTTATGTAAACTTTAATATTGTTGGCCTGTTATTTCTAGAGTTAGAAATGTTACTTTAGCTCGCATATAAAGCAATATAAGTCTAGTAATTTGGCTCATGAAGTTATCATTTTTGTTTTTGTTACTTTATGTTAGTTATTATTTTGTAATTGGAAAGGGCAAATTATTTCTTTAATAGAATCATGTATTTTTTTAGATTTGGAGTTATTCAGACATTTTTACTTGTATTAGATATTCAAAATGACATGATTTGCTTGACTATAGGAACTTTGTCATATTCAGAACAGTAATTTGTGCTTCTTTTTCAAATCAATATATATGAGGTTTAAAAGAAGGAAACATTTTTTGTTGTTTGAGAACTGAAGTAATTAGCACTGAATGTCTACAAATATTTTTCGAAATAGGAAAGAATTAATTTGAAAAAGTATTAAACTTATATTACTTTATAGGGTCGCTTTCAAAAATAGTATGGTTTAGTTTACATAGTGCTTCTATAAATTTACTTGTTTATTTACCATAAATGCTACATTAAATAGCTTACCACCTGTTTTCTATACCATGTGCTACAGTAAAATGTGAGTATTTTGTAATGCAGTACAAAAACATCATTGTACACATGCCATACAATATTTACAGTGAATTCTTATTAGTTCATAAGTATATTTATAGTATTATTTATTTTTCTGGCATTCCATATTTTTAGTTTTTTAAAAGCTTATTTTTAAAAATAAATATAATTAACTTACAAAACTTGTCTCTTCATTTAATTTAATGATTTCTTGATTTAAAAAAAAAATATGTGGATCAATTTTGCATTCTGAAACATTCAATTAGTAATCCAAATAAAATTATCTGCACTAATATTTTAGATATACTTGAGTGTAGGTAGTATAGTCAGTCATATAAACACCTTTCAATTTATTCATATGATTTTTAAGTAAAGTAGTAACTTGTGTGAAAGTTTAAGTGGTTGAACTTATTGAATTTCTGTTACACTTATTTTTAATTGAAAAACTATTTAGAAATAATACATGCCAATTAACTAAAACAACAGGCCTAATTGATCTCAACAAAAGATTTTTGCATATAGTTCGGAGTGAAGCGATTTTGTGTGTGTTTTAAATTATTTTGAATTAAAACTAAATATTGTGTTTTTTTAAGATAAAGAAGCTGAAAAAGTTTTTTAAGTGTGATACGGAGGTGGAAATCTAAATTTAAGAATAAAATAAAATTTGAATCTTCGTATTTAGATACTCTCTAAATGTTGTTCTAAATAATTATTAATTATAATATAATTAATCGATTTAATATTAATGTTTTTTTTATATATCTTTCAAATTATTTTTATAGTAAAAAATACGTGTGCCAAATATGTTTTTTTTAGCTGTCTTTATAATTTTTATTGTTAATTCTATAATTTTCTTAAATAGTTTTCTGAAATACTTTTTATAACAGTTCAAATTTATATATAATATACTTATATTTTTTGCCTGAGTATTGGATAAATTGCATAATTTTATTAACTAATAGCACTACAAAAGTACTTAACTTTATGTGATGCATTTATGTTTAGTTATGTGTGTACAGAATTGAAGTATTACAACAAAGTAACCTTGAGTTTACA
This sequence comes from Troglohyphantes excavatus, assembly GCA_963932185.1. Taxonomy (NCBI): domain Eukaryota; kingdom Metazoa; phylum Arthropoda; class Arachnida; order Araneae; family Linyphiidae; genus Troglohyphantes; species Troglohyphantes excavatus. The sequence continues at coordinate 18,736,242 of OZ010668.1, read as the reverse complement.
TACCTTCGTTGTACATTCATATTGCAGCTATTTTGTTGTCACACCATACTCTGTCTATTTTAACATAATAATAATGATATAAGTATTTTTATTTAACAAAAAATGTGAACAACATTCTTATGTTTGTTGTCATTAACAATTTTGATTAAATATGTAAAATCGTTATACATAAATCTTAATAAGAACTCACATAATTTTTAATACAACGAAATATCTTTTTTAAACAAGCATATGTTCATTTACTTTTGAACAAAATATTTTGATATATATATAAAATCAATTAATACATTTTATTAATATTTTTAAGTAAAACATATCCTGTGTATTTTGTTGGACGAGATTTTTTCGAAATACGTTATGTCGTGAATTTTATGAAATGTTTATTTCATTCCTTATATTTCGCTTGTACATAAAGGCTTTCCTGCTGTCATTCCAGTGTTCCAATTTAATTTGGATATACTTTTTTCTCTCAATCAGAATTTGAAATTGTTTCTATAAAGTTGGAAATCCCACTGTGTAAAATGATTTTGTGTGATATAAACCTAATATATATTTTTTTTACTGATTTTTCTAAGTTGAGATGCTTATATTTTTCAGTTTCATATTTATGTGGTTAGATGTTGTCATTGTGCGTCTTTTTCTTTCACAATAAATGTTTTTCATTGAATTCAGGGTGAGAATATAGGTGTGAGTTATAAAGACGAAATTGTGTCAAGTTACATTCCTGTAAATATGGTTGTGAGATACTGTTATAATTGTGCTCTATGTAGAGAATAAAAGTGTTACACATCAGCAGTCTGCCTTGTGTTACATTGCAAATTTTTTTTATTATGATTTCGTAAATAATATTCCGAAATTGTTCGATTCAAGTACTTTTAAAAATGGCTGCCATTTAGGTTGAAGTAATTGAAATAACCTGTATATATAAAGACATCTGGCTAGCAATCAGAGGATTATGAGTTCGAATTGACATGAGGAGTTCATGGCAATTCGAACATTCGAATGCCATGACAAAAGTAAAAATGTAACGATTTCGTGATCGGAGTGTTGCCAGATTCACTACTAAGTTATACAAAAGTCGTCTGAAATTATCCCCAATTTCTACCGGACAATACAGGACTTAAATCTGATCACGTTAAAACGAATCGTGGTCCAATGTCTTGACGCGGGTTCTCGTCATCTGACCATAGTTAAAAAAAAACGAGGCAATGGCCCACACATTGTACAGTTCTAGTGCGGCGTTTTTTTTAACCAACCAATTATTTATAGATTTACATTATTAATTGACCGAACTATTGCGAGGTCTGTGTTTTAACTTGACCTTTCGTCATATATTTGTTGCGCAGTTACGACCACACGCGTTGTTCGATTTTCTTCAAATTCGGTATGAATGTTCCTTGAAGTCATTGAAATCGACATAGATGGATTTTTTTCGTTGCGAGGTCTATTGTTTCCAGGATTACTAGTCATACTTTCAAAACACTTTAATAAATAGAGTTATTTTTGTTATTTTAAAGTTTTAGAAGATAGGTAACACACTCTGTTAACCCTGGCAGAAATATGTTTTTAAAAACATAACATCAATTTAAAATATGCGCGTTGATCTGATAACTTTTTGAAAATACCGGAGTGGTTGACCTTGAGTATTTGAGACATTAGATACCGATCATATTTATCATGCACCAGTCCCGCATACACGCCTGTATAATTTTTTGGATATTTTGAAACGACCTTGTAGTACTTTAGTAGCGAAACTGGATACCCTCCGATAGCAAGATCACTACATTTTTACTTTTCTTTTGTCAAGTCTACTGTCAGGCTCGAACTCGCAATTCTGTTATTACTAGCCGGACGCCTTTATCCAGTGAGCAACTGGGACCCATATTTAATAGTTAAAAATTTTATTCCCACAGATCTAATGTATATGAATCATATAATCAAACATTGAGAAAATAAAAACTTGTTTAACTACAGAAATTTTGGCCCCCCGTAAAATATATTTTCATGCTACTACAACTAAATACTTAGAAGATTTGTATAGAAAGTTATATATAAAATCAACCATACCATCTTTTTTCTGCATTAACTTTCTATATTATTTTTCATAAAATTATGTAGATTAATATAACATTTCCAGTATTGTTTACTTTCTACCAAGGTGGATAAAAAAAATACTTTCAGCTACAAGGATCAATTTACAAATTTGGGGACCAAGCTAGTCAGTGTTCATGACTGTCTTAAACAACTCTAAAAAAATTAAACAAATCAGTAAATAAAAGTTCATTTAACGTTTTACGTCTTTAAAATAAGCTGCAAGTGATATCAATATAGAAACATCGTTACAGTTAGGGTAATCTATTTCGGCACATAACTTCGTGACAGATAACAATTTTGACAAATTTGGTCCTGTTCAACAGAAAACTACGATAATATAGGTGTAAAATCTTGACGTGCTTTGTAAATAAAACAAAGTATGTACTGGGCGTGGATATGGGACAGGGTGAACATAAAAACAGCATGTTTATCTTTTTTCTGCTGCCGAGATTTTCGTTGACGACAAATCCATATTTCTCATCCGATTTTTTTTATCGTTGAAACGATTTTATCTTTCTATAGCATGCTAAAGTAATTGCGCTAATCGTATTGTTTTATTTGTTTAGGGTTTCATTGGATTATTTGTAACAGTATTCCAGCGAAAATCTAAAAAACTTGTGTGAAACGAATTACTTTAATCAATTGATTAGTCACGGTTCTACTTTGTTACATGCATTATTTATCGCACTTATGAACAGAATCGAATTGAGGGGAATAAAAGGAAGAAGCAAAATTTTTTCTTGGAAAGTTCTGAAGTTTGACTATTTTGCAAGCTTACATTGGCGACTAAGAAATTTGTGAACTGGCAACCTTGTGTTGAATGAAATTAAATAAGATATTAAAAATCGACAGTAAAGTTTTTCAAGCTATACAATGTGTTTCAATTAAACATTGCAATACAATTGGGAGGGCTGGCTGCCAAGATGTCTTAAAAATTCGAAAAGAAGGAGAACTATTATTTTGCCAAATGGTGTGGCTCCAAGTTCAATAGGTTGCCCAATAACAAATTGAATGCCATTTCACTTAATATATGCAGCCAAAATACCAGTTTCAGGCCTTAAAGTTTCGGAATTCTGTTTTTGGACTTGCATCAATTTGTAGGCAACTCACAAAATTGTTAGTACGCGAGTAGCTTATAAGCAGGGCCATCCTTAGCAGACGCGGGACGCTGTGCGAACTTAGTAGCGGGCCCTTTATTAAAATCCACACGAATTTATGAATAAATTTTCAGATTTTTGAAAAAGCCAATCGAATTTTTTTATTAAATACAAATACTGAATGCGGCTACATATCATTTGAATGAAATATTTATTCGAGAACTTCATTACATAAAAAATCTGTATTATTTAATTTTTTTAAAAATATATTTTTATCTATAAAAGCCTAATTCTGTAACGAACGAGACGAAGTTTATCTAAGTCGTGATATTTGTAACGGAATAGATTCCTCGATAGATTGATGATAGAAGGTACATGCTGAAGTCCTTCCGGAAGCACTTTTGTACATAACACATTTTATAGTTGGAATTTTTAAACTGTTTTTTTTTTGCCAACTCTGAAGTTTATGAATTTTCTTGTGGTAGTATTGGCAGTCCTGTCAGGAGGAAGAAAAACTCTATATGATAGTGAAGAGGAATCCTACTAGCAGTGCTCTCAGAACTTATGGAAAGACATTGTATGTTCTACCATTAACATGCTATTTCATGTAGCTGATTTTTAAGACGTTTCATGCCCACAGCAAGAAGAATAAAATCATTTTATATGTAACATTCTTATTTTGATAATCGCTAGACCTTTCCAGAAACGCGGGACCCTGTGCGGTGGCACACGTTGCACACCCCCAAGGACGCCCTACTTAAAACATAATTAGTATTATTACGTAAGAACTTAAAAAGCTCCACTTATTTTTGAAAGGTTGTACCTGATGTTCAGACTGCAAATTTAGAATGAAAACCATTGAAAAAGTTTATTATTGAATGATTTCATGACTTAGAATTGTTCCACAGTAAGATTCGATCCTTTATTTTCTCGGAAACAGTTTCAAATATTAAGAAATCATATTGGAAGTTTTTAAATTGTAAGCCACTTTCAAATTCCCTCTCTATTAAAAAACGGGCAAATTGGACTTTAAAAATGAAGAAAATCAATAAAATTTGTCCGAATCCAATTTTATCTAGATTTGCAGTTGCTCAAGTATTTCACATGCATGCCCGAATCAATATATTTTTTTACTTCAGTATACCTATGGTAAATATGAAATTCTCATTTTTAGACGAACTCTTGAGGGCGTAGGGAAAATGAGACCTGGAACAAAATTTAAGTCTCTTCTAAATGATTGGCTGGCGGCACGAAGAAAAATTTGATTGGATTTGTGATCCGTGGCCACGGAATTTCAAATTTGATTGGATGGAAATTGAACGAAGTTTTCTGCCTCCAACGTGGGGGAAAGAACTTCATATCAGTTTTGTCCACAGGGCTGAAAACGAATGTGAAATGGGCAAACGATTTTTTTCCTTAAATGGTATTTCCGATAATAGGATTGTAAACATCCGTGATAATGACAAAAAGAGAATTATGTATAAAAATGTTGGATATGCACTGATTGAATCTAAACCGTCAAGAATAAGAGATCGAATTATTGATGTCTTCGAAAAAGAATGCGATCGTGCGTAGTATTCCCATTCTGGTTTTTTTTTCTACTTCTACAGTATTTCATATCACGAACATTTATTCGAATGTCAATTTCGATGACGGCATATAAGAACGCGACTTCGTGTTATTTACGATCTCCTCTGTTTATTTTGATACTCCATGCAGACGATTTTATTCCTGAGAGTAAACACTGTAGGTTCACGAGCCAGGAGAACTACTTTAAGTTTTCCTTCTACACAGGGCCGTCCTAAACAGACCCGGGTCCCAGTGCGAACTTAGTAACGGGCCCTTTTTAATATCCACACAAATTTATGAATAAGTTTTCACATTTTTTTAAAAAGTCATTCGGATTTTTTTATTCACTACAAATATTTGATGCGATTACATATGTCATTGGAATGGAATATTTATTCGAGAACTTTCGTTACATAAAAGTCTATTATTTTCATTTTCTTAAATTATTTTTTTCTATACAAGCCACATTCTCTATAGAAAATAATACACAATTTTCATGATATTTGTCACGGAATGGATTAATGATAGAATGATTGAGAGATTAATGATTAATGATAGAATGATTGAGAGATTAATGATTAATGATAGAATGATTGAGAGATTAATGATTAATGATAGAATGATTGAGAGATTAATGATTAATGATAGAATGATTGAGATATTAATGATAGAATGATTGAGATATTAATGATTAATGATAGAATGATTGAGAGATTAATGATTAATGATAGAATGATTGAGGGATTAATGATTAATGATAGAATGATTGAGAGATTAATGATTAATGATAGAATGATTGAGATATTAATGATTATTGATAGAATGATTGATAGATTAATGATTAATGATAGAATGATTGAGAGATTAATGATTAATGATAGAATGATTGAGGGATTAATGATTAATGATAGAATGATTGAGAGATAAATGATTAATGATTGAGAGAAGCTCTATGAGATTAATGATAGAAGGTACATGACAAAGTTCTTTCGGAAGCACTTTTATATATAACACATTTTACATTCGGAATTTGTAAACTGTTTTTTTACGCCAACTCAGAGTTTTCTGAATTTTTTTGTGGCTGTATTGGCCGTCCTGCCAGAAGGAATAAAAAGTCTCTATAAGATCGTAAAAATGAATACTACCGACTGCACTCTCCAAACTTCCCCGGAAGGTCTTTATATGTTCTATCATTAACATGATATTTCATGAAGTTGATTTTTAAGACGCTTCATGTCAAAAGCAAGAATTTTTCTTGTAACATTCTTATTTTGATGAGCGCGGGGCCCCTTCAGAAGCGCGGGCACCTGTGCGGTGGCACGCGTCACACACCCCTAAGTATTGCTCTGCTCCCACTCGTCTCTCTTATTGATCAAGCTCAACCGCTCTCTGGTGTTCCTCAAGGATTCGGCCATGCACTCAAAGTTGTTGTAAGTCGCTTTAGTCGTAACAATTCGGAGTGCTTGAGCCCCCCCCCCCCCAACCATTTTACTATTTTATACCCTTTTATAAACATGGTGGTATTTGAAAAATGAATAATTTTTGTACTTATTAGAGTAAAGCGATAGCATTTTTAAATTTCGACAATTTTTTTAGAAACATTAAAAAGAAAAGCAAAAATGATCAATTTCTTCGGTAAAAAATTCATTAAATGAGATTTTGTTTCAGAGTGATTATTTCCTTATAAATGAAAAAACATCAGATTTATATTTTAATTTCTAAACAGAATATGTAGTTGAAATTTTCTATTTAGAAAATCACTTTTCGTTAAATAAAGCTAAATTTAAATAAATTCCTCCAAACAGTTACCAATCTAAAAAGCAATACATTTATAAATTCACATTTTAGCTTGCAATACGTTTTCGTGGTTACTATATGTTCTAAAGGTGCCCAAACAAAAACACGCTTATTTTTTTTGATAAATCAACTCCATACTATTTTAACCACATTTTTTTTTTAAATTGACATCTTTTATGTAGAATTTTTTTTACCCCTCTCCCCCCCCCCCGCCCTCTTCACCTGAAAATAACAAGTTCCTACGCTACTGGCCGCAGAATATCTGTTATAATTTAACATATTAATGTTGCAAACACAAAATTAGACGTTCAAATAGACATATTACAATTGGACGGTACAGCAGGACAGATTTGGTAAAATATTGTCCCTTGAATGTATTTGTGAAATTGTTTTTTAAGATTTTATATTTGAGAGAGAGGGAGAGGTAGATGTAAAGAGAGAAAGACAGAGAGGGGGAGCTAGAGAGGCAGAGATAGAGATGGAGAAAGAGGGAGAGGTTGAGAGAGAGGGAGAGGTAGAGAGAGATATATATAGAGAGAGGAGAAGAGATAGATAGAGAGACTTCTCATCTTCATCCTCATCATTTGAAAATATTTCAAATATTAATCAGCGACTGTAGATTTTTTTTCTTATTTTGATAACCAGAATTTTTACCTTAATTAGTTTGCCTTCCTAACTTTGCCACTTTTGCTACTGAAACCGTGGTCTCTAAAAATTTAAATGCTGTCTTTGTAGAAGCTAATCCCTTTTATTTACTCCCTTTCTTTCCTTTTAGATTCTTCAATAAGTTTTTATCATGGGGTTTCCTGTCAGAATGGATGAATGGACTCTACGTTAGGATTTTTCCTTGAATTGTTTTGTCGAGACTGGAGATAATTTGTTCAAGGCTAGATTAAAATTGTCATTAGTTTAAAGACGTATCCGAAGTTCTGGTAACTTCCGGCAGGCCATCTTGGTTAAGATGGCCATTTTTTTAGTTTTATCAGATTGGGGTAAGGTCATTAGTTTCTTAGGTCATTAGTTTCCAGCACTTTAGGTTATTAGTTTTAATCACTTAAAGCGGGCGATCGTAATTCACGACTATACTGTTAAAAATTTCAATTCAACGATGTACCATTTCTTGGTGCAAACGGAGGTCTACGCTATATTATGGTGGAATCCAGGTTGAACCAAAAATCTTTTATAAAAAAAAAGCGGAGGTTTCACCGATAATAGGTTCAACCTCTTTAACTGCATCCGAAATTTTCGCTGTCGCTACATCAACAATTATCTCCAAAAAAAGACAACGACTAACATGTGTCTCCGTGGCCCAGTGGGTAAAGGCGTTCAGGAATGAATCAGAAGATTTCCATTTCGAGCACGATCGGTGACAAGTTGTCATTTGCGATCGGAAGGTTTCCAGCTTCGCTACATTACTGCAATATTAAGAAATCTCAAATTTTAAGTTCTATGCAACGTTATGAGCTTTGGTGCAACGTTTCACCACTAAACCATTCGTATGGTAGCACCGTAAAATGGTGAAACTAAGCACCAAATGTAGGTTGCAGCTAAATGGGTACCAAAGTTTGGTGCAAGATCGTAATAATTTTTAACAATGAAGTGATAAAAATTATGACACAGATTTGTAGCCGAATATTAGTTCAATTTGTACACACACACTAATTATGGCTATAAATTAACCATAAAAGGCAATTACCTCGATTTATAAGCCGGAAATTAAAACGAAACGGTAAGAAACAATATTTCCGCAATAACAAGCACAGTGCTCTAGTCAGAACCTTGATGATACTGAGACAGTTTTTCCTGTTGCTCGCTAAAGTGCAGAACTTACAGCGACCTCCCCCACTGGTCACAGTTGCAGTTAGAATAGAATAGCGGCATTACCCCGTATTACACCAGTCTTCCGGCCTGGTCTCTCTGTTTATAAAACTGGATCCGAATAAAATAACGCTATAACTTCCGACACTATAACTTCCTGAAAATCAGTACTATTGACAAATTTGGTATTGTTCGACAAATATTCAGGTGCCGATTTGTGTTTTATCTTAAAAAAAATAAAGTATATACGGTGCGGGGATTGGGTACCTCGGAGTCAGACAATCAACTTGTTTTTCTTTCTTGTTGCCAAAATTTGCGTTGATGACCAATTTTTAAATGTCTATGTAATTTGCCGTTTTACATTAAATCTCCACCCCGTACTCCAACGCAACCATACCCGACTCTTTTATAAGTTAACACAATTTCATTCTTCTATAACATACTAAGGCAATGCATTTATCGTGCCGTTTGAGATTATTAGGGTTTTACTATACATGCGCATCAGACTACTTGCAACAGTATCCAAGTAAAACAGTTCTTAAGCAGTATATGTATTTGTTAAGGAAAATACATTGTTTTGAACATATAATTTTATAAGTAATTTGATGATTCACGGCTCTTAATCTTTACATGTATGCATTACAATTTTGAGAAGAAAAATTGGGCTCAATAAAACTGATATAAATGAGTATCATCCACTTTATTTGAGAAGCAGTAAATGTCAACCTTATACTCAATGTTCGGCGATTTGTTCTCAACCGCATAAAATACGTAATAAATAAAAATGCATTCATTTTAATAATTAGAATTAGATTCCTTTCAAAGGATATATAACGATAGGCGCCATCAAAATTGTGTAACCTCCTCACGTGTTACACGAAGTCCAATTTGTGTACAGGTCTGTGCTTTATGTTCTATTCTCAAAGTCTTCTTTAATACTATTTGCTCAAGGATTATTGTAACAGTTGCTTCGAAGTAATTTGCTGCCACAAGACCAAATCAATTAAATACATAGCTATAAAAATCACGAGGTGGTATGAGATCTATTGAACAATGAAAACTCACTTTATGAAAAGACCGAAATAAAAAATTGGACACTTAATACATTGACTTGTGGACTATGACTTGCCATATTTGCACTCTGTAACAACACGACGCAATAAGCCTGAGTACACCTGGTTGGTCTTGGAAAGAAGTTTCGCGGTAAGAAGTGTTGGATTAAATATTAACTGCGTTTCTCTCCACATCGAGATCCAGCTTAATTTTGGCACGGGTTGTTTGATCTTCAAATGTTTGCAACAGGTAGTGAACCCTTTATTATTTATTTGGAACTTATGTATTAACATATTATCATGGCATTAGTGAGTGATCAAAATAACTTCTTAAAAATATTGAAGGACAGTCGTAGACTAACTGAACTTCTTATTGGACATCAAGAAGAAATCAAAGATATTTTTATAAGATTTCAACCAGTCTATGTAACTCAGTATGAAATCGACCATTGTCTGCATACCCTGGAAAACGTTGATCACCTTAAAAAATATCTGCAAAATCATATAAGCATTGACATTTCTGTCTTTATGCCTACGAATTTGCCGTTGTATTGTTTGTTATTATTTGCTATAGTGCCTAGTTTCATTGCAGAAAAAGTAATCTTGCGTCCTAATACAAATATAGTAGAGGAAGTTGCTGTGCAAAGGTTGTTTGATGTTCTAGAGCTACAAGTGATTTGTCCTAACATAGAAATTTTCTCAGGAAATCAGTTAGTTTTTCTACAAAATTATGTTGCTCAATCAGATATAGTTATTTTTACCGGACAGAATGAAGTCAGAGGTAAAGTGAAAGAGTTTATGAAAAATGGTTCATATATGATTTACCATGGTTCCGGACACAATCCAATAATCGTTGCGGAAGATGCAGATGTTGATATGGCTGTTGAAGGTGTTTCATATGCAAAATTTTTCAATAGTGGTCAGGATTGTTCAAATACTGATGCGGTTTTTGTACATGAAACTATTGGAGAAAAGTTTGTTGCAAAATTGAGAGAAAAGGTCTCTAGTTTAAAAATAGGAGACCACTCTGATCCAGATACAATAATAGGAAAGATACTTAGAAAAGTGGAACTAAAAAGACTGCAATACATAATTGACAACAATAAGAATGAAATCATTTTGGGTGGAAGGGTGGATATACCAAACGAAGTCGTACATCCAACAATTGTTTTGTCAGATATTAGGAGTGGAAATCTAAATTATGATGATATTTATGGACCGATCCTATTTCTTTATACATATCAGGACGATGATCAGCTGCAACTTTATTTTAAAGATAAAGATGGGAACTATGCACAAAGTAAAGCGTATGTTTCTCTCTTTGGAAAAAGTGAATATATAATGCTGAGAGATGATAATATTTTAGTGAAAGAAAGGGGTGACTTGAGATATGGTGTGGGAAGGATATTGTATAATACAATTGTTCATGACCCTGCTGTAGATAATGGATTCACACCTTATGGTGGTTATAGTAGACGCTCATCTTCTGTAACACGTGTTAGTGACAATTTTGAAAGTGTTGCGACTCCCATATTAATACCAGAAATAATTAATACAATTTTTGTACAAAAAAGGGACATACATAGTTTAATAGCTGTGAACCGAGTTGTAAGCATGGAAGTAATTGAAAAAAAGAAGCAGCAAAAAGTTACACGTGAAATAGCAAAAGAATTTATCCATTTAGTGACTAAAACACATAAAACTAATTTGATATTTGCATTTATGTTTGATAGCAAGTCAAGTAGTAATTCCGAGGAAATTAAAAATGATATGAATGCTTTTGTATGTTTAAAGAATACAAAACAGCCATTTGGATGTTTTACAAGTGATGTAAAACCACTTTATGAAAAGTTGAACTTGAAAGTTGGTAATAACTCTTCATCTGAGATATTGGGATATTGGTATTTATCATCAGAGATATGCCATTTGTATTACCAGTTGTATGGTATAAACTATAATCCCTGGTTAGATAATCAAAAATATGACTATAATTTTCTTACGGATTTTAAGTTTTGCGATAGTAAAATACGCGACTTAGTATTCTGCGCAGCTGTGATCGCAGATGGCAAGAAAATTGCGTTGGTAATTAGAAACACAGAGTTGTTTAAGAAACTAGAAGAAGAAGCCAAGGAGTTAACAAAAAATCTGATTGAAGAGCTATTGGAGAATATCATCACTATTGATTTACCTAAGGGTTTGAGAGAAAATTTTCCCGGACTTAACAGTCAAGAAGTAGTTAATAAGTTAAAAGGGTTGAATTTTTGCGATTTGCTGAGATTCTTGGAATGGATACCTGAGAGGTATAATTAGTTATCCATTTTGTGAAAAATCTCTCTCTCTCTCTATATATATAAAGAAGAAGTGTCCATATGTATGTGGCTGTGTACTTTATACAAATCTACAGTTTTATTCCTATTTTGATTGAATTTTGCACATTTGACATTCAAAACAAGGGAAAGGACACTGTCTACATAAAATTTCGAACAACTGCCCCACTCCACTTTCCGACCCTTTAACCCTCATAATCCTCATAAGCATTGACTTCTTACTAAAACCTAATTTTAATAATGCGATACTGTAACAAAAAGCAGTTTTTCAGCAATATATTTTTCGTAGTTAGTTATGAGGGTGGATAAACGATGCATTTTGATTGGCTAATTAGAAAATACCGCCAAAATGTTGCCAAATGAAAAAATTTTTTCACCAAATGAATAAAAAATGTTGGTAATGAATACAAATGTCAGAAAAAGGAACTGAAATATGGTCCAATAAGTAAAAATATCACGAAAATGGCGAAATTATTCTAAAGAAAAAATGGCGAAATTATTCTAAGCTAAATATTTCTGTAGAAGTGATCGCTTTGAACAACGTATTAATTAATGTCACAGTGGGATAAGCTCAACATTCAGTCCCGTAGTATATATCTGGACGCCTTTAAAACCTTAAGAAAAAGAGAGAAAAAAAATTAAATGTGACGAATTTGACTATTAAGGTATCTGTGATTGCGCAAAGTATTGTATTAACAATTTGAGTGGCACTTCCACACGATAGGCGACTGAGAATTTAATGCTACAGGAATGGGGAGAACATCAACAAGCAGCGAACGACATCAACAAGCACGTAACTACGTGGACTTACGATATACCGTAGCCAGGTAGCGTTTTTTGCACAGCTAGGCATGGCAACGTTTTTTGGTTCCAAGTATCGGGCATAAATTCGTTTTCGTGGACAATATCACAACACGTCTGTTATGAAACTAATATTGTACTGAGGTTCTACTTCCTCACGTGAACCTTTTCTGGACTACTGTGAGCTGAGTTGTCTTCACGAACGCCTCATCGTACTGTCCTTGTCGTTGAAGTGTTGAAGAGAGAAGATATTCATCGCATGGATTGGCCTACATAGTCTCTGGAGACCAATTTGGTACTGAGATACTTCTTATTTATGTGAACATTTTCCGAACTACCGTGGACCATGAGTTCGTCTTCATAAACGACAATACTAAGTAATGCTGTTGAAATGTTGAAGAGAGAAGATATTCATCGCATGGATTGGCCTGCATAGTCTCTGGAGACTAATTGGGTACTGAGGTACTTTTTATTTGTGAACCTTTTCCGAACTACTGTGGGCCATGAGTTCGTCTTCATGGACGACAATACTAAGTGAATGGCTTTGATATGTTGAAGAGAGAAGATAATCACCACAATAATTAGCTTTTACAGTCTCTGGAGCCCAATATTGCAATTAAATTCTCCTTCCTTACGTCAACCTTTTCCGCACTACTGTGGGCCATGAGTTTGTCTTCATGGACGACAATACTAAGTAATGCTGTTGAAATGTTGAAGAGAAGATATTCACCGCATGGATTGCCTGCATATTGTCTCTGGAGACTAATTTGGTGCTGAGGTAATTCTTATTTATGTGAACCTTTTCCGAACTATTGTGAGCCATGAGTTCGCCTTCATGGACGACAGTATTAAGTGAATGTCTTTGTGCGATAAACTGTTGAAGTCAGTCTGAGTGTTGCCTGACTGTTGAAGAGATAAGATAACCGCCACATGAATTGGCTTTTACAGTATCTGGAGCCCAATATTGCAATTAAATTCTCCTTCCTTACGTCAACCTTTTCCGCACTACTGTGGGCCATGAGTTCGTCTTCATGGACGACAATACTAAGTAATGCTGTTGAAATGTTGAAGAGAGAAGATATTCATCGCATGGATTGGCCTGCATAGTCTCTGGAGACTAATTGGGTACTGAGGTACTTTTTATTTGTGAACCTTTTCCGAACTACTGTGGGCCATGAGTTCGTCTTCATGGACGACAATACTAAGTGAATGGCTTTGATATGTTGAAGAGAGAAGATAATCACCACAAGAATTAGCTTTTACAGTCTCTGGAGCCCAATATTGCAATTAAATTCTCCTTCCTTACGTCAACCTTTTCCGCACTACTGTGGGCCATGAGTTTGTCTTCATGGACGACAATACTAAGTAATGCTGTTGAAATGTTGAAGAGAAGATATTCACCGCATGGATTGCCTGCATATTGTCTCTGGAGACTAATTTGGTGCTGAGGTAATTCTTATTTATGTGAACCTTTTCCGAACTATTGTGAGCCATGAGTTCGCCTTCATGGACGACAGTATTAAGTGAATGTCTTTGTGCGATAAACTGTTGAAGTCAGTCTGAGTGTTGCCTGACTGTTGAAGAGATAAGATAACCGCCACATGAATTGGCTTTTACAGTATCTGGAGCCCAATATTGCAATTAAATTCTCCTTCCTTACGTCAACCCTTTCCGCACTACTGTGGGCCATGAGTTCGTCTTCATGGACGACAATACTAAGTAATGCTGTTGAAATGTTGAAGAGAAGATATTCACCGCATGAATTGGCCTGCATATAGTCTCTGGAGACTAATTTGGTGCTGAGGTAATTCTTATTTATGCGAACCTTTTCAGAACTACTGTGTGCCATGAGCTGTCGTCAAGGATACCACAGCCATGAAGTTGTGTGGGGCGTAATTTCTCAAAACCCCTGGTCGACAACCTTATTCTGAGCTTGCTGGGAGCCAATTTTAGAATAAAAACTTTTTGCATCTTGTCGATCAGTGCTGTTCTGCTTTCCCGTGATCTTACATCTTCATGGTTTTATAATGATCTTTTAATTGATTAGGAACACTTTTTAACGACGTTGCATATGAGAGCTTGCGTCGACTATAATTTTTGTTCACCTGTGTATTTTGGTTGATATGAAGAGAAAACATTCAAAAGGTGTTTTGTCCAAAATTTCTGAATTAGTTTATTACTTTTCTCTTAGATTTAAGAAATGTCTGTCCCTATTCTCTTAAATTTATAAAACTTCTATCTTTATTATCTTAAATTTTTTAATTAGAAATTAAATTATACCATCACTGAAGTTGCCTTCAAATTTTTTGTAGAACGACACTATTTTATTCGTCCAAAACGCGTCCCCCCCCCCCTCCATTTAAATTTACTTGTAAAGATTGGAATCTATAGCCAATGCATTTAGGAAAATTGATTTTGAGTTTTACAACGAATCACCTTAATGTGACAAAATACGTTTTGACAGTTTGCTTCTTTTCACTTTATGTTATCTGGTGTTGGTTAATGAATTATTTTTTCGACCACAAATAAAAAAGAAAGATTCTTCATTTCAAAATGAGCTCTACTACAAATAAAAAGTTGGTGTTACATAGAAAAATTAATTTTTTTTTAATAATCTACATTCCAAATCGGATTTTGGAAATGTAGCACTTTTGAACATTCCTGACATAAAGAGTCTTGGGACTAGATTCGCACTCTGCCACGAGACTGCTATGAGCGGCCCTAGATTCAAATATAGCACATATTCTATAAAATTTCTGTTATGTTTTTTATTTGAAATATGCATGTTTTATATTTACGTAGATGACAATGATTTAATTGGACCCTCTGTGTTAATTATAGTGCATGGTGACAAAAGTGTACGTTAGAAATATCGCATTTTCATTTCAATGTTAAGCATTTACTATATGACTTAATATGCTTGTAAATAAATATTTTTTTGAATACATGTAATTTCTTTTACATTCTGAAAATTTAACATGGATATTAACAAGTTGTTTAACATCTTTTATTAGTCTGTAATTAGTTAAATTAAAAAAAATATTTTATTTTTGTTTATGGTTCAAAGCTTGATTATTGGAGAGGTGTGTGACACATCCTATTTTTGTTTGAAATATTTTGTTGTAAATACCAGGTGTTAAAATCCAGGTAATTAACACTTTTACTAACTTCTTTGGGTTTTGGGAGTTTTAAGATGAAAACAATAAACAAATACCCAATTTCATGTTTTTTATATGAAAAGTATGTATTATGATTAAGAATTTTTAGTTTAAAAGTAATTTGTATATTAATAATGGCTTATAGTGTTTAATGTGGCTGTAAATGTTAATGGATGTAAATGTCTGACTTTTGATGTGTACCTATGATAATGTACTAAATTGTCGTGTCAGTAACAACTAGATAACTGCAAATCAGCTGTCAATACCCCCACATAAAATTATATTATGCCGATTTTGTAGTTATCTAGTTGTTGTATTGACCCGATCATATTGCTCAACATTTAATATAAATGTTAAATAATTTTCTTTGTTTGATTTATCTTTTTTTTTTATTTGAAATGGCTACTAAGAGAGGTTTGACCCTTAAAAACTATTGAAAGTTCGATCCGGATGAAATCCCCATATTTCAATCTAGAGAGAAGGGATATTTGATAAATTTAAACTTTAACTTTTGATTGTGACAAATGCTTATTTACAATTAAAATTTGATAAACAATTTATTATTACTTGTAGACGATAGCAAAATGTAACCTAAGTTTAGGACATTTATTTGAAAATTTCTGCGAATTTAATGATACCATACAATTTACAATTCTTCGATTTTTCATTAAATTTTACTTTCAATTAATTTAAACATATTTTAAATCTACAGCCGTGCATTATACGGGCAGTTTTAATGACAATAACAAATGGTGACTATTGTAAAATTTCTTTTAACCTTTACAGGGCGCGTGGCCGATATTTCGGCCCGAATCCCATGTTAAAATCGAACACCCGCCCTCAAAAAGTTAAAGGAAATTTAAACCAACAAGTTTTAGTTTTATGTATCTAAATGCTGAAGATGTTGCAGAATCCATTAAGATGCTAATAATCTGCCATATCCTGTGACCAATGACGGTATTAAAATAATTGCTTTAAAAACAGAATTTGACCTTTCAGATGATCAAAACCTTTATTGGTTTATTGAATGTATTTTATTAAATGTCAAAGAATGACATTAATGTAGAAATGTATTGTAAAATGTTGAGTAAATATAAGTAACGAAATATAGTTTATATTTATTAACTTATTTCCACAATGAACTTTTTATTTGATTTTTGTCTAAAGAATATGATAATAAGAATATGACCTGAAAAAATGTGTTAAAAGAATTTTGCATACATTATTCATTATTTTAAAAGTAATTTTCCATTTCAGATTGCATCAAAATTACATTAAAAATTGTTGAAAAACAAAGCGATAAGAAAATGCATGTTTAGGATGACATATACAGTTTATGAAGTATCTCCACATACAGTTTTCCTCAAATGTCACTTGTCATCAACTTCCTTTGTTTTTGGAATCACGAATAATAATAACACAAAAATGTGGCAAACATTATTGGTCTTTTAGGATTACAATACTCAATGTTTAGTAAAAATTTAGACCTAAGGGGTTTGAAAAAATTTACGTGTAACGCCCTACGATATGGAAGCCTGGTACGTTTTAGAATAATGTAAAATACTGACATTGAACCGAATACTGATACTGACATTGGCGTGTTGTTTTGAACAAAAATATGTTGTATTCTCGACTGAACCCTTGAGGAATACCAGAGTGATTGAGCAAGCAGCTAGTGGACCTCGGAGGCCTAGACGGTTACCTTCAGGATTAATGTAGTTTTTGTGTGGAGTATTTAATAATCCATTTCACTGTCATAATGCTTTCATATTGAACTTAGTATTTATAAAACCTTATTGCTTGCCTTTGAAAATTGTAATTTTAATGAACAATCTTCAATATCCTAATTAGAGTATATTTAATCAAAATAGCATATACGAAAAATATAACTCTGTTGAAATGTTTGCTATGATGGTCTGTGTTAGTTTTGTATCTTTTTAGGTGTGGAGTTAGTGATAAAATCTGTGTTTATGATAGACTACTCTTTATTTAATCTTCGGGTGAACGTTATTTTTTTTTATAATTTGTTTAATAACATTGATTTTAAATTTGTTTGTACCATTCTATTAAGTTTCTAATAATGTTTTTGGCTCCAAGGATGCAATAGTTTTCATTTTAAGTTGTTTTGTTTGCAATGAGACTATAATACCACGCACGGTGGAAAGAAGAATTGTTTCTCCTAATTATTTTTTATTGTTTGCGTTGCCGAGAGCCAAATAATCGACGGCATTGCAAAGAATAGTTTTAAGGTGTTTTATTAAAAATATGATGTATTATATCATGTACATTATGCGCTGAAAAAATTATTTATTTTTCATGTGTGTTCAAAAAATATGTGATTAGTTTTCCAGCTTTAGAGTTTTGCTATTTTTATTTTAGATAAATACCATCAAAATATAGTTCGGCATAGAACAGTCTGGGTTACAAAAATTGTTTGTTTCACCTGTACTGTTGAATAAACTAAAGCCCACCATTTTTTTCATTTGATCTCACCACTCCTCTTTTTCCAAAAACATTGCGTTGCAATTGAATAAAAAAAAATTCTGCACACATGTAATTTTCCCTTTTAATGTATTTCACTTTTACAGCTTACATCGTTAATCGTTAGTTATTTCTAGTACGTATACCTAATTTTATTGTTTTGTGTTAATCGCAGTAATGTAGCATCACAGCAATTCTCTGTACCTGAATTATAGTATCACTCTCCCTTAATTAGCACCACCTTCAATAAGCAACTTCGTTATTTTTTTTTCATCACAAAAGCCGGGATTTTCCCGAATTATTTTGCCAGAACGTTATAGCTAGTGGATATTTTCCACCTTATTTTCCTTTCGAGTCAAGTAAATAATATTCAGCTATTTTTTTATTTGATGTTTGATATACTTTTTTTAATCCCTCATTAAAACTCTATACACCTTTGCAATAGCTAACCTATAAAAAGGTTCACCTGTATGAGAAAAGACGTTATAGAATAACGTAATAGGTAGTAAAACAATATCTACCGTACAATTCACACATACTTCCTTAATATGACTATCATGATAAGGATATCCTGACAAGATCCAGACATTTGACTAGAGACGTCTTTAGGATGTCATTGGGTCATACAATGTCTCACCTGTCGACATTATTAAGATTTCAGAAGTAAGATAATTTTAGAAGGATATAGGATTTTCCAAGGACCTTTTATAGGACGTTCAGGATGTTCTTTGGATATCCAGGGAAAATAACCTTCCCCTGTTATCTCTATGGTTAACTTTTTTACTAAGATGTTAAAGTTAATGATAACTTTTATTCACAGGGAACATTTTATTTTCAAAATTAAAAGAAAGGAATACACAAACTAAAATTGAGTTTTAAAATTGTTTGATGGAACAGGTTCTACAAAATAACAAGTGTTCACTATTCGACTTTAAAAAACTATACAATTTTAGCTACCTTAAGGAAACGTTATGTTTTTATATACTGTAAATTTACTTAACACTTTAAAAGGGAGCTATTTATAGTTTTAAATTTTTTTGCACATTGCACAAAATACTTTAACAAAGCTTAAATGGGGTTTTAACGTTATTTAAAAAGGAATTTCAAAACATTTACACGGTGGCATGATTATCCTGGTACCGGGGTAAATCTGCATAACCTCGGGGTTATGCGGCCTTTCTCTCGCAAGCTACCAACAGTGAATTTAAGATAAAATTGGAAGGAAATGAACAACCGCTTAACTTATATTATTTTATTGTACAATTGGTTTTTATAAATGATAACGAGACACTAAATGTTTATCAGATTCCTTAAACATTACAAAATTGCTTTTCTGTGTGACAAATTACTGTTAAAAATAGGTACTCAAACATAAGTAAAATGTACTCATTTTTGAATACATTCGATGCTTATCGTAACTCCGAATACATAAGTTTTATTTTTTAAAAAGTCATGTACTCAAAAATGAGTGCAATGAGTAAAAAGAGAAGTTGCATGCCTATATAGGCTGCCTTCATAAATCACTTTCCACAATTATAACCAAAAATTACTTACCGGGAATCGAACCCATATCCTAATTTACCGCAGTCCAGTGTCTTATCCGTTGTACTGCCAGTGCGACGTGAAGAAGTTATAAACAGGAGAAATCTTAAAAAAGTGTACCAAAAGAATGGGAAGTAAGATAATTGAATTGTAATAAATCATTATCCATTGAAGCAATCGACATAAAATAAGTAGAATACCATTTTCTGAACAACTGTTTTAAGAATTTCAGGTAGCTTTGTTAAAATGGCTTGAATAACAGCTGAGATTAGCAATATTAAATCACAGTACTCATTTTTAAAAAAATACGATTACTTAAATTTGAGTATGTCATCGCTCATTTGCGATGCAATTGTACTCAAAGAAAAACGAATAGGTTCAAGCACTCATTATAAGTAACTTTCCTTTACGCCCATTTGCCACCGGTATCGCATTTCATTTGTGCTATAATCTCTACAAATTATTCAAATTTTAAAGTCTTTTGAAACAAATATCCTCCGGTCATTTGGTCTTTAAAAATGGATTAAAAAAAGAGATGACATGTTACGCTAAGTGAATATAACAAAAAAAAGTTACATTTTAATTTACCCATAACTTTGTACTAATAAATAAGTGATGCTGGTATCTTTGTGGACCTCATGGACGTCGATACACTGTTAAAAATAGGTACTTAAAAATAAGTAAAAAGTACTCATTTTTGATTACATTCGATCATAACTCCGAATACATAAGTTTTATTTTTGAAAAACATTACTCAAAAATGAATAAAAAAAGCAGTTGCTTGCCGACATAGGCTACCTTCATAAATCACTTTCAATAAATTTCAACCAGGACTTACCGGGTATCGAACCCAAGCCGTCTACCTTATGTCGTCCGCAACGAGGTCCAGGGCTATATCCATTATACTACCATCTTCTGAAAAACCATCTTCTGAGCACCTATTTTAAGTGTGTCAGGTTTTTTGTTAAGATGGCTTACACAGAAGCTAATATTAGCAATGTTAAACCATACTGCTCATTTTTGCGACAGTAGGATTACTTAAATTTGAATACGTCATCGCTCATTTACGATGCAATTGTACTCAAAGAAAAACGAGTACGTCTATGTACCAACATTTTTTTACAGTGTACAAAAATGAGATTGGGATAAATAATATAGGGCAGTAGGTTCCGTGCAAGAGGTTCTTTCCGTGGTGCCGTGCATTTTCATTCACGTGTATTTATTAAACATACTACGCCTCAATCTGTTGAGTTTGAACCGCCATCTCGGAAAATGGCGCTAAAATTTGTTTAGCTAATTTAATATGTATTTTGGAACAAAAATTTCAATAGCAAAAATGATCATGATAAAATTTCCTATAAAAATGTTAATAGCACAAGTGTGGCTTTAAGTGCGACCCACATTCATGCTTAACACTAAAACGCAAAAAATAATAATAATAGAAAAATGCTGGGCTTTTACTTTTGTTTCGTTCTAAAACTTTATTCACTTCGAGTAATAAACCAGAACAGTTTTATTTTTGTTTTATTCTAAAACTTTATTCACTTCGAGTAATAAAATAGAACAGTTTTAACGAGCAAACGTCTTTGAAATCTGAACCTGGAAAGCGGTGGCATGTTCGTTAAATTCGCTTGTTTGTACTAGTTTGTAGAAATTAAAAATGGTATGTAACAAAAGAGTGACAGTAAATGCAATCTACATTATCCCGAAATTCGTGATTCATTATTTCCACCCATCCCATTCCCACACATTGAACTCTAACTGTAACTTCTGGAAGGCTTAAGACTTGTTATCTATACGGACGCCTTGAAGCCAATATGAACACAACCATACTTTATCCCAATGTTTATTAAAGGGAGTATTTAGTGGTGTTTTTTAATACTATAGCATTGTAGAAATATTAAATGTATATAACTATTATATTTTCTTCTTATAGAATTAATTATTCTATCGCCAAACAAGCAGTTTTTGCTCTTGATTTTTAACCATTTCGACTTTCACTTGCAAATGACTTTCTAGTTTAAAAGCAGATTGCATTTAAAATGATTTTCAAAAGAAAATAGAAAAAAACTCATCCAAAAGCAATAAATGTCGGCTTATTTTAACAAAAAAAATATACAAAACATTGCGGTAGCGATGAAAGTGAGGTACAGTTGTTACCCCTTCCATTGGCTTCAAGTCAACAAAATGTCTTGCCCAATCTAGAAGTTTCAGTTAGAGTTCAGTGGTTGAAAGCCCTTCCTAGTTCAATAAAACCAGTGCATATGCGACGTAGAGTGTTTAGGCATTATTTTGCTTTGAAGGCCTTTTAAACTCTTAAAAGCTCAGCTACAACCAATTAAGAACTGCAAGCTGGTGGAAATAGTGTTGGGTTTCATTCAAATCCAGTAATTTGTTGCATGTTTTTACAGAAACAAAAGCAGGAATTTCGATCCATCAGCCCAATCGGCATTGCAGTTGTGTACGTTTTGTTGCGAAAGCGACGAGGCATTGAATGCTTGAAAATTATATATATCTACAAATCATTGCAATTGTTCAATAACGGTTGTTTCAACGTTTTGTGTTCGATAATTGCTAAATGGGGAAGGCTAAACTAAAAATAAACCCAGAAAATTAAGAAATATTGGGAAGTATAATTTTTTGCTATTTAACAAGAAGTTGTAGGTGCTAGAGATTAATCAAAATTATAAATTTTATGTGCGATATTCCACTTTTCCCATCGTTTCTAAGTTTCCTTTTTGAATTGTTAACTTGTTACTTAATTTTAACACTTTAATTAAAGAAATCTCCAAAAGCAGATTTTCAATAATTTAAGTGACAATTTGATAATTCTTTTTTTTTAATTAAAAAAAATTCGAATCTTTATTTTTAATCTCACAAATATATGTTTTAATTTCTTTTAAACCAATATTAATACATTTATTTTCAACAGCGTCAGTTTTATTTTATTATATATATTAGTTTTTCAAAAAGTAAGGCAAATATCCTTTTAAGTGGTTTAAATTGTACTTTTCAAACTATTTTCGGATTAATGAGTATGATTAAAAGTGATTAAAAAAATGATAAAAGTATGATTAAAAAAAGGCTTTTTCGTAAATAAGTGACACAACTTTTTTTTAGAAATCAAGTAAATGAAATAAATTGTTAGTGATTTGCAGGACCTGCAAATAAAAATTTGATATAATTGTCAAAGATATAATTGTTTTCAGTCCTATTAAACCTTAAGGGGGTCCGATACCTTCGACATTTTTTTCTTTATTTTTATACTTGTACATTCCAATTTTTTTTCTCTTTCTAAATATGCATAAAAAACCATTTTAAGACGCTCCTTTTTTTTTTTTAAATTGCACATTTATTTTTAAATTAAAATTTTAGTAAATTTTTTATCAATTTTAAAATTCCTACTCCTTTTTTGTTTTTCAATATTTTGAAGCAATTTTTTTTATTTAAGATCTTGAATAATATGTAAATAGATGTATGCATTCAAATTTTGATTCAAATACATCACTTTAAAAAAATAAAATATATTAGAAATTTTTGGAAAAAAAATGTCGAAAAAAAATAAAATTCCATTTTAAGTGGTTTTAAAAAACAAATTATGGTAAAAATAGGAAATCTGAATGCATACATCTATTTAAAATATATTTATCTTGCTATACACACAAAAATTATGATTTTAAGTATAATAGTAAAAAAGCCTTAGCATTTTTAGTGTTCATTAAATTTCAAAACCACGAACAGAGATATTTGCTTTTAAAGTTTACATATGATACAACTATGTTATAGGAACACATCATTAAAACATTCATAACTAAAAAAGTAATAGGAATTTTTTGAAGCAGTTTTTTGTGAGTTATTAAGATAAGTTTGAATATTATTTTTTAAATATAAAAAAAAAATGACTTTTTTTGCGAATTTTGGGTATCGGACCCCCTTAAAACCCATTTTATTAAATGACTGAATGAAAAATTTGACCCTTAATACAATGACTTGTGGTTATGACTTGCCACATTTGAACTCTAAAACAATTTGGCGAAATAAACCTGAGGACATCTGATTTGTCTCGGAAGAAAGTTTCGGGGTAAGAAGCTTCGGATTCAACAACCGCGTCTCATCCTTCTATAACCTACTAAGGCAATGCGGTTATCGTTTGAGATTATTCGGGTTTTACTCTATACATGCGCATCAGACTACTTGCAACAGTATCCAAGTAAAACAGTTCTTAAGCAGTATATGTGCTTGTTAAGGAAAATACATTGTTTTGAACATATAATTTTATAAGTAATTTGATAATTCACGGCTCTGAATCTTTACATGTATGCATTACAATTTTGAGAAGAAAAATTGTACTCAATAAAACTAATATAAATGAGTATCAGCCACTTTATATGAGAAGCAGTAAATGTCAACCTTATACTCAATGTTCGGCCATTTGTTCTCAATCGCATAAAATACGTAATAACTAAAAATGTGTTCAATTTAATAATTACTACTATAGCGAATAGAATATAATCTTTCAAAGGATATATAACGATAGGCGATATCCAAATTGTGTAACCTTCATACGTGTTACACGAAGTCCAATTTGTGTACAGGTCTGTGCTTTATGTTCTATTCTCAATGTCTTCTTTAATACTATTTGCTCAAGGATTATTGTAACAGTTGCTTCGAAGTAATTTGCTGCCACAAGACCAAATCAATTAAATACATAGCTATAAAAATCACGAGGTGGTATAAGATTTATTGAACAATGAAAACTCACTTTATCAAATGACTGAAGGACAAATTGGACACTTAATACAATGACTTGTGGACTATGACTTGCCATATTTGCACTCTGTAACAATATGACGCAATAAGTTTGAGCACACGTGATTGGTTTCGGAAAGAAGTTTCGTGGTAAGATGAGCTGGATTAAATCTTAACTGCGTTTCTCCCCACATCGCGATCCAGCTTCATTTTGGCACGAGTTCGTTGATCGTCAAATGTTTGCTACAGGTAGTCAACATTTTAATATTTATTTGGAACTTAAGTATTAACATATCATCATGGCATTAGTGAGTGATCAAAATAGTTTTTTAAAAACATTAAAGCAATTTCGAATACTAACTGAACTTCTTATTGGACATCAAGAAGAAATCAAAGATATTTTTATAAGATTTCAACCAGTCTATGTAACTCAGTATGAAATCGACCATTGTCTGCATACCCTGGAAAACGTTGATCAACTTCAAAAATATCTACAAAGTCAGATAAGCGTTGACATTTCTGTCTTTATGCCTTCGAATCTGCGGCTGTATTGTTTATTTTTATTTGCTATAGTACCTAGTTTCATTGCAGAAAAAGTACATTTGCGTCCTAAAACAAAATTAGAAGAGGAAGTTGCTCTACGAAGATTATTTGATGTACTAGAGCTACAAGTGATTTGTCCGAACATAGAAATTTTCTCAGGAAATAAGATAGATTTTCTGCAAAATTATGTTGCCCAATCAGATATAGTTATTTTTACAGGACGGAAGGAAGTAAGATATAAAATAAAAGAGTTTATGAAAAATGGTTCATATATGATTACCCACGGTTCTGGGAACAATCCAATAATCGTTGCGGAAGATGCTGATGTTGATTTGGCTGTTGAAGGTGCTTCACATGCAAAATTTTTCAATAGTGGCCAGGATTGTTCAAATACTGATGCGGTTTTTGTACATGAAACTATTGCAAAAAAGTTTGTTGCAAAATTGAGAGAAAATGTCTCTAGTTTAAAAATAGGAGACCACTCTGATCCCGATACAATAATAGGAAATATATGTGGAAAAGAGAATCTAAAAAGACTGCAAGACATAATTGACAACAATAAGAATGAAATCATTTTGGGGGGAAGGGTGGATATACAAAACGAAGTCGTACATCCAACAATTGTTTTGTCAGATATTAGGTGTGGAAATCTAAATTATAATGAGATTTTTGGGCCGATCCTATTTCTTTATACATATCAGCATGATGATCAACTGCAACTTTATTTTAAAGATAAAGATGGAAAATATGCGCAAAATAAAACGTATGTTTCTCTCTTTGGAAAAAGTGAATATATAATGCTGAGAGATGATAATATTTTAGTGAAAGAAAGGGGGGATTTGAGAAATGGCGTGGGAAGGATATTGTATAATAAAATTGTTCATGACCCTGCTGTAGATAATGGATTCACGCGTTATGGCGGTTATAGTAGGCGCTCATCTTCTGTGATACATGCAAGTGAAAACTTTGAAAGTGTTGCGACTCCCATATTAATACCAGAAATGATGAATACTATTTTTGTACAAAAAAGGGACATACACAGTTTAATAGCTGTGAACCAAGTTGTAGACATGGAAGTAATTGAAAAGAAGAAGCGGCAAAAAGTTACACGTGAAATAGCAAAAGAATTTATCAATTTAGTGACTAAAACACATAAAACTAATTTGATATTTGCATTTATGTTTGATAGCAAGTCAAGTAGTAATTCCGAGGAAATTAAAAATGATATGAATGCTTTTGTATGTTTAAAGAATACAAAACAGCCATTTGGATGTTTTACAAGTGATGTAAAACCACTTTATGAAAACTTGAACTTGAAAGTTGGTAATAACTCTCCATCTGAGATATTGGGATATTGGGATTTATCATCAGAGATATACCATTTGTATTACCAGTTGTATGGCACAAACTATAATCCTTGGTTAGATAATGAAAAATATGATCCTTATTTTCTTACGGATTTTAAGTGTTGCGATTCTAAAACAAACGACACAGTATTCCGGGCAGCTGTGATTGCAGATGGCAAGAAAATTGCGTTGGTCATTAGAAACACAGAAATGTTTAGGAAACTAGAAGAAGATGCAAAGGAGTTAACAAATAATCTAATTGATGAGGTATTGGAGAATATTACCAGCAATTGTTTACCTAAGGTTTTGAAAGATACGTTTCATGGGCTTAACAATCAAGAGATTGTTACTAAGTTAAAAGGGTTGAATTATTCCGATGTACTAAAAATCTTAGAATGGGATAAAAGGGATAATTAGTTAGCTTTTCTATGAAAAAAAACCATGAACCAAAAACCCTTTTTTAGATATAACAAAGAGTGATCAAAAGGTAGAAAAAGAGATATTCGTTACTATAAATTGTATTTTACTTTCTGGTTTTTTCAGTTTCATCAATGTAAAATCTAATATATTCGACATTAGTACACATCTGGATAAAATAATAGGAACAGTTGACAAATAGTTGAAATAGAAAAACTACACGGGCTATCAATTACTGAAAACACTATTTTGTTCACAGAATCAAAGTGTTTGTTTCATTTCAATTTCTGGTCACAGGCATACAAACTTATACGGACCCTTTGGACCCCGAGTTCATCTTCATAATCAATAACACTACGTTTCCCATAAAGTGAATATCGTTGAAATATTGAAAAGAGAAGATATTCACTGCATGGATTGACTAGTAAGGATATCATTTTTGTCTCGATGGTCTTCTTTTTCACGTGAACCTTTTCCGGTCTACTGTTTGCCTTCAGTTCGTCTTCGTGCACGACCATGGAATGATTTGTGCAGTCTAAGGAGTTCATCATTGTTCCGATAGCCTTCTTCTTCACGTGAACAGTTTAAGGACTACTGTGGGCCTTAATTTTGTCTTCATTAACAACAGCACCGTTCATTGAGCTGTTGAAGACGGAATATATTCACTGCAAGGATTGACCTGTACAGTCTAAGGATATCATTACAGTACCAATGGTCTCCTTTCTCACGTCAACCTTTTCTTGTCTACTGCGGGCCTTCAGTTCGTCTTCGTGCACAACAGCTCTTTCTGTTGAAAAATATTGAAGAGAAGATAGTCGCTGTATGAAATGATTTGTGCATTCTAAGTAGTTCATTATTGTCTCGATAGCCTTCTTCTAAGGACTACTATGGATCCTAAGTTTGTCTTCATTAGCAACAGCACTGTTCATTGAGCTGTTGAAGAGGGAATATATTCACTGCAAGGATTGACCTGTACAGTCTAAGGAGATTATTACAGTACCAATGGTCTCTTTTTTCACGTGAACCTTTTCCGATCTACTGCGGGCCTTCAGTTCGTCTTCATGCACAACAGCTCTTTTCGTTGAAAAATATTGAAAGGAAGATGTAATGACTTATGCAGTCTAAGGAGTTCATCATTGTCCCGATAGCTTTCTTCTTCACGTAAACAGTTTAAGGACTACTGTTTGCCATAAGTTTGTCTTCGTTACCAACAGCACCGTTCATTGAGCTGTTGAAGACAGAATATATTCACTGCAAGGATTGGCCTGTACAGTCTAAGGAGATTATTACAGTACCAATGGTCTCTTTTTTCACGTGAACCTTTTCCGATCTACTGCGGGCCTTCAGTTCGTCTTCATGCACAACAGCTCTTTTCGTTGAAAAATATTGAAAGGAAGATGTAATGACTTATGCAGTCTAAGGAGTTCATCATTGTCCCGATAGCTTTCTTCTTCACGTAAACAGTTTAAGGACTACTGTTTGCCATAAGTTTGTCTTCGTTACCAACAGCACCGTTCATTGAGCTGTTGAAGACAGAATATATTCACTGCAAGGATTGGCCTGTACAGTCTAAGGAGATTATTACAGTACCAATGGTCTCTTTTTTCACGTGTACCTTTTCCGATCTACTGCGGGCCTTCAGTTCGTCTTCATGCACAACAGCTCTTTTCGTTGAAAAATATTGAAAGGAAGATGTAATGACTTATGCAGTCTAAGAAATTCATTTTTGTCCCGATAGCCTTCTTCTTCACTTGAACAGTTTAAGGACTACTGTGGGCCATAAATTTTTGCCTTCATTAACAACAGCACCGTTCATTGAGCTGTTGAAGAGGGAATATGTTCACTGCAAGGATTGGCCTGTACAGTCTAAGGAGATTATTACAGTACCAATGGTCTCTTTTTTCACGTGTACATTTTCCGATCTACTGCGGGCCTTCAGTTCGTCTTCATGCACAACAGCTCTTTTCGTTGAAAAATATTGAAGAGAAGATATTCACCCCGTGGATTGGCTTTTACGGTCTCTGTATCAAAATACAATTGGGAGCACGGGTCGGGAGTTCTCTTAAAACATCTCGATGATTTTATAATGGGCTATGAACTGATTTGGAACACTGCTTGACGACGTTGCACATAAAAGCGTGTGTCATCAACAATATTTTTTTTTCAGTGTATTTTTGGTTTATACGTGGAAAAAATATTCAAAACATGCTTTGTTCCAGAATTTCTTAATTAAGTTATTATCTCACTCTTCGATTTATGAAACTTCTGTCTCTGTTGTCTTAAAATTTTGCATTAGAAATTAGATAATACATCTCTGATTACACCTCAAAGTTTTCTATAGAGTTATTCGTCCAAGACACATTTTCTTCTATTGAAATTTACTTGTAAAGATTGGAATCTGTGTGCGTCATTGCGTTTATAAATAGTTTTTTGTGTTTTCCCAAGAATCGCGTTAATGTGACAACTTATGTTTTGATTGTATACACCTCACATATACTTTTCTAATATTAATATATATATTCGTTGTTTAACATTTAAATATTTTATGATTTCGTGAATGTCATTAAATTTTAATAAGATTTATATTTACATTTCATATACTCAAATATAACAAAGGTTTTATAATAGAACAGTGTACTTTTGTTTTGAAATATACATGCTTTATATTCACGTAGTCGAAAATGTTTTACTTCATAATTTGAAACTTTGTGTTAATTATTGTGCATGTTGACGAAAGTATATATGTGTAATATTGCATTTTTAATTTAATGTTAAAAACTGAAATGATTTTCTATGCTTGTTACTAAATTTTTTAGTTAATACATACAGTTTCTTTTACATTCTGAAAGTTTAACCATGACAGGGACACGTTTTTTATCGTCTTATATATTTTCTAGGCTTACAAGACCTAGAAAACCAAAAAGTTCGTTATGAAAATCAATATAAAAAAACAAATTTAATGAAAAATAATAGAATAATAATTAGATTCAGGAAACAAAATAATTTATTTTACTTTTGTTCATAGTTGATATCTTGTTCATATAGTCGGTCAGGCACCACGTATTTTTGTTTTAAATATTGTGTTATGAAACATCAGGTGATATTCTAATAATCATCTGTTTTATTAACTACTTTTGTTTTGTGAGTTTTAGGGAGAAAACAGTGAAGAAATATCCAATTTAATTTTTTTACTGTGAAACGTATGCTTTTGTGTAAGATTTTTATGATCACAAGTTATTTGTATATTAACTTTGTAGAAATTTTTGGCTCTTGACTTGTACCTACGATATTATACTATAATACTAGACACAGTTAAATTGTTAAATAATTTTAATTGTTTGATTGTTTTTATCTTTATACTAAAGGAGGTTTGACCCATAACTATTACGGAAAGTTTGTCTTATATTTAAATTAATAAAAAACCCTTTCCTTCCAGATTGAAATTTTATCTTTTGATTGGGGAAAAATACTTATTCACAATTAAACATTGATAGACAATTTACTAGTATTTGTAGATATACTAGCAAAAAATGACCTAAATTTATGACATGTATTATAAAATTTCTATGAATTTAAGGATACTATAAAATTTATAATGCTTCGGTATACCGTTTAATTTTACTTTAAATTATTTTTAATTTAGTTTAAATGTACAGTCGTCGTGTATGATGATGGCAAAATAAAAAAAATACCGGATGGGTGATTTTTAAAAATATTTTTTTTAAAAACGAAAATTCAAATCAACAAATTTTATTTTGATGTACCTATATTCTGAAGACGTTGCATCTAATCCCTTTAAGGTGCTAATAATTAGTAATATTCTGTGACCAGTGTTGCTATTAAAATAATTGCTTTAGAAACCTACGTTTATTGGTTCATTGAATGCAGTTTATTAGCAGTTAATGAATGATATTAATGTAGAAACGTATTATAAAAGTTTGTGTAAATATAAAGGACGAAATATAGTAAATAATTATTTATTAATAAAATGAACAATTTATTTGTTTTTAAAATAATGGGTCAAAACTCAATGGACCAATCCTCTTTAAAGTGGGGATGTTAAGTTAATAGATCAAGTTATCTTTTTATTTGTCTGAAGAACATAAATGACCCAACAAATTATGTTAAAAGGATTTTGCAGTTATTATTTTAAAAAGAATTTTTAATTTCAAATTGCATCAAAATTAGATTAAATATCGTTAAAACACATAGCAATAAGAAAATGCATGTTCATGATGACATACATTTATAAAGTATCTCCACATGCAGTTTTTCTTGAATGTCACTTGTCATCAACTTCCTTAGATTTTGGAATCAGACAAAAAGGTGCCAAACGTTATTGGCCTTTTAGGATTACAATGCTCAATGTTTAGTAAAATGTTAGGCCTAAGGGGCTTGCAAAAATTTACGTGTAACACCCCAGCAAAAAAGGTCAGCATAAAACCTTCATCAAAATTTTGAAATTGAAGGTTTTATGCAGGACAACTGCAGTTATTTTGAAGATCTATAAAGTTAAAGGTTTTTGTTTCAATGTCCTTCATAAAAACTGCAAAAACCTCCATAAAAACCTGCAAGAAACCTTCAATTTTTAATCATGAATGGAAAATGCAGATATTTTAAAGGTTTTATGCAGGAAAATTAAAAACTTAAAAAAAACTGCAGTTTTATGTTTCAATATCTTTTATAAAACCTTCAAACACCCTTAAATTTGACAATTTTGATGAAGGTTTCATGCTGACTTTTTTCGCTGGGACTCTGGGATTGAGAAGTCTGGTACGTTTGAGAATAATGTAAAATACTGACATTGAACCGAATACTGATACTGATATTGGCGTGTTGTTTTGAACAAAAATATGTTGTATTCTCGACTGAACCCTTGAGGAACACCAGAGCGGATGATCTTGAATGTCAAGAGGGACGTGTAGAAGTGGAATTGAAGCAGTAGCTCTTGAACCTCGGATGCCTAGAGGGTCACCCTTAGGGTTCATGTAGTTTCTTTGTGGTATAGTAAATAATCCAGTTTACTGTCATAATGCTTTGATATTAAACTTAGTATTTTTTTAAAAATCTTATTTCTTGTATTTGAAAATTGTAATTTTAATGAACAATCTTGCAATATTCTTATCAAAATATTTTTAATCTAGATATGTACGAAGTGAAATGTATTTATAACTCTGTTGAAATATTTGCAATTATGGTCTGCGTTCGTTTTGTACTTTTTAGGAGTTCAATTGGTTTCAACATGTATTTATGACAGAATGTTATTTCTTTATTCTTCTGGTGAACCCACTGAGCTAAACTGGTATAAACACTGGAGTGAGGACTAAGCGTGGCGACCACTTTACACCTTTTTTGATCTATGATAGAAAATATAATCCTTTCGCATGGTGTTTGTTATAGGATGAAGTGTATGCATTCTAGTTTTAAAACCATATTTCTGACTTTCTAAAATACATGAAATTTTACACATTTAATGTTTTTTCATATTTGCTTTCTTACTTACAAGAAAAATATTATTTAATTAATCAAATACTCCAGACCGACGCAACACGACTAACGTTGCAAAAGCTAAGGTAGAAGGTTTTCTCTACCTTCTTTTCCGAATAGTATTCATCCGCGCGGCACGGCAAAACACATTTTTGCACAATGGGAGTCCTCACTGCAGTGCTTATATAATTTTAGCTCAGTGGGTGAACCCAGCAAAAAAGTCATCATAAAATCATTATCAAAATTGTAAATTTTGAAGGTTTAAGAATTAATTTTAAACAAAAAACTGCAGTTTTTTTTAAATGTTTTTCATTTTCCTGTATAAAACATAAAAAAAAAACTACATTTATCTTCAATAGTTTCAATGCTTATATATATATTTTTTTTGGTGAAATTTAATTTTTTTTTATTTTAAGGTAAAGATGAATATTGAAACAAAAACCTTTAATTTAATAGATCTTTAATAAACTGCAGTTTTTTCCGCAGAAAACCTTTAATTTAATAGATTTTTAATAAACTGCTGTTTTTTCCACAGAAAACCTTTAATTTAATAGATCTTTAATAAACTGCAGTTTTTTCCGCAGAAAACCTTTAATTTAATAGATCTTTAATAAACTGCAGTTTTATCCGCAGAAAACCTTTAATTTAATAGATATTTAATAAACTGCAGTTTTTCCCGCAGAAAACCTTTAATTTAATAGAACTTTAATAAACTGAAGTATTTTTCGCAGAAAATCTTTAATTTAATAGATATTTAATAAACTGCTGTTTTTTCCACAGAAAACCTTTAATTTAATAGATGTTTAATAAACTGCTGTTTTTTCCACTGAAAACCTTTAATTTAATAGATCTTTAAGAAACTGCAGTATTTTTCACAGAAAATCTTTAATTTAATAGATATTTAATAAACTGCAGTTTTTTCCGCAGAAAACCTTTAATTTAATAGATTTTTAATAAACTGCTGTTTTTTCCACAGAAAACCTTTAATTTAATAGATTTTTAATAAACTGCTGTTTTTTCCGCATAAAACCTTTAATTTGATACATCTTTAATAAACTGCAGTTTTTTCCTGAAGAAAACCTTTAATTTAATAGATATTTAATTAACTGCTGTTTTTTCCGCAGAAAACCTTTAATTTAACATATCTTTAAAAAACTGCAGTTTTTCCGCATAAGACCTTTAATTTAATAGATCTATAATAAACTGCAGTTTTTTCGCATAAAACCTTTAATATAAAAATTTTGATGAAGATTTTATGTTGACTTTTTTTTTGCTGTGAGCATTCAATTATCTATAATATATTTAATAATTTTGCCTTTTAAATAATTTTGTAATGAAAATGGTTTAGCTCCAAAGATCCTTAGGACTGCCAAAACTGTATCTTCTTCGATAATAGTTTTTATTTTTAAGTTGTTGCTTTAGTTAGAAATTAAACGATCAAACACGGCATGTTGGCCAAAAGAATAATTCTCCTCTCTGTACTAGTTATTTTTTCTTGTTTGCACCGCAGCTCTTTTCATGCCAAATAATAACCGGTATTATTAAGAATAGTTTTCAGCTATTTTTTAAAAAATATGATTTATTATACAATGTCCAGAATATGATTTATTTTGCATGTGCGTTTGAAAAGATGTGATTAGTTTGCAAGCTTATAAATTTTGCTATTTTTCTTTTAATTAAAAACTGTTTTTCGGAATAGAAAATTTCGGATTACAGAACTTGTTTGTTTCACCCAGGGTTCGAAATTAGAAGATAAAAGTTAGGCGTCATTGGCACCTAACAATTTTTTTAGTTGCCAAAATATTCGACTTAGTCCTAATTTTTAAATAATTTAAATTGTTTAAGCAGAGCTGTCACCTGTTATGATATTTTTGTAATCGTTACAGCTTTCGCCTAAAATTAAAAATATGTTTCCATTTGTACTCTAAAAATATTTCCGTCTTACTGACAAAATTACATAAAATTATGAGAACAATTATTAAAAATCAACGTTAGAGAGAAATTATTAAAAATCAACGTTAGAGAGAAATTATTAAAAATCAACGTTAGACGTAAAAAATGACTACCGAGTGTAAAAATTCAGTCGTCAAACTGAAAATTTTATAAAAAGTTAGGCGTTAAAAATGACGACTGAGTGTAAAATTATCGTTGTAAAACCGAAATTTTTAGGTGCAAAATTCGAAAAGGTGCAAAAAGTGAAATTTTTAAGTGCAAAATTTGAAAAGGTGCAAAAAAGTGAAATTTTTTGTGCGAAATTCGAAAAGGTGCAAAAACTGAAATTTTTGTACGAAATTCGAAAAGGTGCAAAAACTGAAATCTGTTGTGCAAAATTTGAAAAGGTGCAAATAGTAAAATTTTTAGGTGCAAATTTTTAAAATGTGCATAAACTGAAATTTTTAGGTGTAAAATTTGAGAAGGTGCAAAAACTAAAATTTTTAGGTGCTAACGACTTTTTTCGAACTCTGGTTTCACCCGTAATGTTGCATAAACTGTAGTCCAGTATTTTTGTTATCTCACCATTGAACTCCTACCACAAATATTGTGTTGCAATGAATAAAAGAAATTCTATATACATAAGTGTTATTTTTCTTTTAAATGTATTTCACTTACCTATACAGCTTTCATTTGATATTTTTACAGCTTACATCGTTAAACATTTCCGATGTAAACACAATTTTTAAGTTTTTATTATTTTAAAGTAATTGTTCTTACTCTACAAGAATTTTAACTGCTGAAGAATATAAATTGAGAGAGTTGTTTTTGAAGGAAACTATGAAAATGATCAGGAAAAGTCGGACAAAAATCCTATTCCTGAGATTTAAGATTTTGATTGAATAAAATAAAAGAATGAATAAGAGTTTTCCCCTTCTCAAACTTCAAATTCGATTTAAGAAAAAAAAACATGATTTTCACATACGCCATTTCTTTAGGACTTTGATGTGTAATTTCACTAGATTTTAAGATTTTTTCTCTTTCTTTTTTAACAATGCTATCTAAAAGGCCTGTGTATCTTAAATTCAAATTATTCACAAATAACCTAGTTCATTTCGCATCTACATTACAAAATTTATATTAGGTTTAAAGCAACTTTTCTAGTAAATTTTTAAACAATTCTTAAAGAGGCGAATTAAGTTTGAGTTTTATATGTAAAGTTAATTTATTTGGCAGGCGAAAAATGAATATTATCTAAGATAGCTACAAAACTTGATATGACTATCCTACTTTTGGTAATACTTTTTATTGAGTAATACAAGAACCTTTTTCAAAGTTTGATGAAGCATAATTTCAAGAACTCGGTTAGCTTTAAAATTCGATTATGCAATTATCACAGTTCTCTTAATTGTAACAAGGAGAAGTTACCAATTCATATCCACTACACAAATATTTGAAAATATAATTCTATAAATATAAGTTCTAGTTTTTATGGAGCAGTCAGGAGTCAGCTTATATTGATTCTACTATAAGAAATTAATTATTATTATTAAAAACCACATTTTCATGATTGTTTAAGTTATCTGCGCATCCTAAAATATTGTCCAAAGCTTCGACATGTTTTCATCATATTTCTTGTTTCTTGACCTCTCCTTACTCTTGACGGCTAATGCAGAGTTGCGTCCAGACACAAGCCAAGAGTCAACATATTTAGCTGGGTAAAAGAGTCGAAGAGGAGGTCCAATGATCTTAACAAACAACAGGCTAGAAACTGTTGCAATATTCAATGATGATCTCTATGGTATGATAATGAGGTTCATCTGTGAGAAACCTCTTTCACATTCACTGGACGATATATATATATATATATATATATATATATATATATATATATATATATATATATATATATATATATATTTATTTAAATCAATAAGAGTGAAAAGTTCATCCAGCCGGGAGTCGAACCCGGGACCCCTTGTTTAGCGCACAAGTGCTCTACCACTGAGCTATCCGGACGACACCACCCTTCAGGAACTTTTTCTGTACGTGTCTACTCTTCCGATCTGTGTTCTGAGTGAAAAGTTTCTGAAGGTTGGTGTCGTCCGGATAGCTCAGTGGTAGAGCACTTGTGCGCTAAACAAGAGGTCCCGGGTTCGACTCCCGGCTGGATGAACTTTTCACTCTTATTGATTTAAATAAATAATTGCAGTTCCTTGTATTACTGCAGCTTTAAGCGCTTCACAGGAATATGTACGATTTATTCTGTGTGTGACCTTAACAAACAACTTATATATATATATATATATATATATATATATATATATATATATATATATATATATATATATATATATATATATATATATATATATATATACTGTAATCCTTTGGCCTTAATGGGTGCCCGGAACGCTACTGTAAAACTAATCGAGGAGTTGGCTTAACATGAATATTGTAAATAAGCTGAAGTTTTAAGCAGTTTCACATACTATAAGGTTCTACCCATTTGCAAACTTCCTAAAACTTTTGCAGCGACAAACTCACCGGAATAATATAAAAATACAAATTGCACTGTAATCCAATGAAGAAGTGTATCAGAAACCTGTTATTTAAGCTACGCTACTTCGACCTGAGCAGATCCAGCTTACGTTGGTCGCAAACACCCAAAGTATTTTCTCATTTGCGTTCCCTCTCTCTCAAAAAGACCTAATATAAAAATGCTCATTTACTTCCTGTCTCCATCTTTATAATATTAAAATCCTCCC
The DNA here is from genome assembly GCA_963932185.1 of Troglohyphantes excavatus. Taxonomy (NCBI): domain Eukaryota; kingdom Metazoa; phylum Arthropoda; class Arachnida; order Araneae; family Linyphiidae; genus Troglohyphantes; species Troglohyphantes excavatus. The sequence continues at coordinate 18,699,264 of OZ010668.1, read as the reverse complement.
CTCCCCTTTTGTTTTGTTCGGACCAGGAAGCAATCTTCCTTTCGAAAAATATTTCTTTTCTCGTGAGCTCACGTCTTTCCACGGTCCACCGGCATCTTCCCAACCCCTTTTTCCCCTTTTTTTGCATTGTTTCTTCTTTGTTACTTCATCAAAATTCTGTTCCCAGCCGAAATTGCGACACTCGCTAATTGCTAGAAAAACGAAAAGAGATCGAAAATCACGTGCTGTACTGTGCAGGGACAGAAGACCGCCGGTAAATTAAAATGATGGACCTGGTAAAGAATCGGGAGCACCATGCGGATAAATACAGAAAATGAAGGTTCCCGCACCGGAAAAAAAAGATATATTCAGAGAGATTCCTATAAAAGACATGAAGCCATTTTTATTTCGCTTCTGATTAATAAAGAGTATAATTTTTTTGTTAATCAAGTCTTAATTTATTTCCATTAGATCGACTAATTGTTGTCTGGAAGTCTATGGAAATGTTATTAATGGGCTTTGGAGAAGCTAATTAACGTGTAGGATTGTCGTGATAATAATTAAATATCAATGCGTTTTATGTGTTTATGGGCTATTATCTTTATCAATTGTGATATCAAAGTAGGTTTTTTAATGAATTATATTTTTAATTCGTATAATTGTTTGGAATAATATTTTTAACACAATTATTACTTTGAATTTTAAGATTTGATCTGAAATGATATAGTTTACTAGTACAGTTTTTCTCTTTATATATATTTTATGTGTAGTCTATAAAAGTTTAGATAGCTATTAAAGCGAACCGCAACCAACAAAAAAAAATTTATAAATTACCTTAATTTTTTTTTCTGTTTCTTATAAATTACCTTTTTTCTGTTCTAATTAAAAGTATAATTTTTGTAGAACTCAAAATTAAAGTGTCTCTAAAATAAGCAGTTTTTTTTGTAAATAGAATATGACAATGATACGCTTCCAATTTGTATTATTTATTTTCTAATATTTTTTTCAATGTAAGTGCTGAATATTTCTAAATAAATCAGATGTAAAGTTTTTATTTATTTTTTTAATTTTATTTTTTTATTGAAAACGTAAAATAAATCCTCCACAAGTATCACACGGGGCTTGTATACAGTAAGTATAATAATACATAGAACAATCGTTAACAAAAATAAATAATTTATAAAACAAGTAAAATAATAGTTAAAAAGAAGAGGGGAAAGAAAACTATATTACAAAATAGTAAGGCAATGAAATTACAAAACATATTAAAAATACAATTTTTGGTTAACAAATTGGTGAGAATTAAGAGGCCAATCGACATTTTTTAGTTTAAGTTTCCTTTCGACAATATCTCTCTTTTTCTCAAGCATTGGACATTCGAACAGTATATGTTTATCATTTTGAATTTTCTTGTGTTGCATTTATATATATTTGATGATGCAAGGGTTTGCATAAAATTTTTAGCAATTTATTATTTTTATTTTTTAGTCTGAGGATAATTGCGGTTGTAAAAAAAATACTTTTCTAGATACATGATATTTCCTTTGTTACCATGTGTGCCATATGTAATCTGGTTGTCTTTTAATAGCAAATTTGTGGGTGTTGTGGGGAGGGGGTACCTAAAAAGAGTAATGTATATTTGAACGAATCTTTAGCAACGCCGGGCGACATAAACACTTTATACCATAATATGTATTGGAAAATATATCCTCTCACATTTCTTCAATTTACAACAAAGCAGGGCACTACATTTGAAATCCATTTTATTGAAATGCAGTCAAAACATATTAAAAAAAACATTTTAATTATGTTAAACAACACATAATAAATTTCAGTAGAATCAATAATTTAATTGAGTAAAATGATTGATTCTACTATCAGCTAGTGTACTCCTTGAAATAATCGTTGAGAAAAATTATTCTAAACCTGTGGATTTAATAGACTCACGTCACAATTTAATGATCGTTTCTCGAAAAAGTTGTATAGACGACTTTTCCTTCACAAATATTTGTTCGCAGTGAAAACACTTTTACAGAAATTAAATCCATTTTTATATTCACATATCTGCTATCAACTATTATACATATCACATATATGCTATTCACATATCTGCTATAACATATCTGCTGTTTTATTTTGGAGTTTTGGTTTGCGCGCTGTTCAGTCGGTTAAAAAGTAGAATCGTATAACAGGTTTTACTATTAAATTTTAGTATAAGTTCGTTAAGTTATTTTTATTTCGAAAAATTATTCTTGCAAACCTTTTTTTCTACAGCCTTTCTCGGAAAAATTTATTTTAATACACACCTAAATTCATGTGTATAATAATTATCTCAAATGTTTTTAAAATGAAATGCATGTATTGTTTAAAATTAAATGTATGATGGACATACACTATATGTAGAGATTAAATGGCGTCAAAAATGTACGTTAATTAAATAAAACCACGTAGTTCACAAATTAACAAACGATTTATTTTTTTATTTATTTCTTGTACGGAATTTTTAACACGGCCTTTGGTTTATCCTAACTGATGAATTCACGTAGAGTCCATTTATCAAAATAATAAAAATTATTATTTAAATAAATTATAATATATTAAATAATCTCTCTATTAAAAAAAAAAGTAAGCCCTAGGGGGAATTTTCAGTTATTTCAATGTTATTCAAATCATATCTCAAAATATAAAAGTCCTAAAATTACGAAATTAAGTGAATTTGTTAAGAAATGTTTGATAAATAAGAAAAATATATTTTTGTTTCAATACTGTTATTAGTTTATAAGTTATTTAATATTAAAGTCGTCGTTGATAAAATTTCGCGTACAAGCAATTTTGTCCGTCGAGTTTCTGAAACACTATTAAGAGGAGAGATCCAATTTTTTTTAGGGAGTGTACAAATAGGTTTGAACTGGAAATCCAAGTAAGCATTTTTTAAATTCGAATTAGTTTTGGATTTATAAATTTTTTAAACTTTTAAACGGAGCGTCAGCGGAGCAGGGGGCGGAGCCCCCTAGAATTATAAATAATAATAATATAAATAATAATATTATAAATAATAATAGTATAAATACTAATATTATAAATACTAATATTATAAATACTAATATTATAAATAAAAATAGTATAAATACTAATATTATAAATAATAATATTATAAATAATAATAATATAAATAATAATAATATAAATAATAATATTACAAATAATAATATTATAAATAATAATAATATAAATAATAATATTATAAATAATAATATTACAAATTATAATAGTATAAATAATAATAATAATATAAATAATAATAATAATAATATAAATAATAATAATAATAATATAAATAATAATAATATAAATAATAATAATAATAATATAAATAATAATAATATAAATAATAATAATAATAATAATATAAATAATAATATTATAAATAATAATATTATAAATAATAATATTATAAATAATAATATTATAAATAATAATATTATAAATAATAATATTATAAATTATAATATTATAAATAATAATATTATAAATAATAATATTATAAATAATAATATTATAAATAATAATATTATAAATTATAATATTATAAATAATAATATTATAAATTATAATAATATAAATTCGAATATTATAAATAATAATATTACAAATTATAATATTATAAATAATAATATTACAAATTATAATATTATAAATAATAATATTATAAATAATAATAATATAAATAATAATATTATAAATAATAATATTATAAATAATAATATTATAAATAATAATATTATAAATGATAATAATATACATTCTAATATTATAAATAATAATATTACAAATAATAATATTATAAATAATAATATTATAAATAATAATAACATAAATAATAATATTACAAATAATAATGTTACAAATAATAATATTATAAATTCTAATATTATAAATTCTAATATTATAAATAATAATATTATAAATAATAATATTATAAATAATAATATTATAAATAATAATATTGTAAATAATAATATTATAAATAATAATATTATAAATAATAATATAAATAAAATTAATATTTTGTATTCGAGGCACTTGTTTGATAATTGCGTTCGTTCTATTAAACAGTTACATCCTGTTCTTTTGAAAAATGTATTCTTTAGCGTATTCTTTTTTACATTTAATGTGGATAATAATAATAATAAAAAAAATTATGTATGAAGCCGAATATAAATCTTAGTGTAACCAAACATATATTTAGTGGTTTATGACATTTGTCAAATGTTTAAAAAAAATCAGTGGTTGTGAGGAATTTCAATGGGAAGGAAGTTTTAGTTCACTAACATTCTTGGTGCTTTTAGATGATAAAAAATAGTTTCAATTAAAGTTTGTGAGGGAATAACTTTTTAAACTGAAGAATAGGTTGTTCTCTTACATTCAGAAGAACAGAGAAAAAATAACACTTCGAGTCGTTATTTTAGTGACATAAAGGTGACAAAAAGTATGTTGATACAAAAACGATGTCATACTTTTTTAAATGGAGTTAGATAAATAATAAGCTAACGATAGAATAGAGTTTTTTTAAGTTCCTGAAAATGCAGTTCTTTTAAATTGGCAGAACGGGGAACAAAAGAACAGGTCGTTATTTTGATGAGTGAGTCACCAAAGGGTTAATAAAAATTTATTTTTTCTAAAAACTATTGAAAACTTTCGAAATTCCCAAAAAATTCGATTTCGGAACAATAAATCGAATCTCCATTCTCCCGCCTTTTCCTCCCAATCCCCATTCCAATTTCCTCTGTCGGCGAAAATCGATTCGAAAGAGCGGCGGCGCTACGATCGTCCGTCGGCGTTTGTTGCCAAATCGGAGATGGTCCATGTCCGATACGAAACAGAAAACCCGATCAGTGGGCCGCCATGCCGAGAGACGTGCAAGACGTGCCGCTCGTCCGATAGCACCGCATCCCCTCTCTGAGAGCGTGCTTCTTTTCTGCCTGTGACTTTAACTGAAACGCACCATCAACACACTCTTGTTCTTTCGCCGCTTGTCATCTTATTCTTCTTCCGGCTCGGCAGACGATTTGATAGGTTGGAAAAAGAAGCCAGGTTTTGGTTTGACTGTGACTGTCACCTAGTTGGACCATGTGAGACGTTCTTTTTTTTTTTACGAGGTGAGACATTCTATACTTTTTTTCTTTTGTGTCTTCTCTTATTATTGACATCGTGCGTGAGTCAGTGTATCGTGGGCGGTGTTTCCCACCCTTTTCTCGGATAATGGTTGTGAGTTCATCTACATCCTGTTGGCATGCGACTGATTTTTAGACTTTATTAAGTAAAAAATGCATTTAAGAGAACTTTAAATGCACGTTAGTTTTGGTTTTGTGATTACAGTTTTTGTCACTGTTAGTTGTTTTGACGATTAAAAGTTCGATAAGTCAGTTTTAAAAAAAAGATAATATTCCATTTCAAGAAATTAAAAATAAGTAAATAAAATAATTTTAACATCAAGTAAAAGTTTTTTTTATCAGTAATTCAATTAATTAAAATAAATAATAAAAAATTATGCAAATAAAAATTTAGAAAAAAACAATTATTTCCAAAATTGAATATAAATTTGAAATAGAATAATTTTAATTATAATGAAGTGTGTAAGTTTATAAATTTTAAATATATAACTTTTTTTAATTATTGATTTATATGAGGTAGGAACTCATATTTTATTGTTAGGGCTTTTAGTATTTAAATCGCCAAATTATATTTCCTAATATCAGTATTCAATTCCATATTTTTCATCTGCAAAAAATGTCAATTGTCATATTTTGAAAACTTTTAAATATTATTAAATAATAAATAAAAACAAAAAGGTTAAATTTGTATTATATTGTCGTAAGTTCAAAATTAAAAAGATTAAATTAATTTAAAAATTAAAAATTTTTGTTTGGTTTTAACTGATACATTTTAGGATATCCTTTTGAGTTTTATTCGTTTACCTTTTATTAGTTGAAAAATTTATTTTTTAATATTTTTTATCTTATTCATTCAACTTGTAGTAATTTCGTTCAAAAATATTTTTATCACTTGACAAGTTCTCAGTTGATTCGTTTTTTTGTTGTTCTTAGACTACCTTTGAACTTTTTAAAAGTATCTATACTATTTAAAACTTTTAAAATACTATTTACTTTATTTTTATTATTATTATTAGAATAGTTATTATAGAAAATAAATATTTTTAATATTTCTTCCAAAACTCTTTCATATTCCATTCACACTACTTCATTAAAAAGAAAAGCAAGATTTCAATGCCCGACTTTTATAAGGGGTGACCATATCCCTAAAAATGTCAAATATTATACAATAGATAATTTTATACGAAATTTTCATTAAAAAAATTACTTAAAAAAACTTTGATAATTATTAAGAAACTAAAAATTCGACTGTGTGAAAAAAACGTTTTAAACAATTTTATCTACGGTTACGCATATCAGTCTGGAATCCATTTTCAAGTAAACTTAATTTCTTTCATTAAGATGGATGTTCGGTTGATATGCCCAACAATAGATAACATAGCAATGTCATTATTTTTTTTTCTTTTCATGAGTTCATTTTTTAAATGATGTTTATGTGTAGATTGCTGATTAATGGCTGTAACGATTAACGAGTTTATGATCTACTTTAAATATGTCTTAAAACAATATTTCAAGTGAAAGTAGTCCTTATATATTTAATTTATTTTATTGATAACCACTAAAATACACAAAATAATATATTTCTTTAATATACAAAACCCCAAAGTAGGTATTTCTTTTTTTGCGGGCCGGATATTCTTTTAATTTAATTCTAATTATTGTGTGTTTTGGAAATAGTTATATTTTCAATTTAAACTAAATTTAAATAAAATTTAAACTAAATTATTATAAATATGTAATCCCCAATACATGCAAAATAATTGTTATTTTGATGCTTCATTGGTAGAAATCGATTCAAGCTGTTTACGTGATACGCGAGGGCAGAGAAACTCGCTTAATTATGTGAAACTTGTTAAACACGTACAGAGTCGTTCCAGACATAAAGACATAATTAAATTTTATCCACTTTACAGGAAAGTGATTTTTAGGTTTCAGTTTATTATAGCAATACTCTCGGTGAGTGCTCCATTCTAAAATTCCACGTGTTATGCAACGGCAGTAGCCCAATTGCGGCCGAAGGAAGCCGAGTTTACCATATTCTCAAAGAAGAAAACATTTGCTTATCTCCCCGAAAAAAGGTTGCCATAGGCCGCAATTGGAACTTTCCGTATGCAACAACCAGTCAACCAACAGAATATTCATTTTGAGAAAACTAGTTTTAAACCACTGACGCTCAAGGCCGTATATACACTGTAAAGTAAAATGTGCTTAAAAATGAGTACATGAACGTACTCGTTCTTTTTTGAGTACAATTGCATTGAAAATGTACGATGACGTACTCACATTTAAGTAATCGTACTTGCGCAAAAATGAGCAGTATGATTTAATATTCCTAATCACAGTTTTTGTTCAAGCCATCTTGACAAAGCGACCTGATAAACTTAAAAATATTTGCTCAGAAGAGGGTTTTCCACATTTATTGAGGCCGATTGCTTAAATGGAAACTGAGTTTTTACAATTCAATTATCTTACTTCTCATTCTTTCGGCACACCTTTTTAACATTAATTCTGTTCAGAGCTTCTTCACGTAGCCCTGGTAGCTTAACGGATAAGACTCTGGACAGCGGTACCTGTAGATATTGGTTTGATTCCCGATAAGTCCTGATTGTAATTGTCGATATTTATTGAAAGTGATTTTTGAAGGCTCCCTATGTAGGCTAGCATCTGCTCTTTTTATTCATTTTTACCCATTGTACTTCATTTTTGCGGTTTTTAAATTCATAAAAATACTCCATTCGACAACAGTTTTTCAATTTAAAGAATTAAGGTACCATTTACAAGTTATAACTTTCCAATTAATTAAAAAAATTACATAATATCATGCCCGGGAATTTTTTTTAATTTACATGCAGCGAAAATAACTTTACAAATGTAAATATTGCGTGGGCGTCTCTGGGTTAAAGGAAACTACTCAATAGGAAAATTCATACTGCCTTAATTCATTATTAGTTTTATATATAATTATATATATAAAATATTATATATTATACATTAGTTTTATATATAATTATATATATATAAAATATTATATATTATACATTAGTTTTATATATAATTATATATATAAAATATTATATATTAGTTTTATATATAATTATATATATAAAATATTATATATTATATATTAGTTTTATATATAATTATATATATAAAATATTATATATTAGTTTTATATATAATTATATATATAAAATATTATATATTATATATTAGTTTTGTATATAATTATATATATAAAATATTATATATTATATATTAGTTTTATATATAATTATATATATAAAATATTATATATTATATATTAGTTTTATATATAATTATATATATAAAATATTATATATTAGTTTTATATATAATTATATATATAAAATATTATATATTATATATTAGTTTTGTATATAATTATATATATAAAATATTATATATTATATATTAGTTTTATATATAATTATATATATAAAATATTATATATTATATATTAGTTTTATATATAATTATATATATAAAATATTATATATTAGTTTTGTATATAATTATATATATAAAATATTATATAAAATATTATATATTATATATTAGTTATATATATATATATATATATATATATATATATATATATATATATATAATATTAGTTATATATATATATATATATATATATATATATATATATATATATATATATATATATATATATATATATATATATATATATATATATAAAATATTATATATTAATTTTATATATAATTATATATATAAAATATTATATATTAATTTTATATATAATTATATATATAAAATAATATATATTAGTTTTATATATAAATGTAAACCTGTATTACAATAATTTTGTCACACTATCACTAGTCATTCCCCCAAATATTAGTTTTAAAAAAACTCGAAATCATTATTTTATTACATTTATTCGTTTTGTGAATAATAGCGTGCCCGCATCGAGTAAAAATCGTTTCTTCCCCAACATCTATTATAACAGTTTCTCGTTTGTTTTGTTAAAAAAATCCTAGGAATATGAATATTCTTTATTTTTTACTTTAAAAATGTACTTTTATGATATGGTTTTTAGTAATTTTATTCATCTTCCGTCGTCCTTTTTATTGTGTTGAAGTGTCATATGAAGACTTTTTCTATGTAATAATCTGGTAATAAATGTAAAAATCGATATTTTTTTTTCTTTTAAATTAGATATTTCTAGGGGATGTGGCAGTTAGGTCAATTTTTTTATATGTCAAAATCGAACACTTGAAAAGCCGAATGGGGCTGTAATTGTTTAAATTCGATTTTCGTGAGTTGATTTAAAACGTATATAATGCCGATAAAAATGACTATATCAACATCTTTTTAGGTACTTTAAATATCAATATGAATGAAATCCATTTTGAATTTGAATAAAGGTGTCCAAAGTTCGAACAGGAAAACGACACCTTACCTGTGTTATTAATCTATTTTGAATACCTTGTGAATTTATCACCCACAACACATACAATATTTTACTTGATTTGATAGGCCTGAAAATGTTTGCTCACCTATATATACTACTTTATCTTGTTTTCCATTAATAATTCATATGCAATTTGAATACCAACATACAAATAATACAATTGTAATTATAACGAAATAAAAACTTACAACAGATCCCAGGCACCGCAGTCCAGTGCTCAACCCGTTACTCTACCGGGGCGACGGCACGCACAATACTTTTACCAAAAACTAATAAATGCTAAATTTGAAACGAAACGAACCTTCACACTGTTGAAAATAAATACTTGTAAATGAGTAAAATGTACTAATTTTAATTGCATTCTATGCTTATCACTTCGAGAATGAATGGTCTGTAGTAGAGAGAATATGACGTCATAATCGTGAAGCTCACATATCAGAGCTAAAGGCCCATATCACGTGCCATCTCTCCAAAATTATGAATTAAAAAATACTCGCGATTGACTGATGAAATGAGAAATGTGTAACAGTGAAAATTTATGAATGGAATGGCGTAATTAACCACGTGTCTGAGGCCATACATGTTGGCATCACTTTGATGTTAGCGAGAGTGACGTTATGACTCATCTACTACAAAGGATCCGTGCTCGAAAGCTTATCATGACTCCTAATAGATAAGTTTCATTTTTGAAAGAGACATGTACTCAAAAATGAGTTCTTATGGAAAAATGAGTATGTGTTTGCATGCATAGGCTGCCTACATAAATCACTTTCAATAAACATCGACAATTACAACCATGTCTCACTGGAAATTGAACACAGATTCTCAGCACCGCAGTCCAGTGCCGTATTAATTAAGCTACTAGGGCAACATTAAGAAGTTATAAACAGAAGAAATATTAAAAAAGATCTACCAAAAGAATAGTAAGTAAGATAATTGAGTTGTAATAATAATCATTTTCAGTTATAATAATAATCAATTTCTATTTAAGCAATCGACATAAAATAATATGGAAAATCACCTTCTGAACAACGATTTTAATTTTGTCAGATTTCATTAAGATCGCCTAAACAGAAGCTGAGATTAGAAATATTAAATCACATTGTTAATTTTTGAGAATGTATTGTTACTTGCATTTGAGTATGTCATACGCCTGCTTACAATGCAATTCTACTTATAGAAAAACTTTTTGGTTTAGATACTAATTTTTAAGTACCTTTTACTGTGCAACTTCACAGAAAACCTCACACAGTTGAATTGGAAAGTTGTTGTTCTCGAAGGAAATAATAAATATAGCTTCTGGACGCTGGAATTTGAATGGTCTTTAACAGAAAAAACTTTTAAGTTTCTCACCTGATTCTTTTAAAACTTGAACATTCGCAACTCATCGCCTATATCGATTTAATAATTTATATCTGAATGCAATTTATTCCGCGACTAGATCATAACGTGTCACAGTTCTTTATGCCTTTTATAAATCACCATAGAAATATTGATTTTTCTCCCTTACAAATTTTCATACCTTATTTATCGACAAATGTGACGCTTCCCCATGCGGAACGACAAGATATTAATTCACAGTCTTTAATAAGGTATGGATGGATCTTGGGCTCGAATTTTTTTCCTCAAAAATCAATCAATCTCAGACTTTATTTCCGTCTATTAAAGGTTAATGTCTCTCTTTTTAGAAGGATTCTATTTTTTATAATCGCTAAATGATGTGATTTATAACTTTGTCAGTTGAGTTTTTTTTTTTTTTTAATTTTATTTTTTTCTTGGAAAGGTGATTTTATTAATATACTAAGATAAAATCTGTCTTAGGTAAATCTATAATTTTTATATTGTTTTGCGTTTAAATAGATTTTTTAAAATAGTTTTTGGTAATAAGCATTGAGCCGTAAATGAATAGAAATATGATAAAAAAGTTATGTATTTTCTTTTATTACGGGAGTGTTTTCACTTATATTATTTCAACTTTTAGTAAATCGAAGTGAAAGTAAATTTTCCCTGTGGTAATATATTGAAATATTATAGGGAAAAGTTGGAACGGGTCTTAAAACTCGATTTTTGACGTTCAAAGTCCAATTTCTTATCCATTGTAAAATTACAATTGCTTTATAAAACTGTTTACTTATTTATTGAAAAGGTAATGGTATAATTTTTATTTAATTTTGAAGTTTATAAATATTTTTAATAATTATTTTACTAAGTTTACCGGCAAACGATTCATAGATGGGGTAAAATGGCTACCTTTTGAGAATACGGAATATTTCATATGAAAAGTCATTATTAGAACAAACTTTTAAAATTAATTACTTGAATAAAATAGAACAAATAACAACCTTTAAATCCTAAAAAAATCAATATATTTATTATTATTAATGAACTGTATTTCTCAAAGCAAACTGTAAACAGTCATTCGCCATTTTAAAAAACCCACTATTGAATTTTTTTTTCCTTCGAAATAGAACACCTGCTAATATTATTCTTGGTTTATTTTGATTCAGGAACCTATGATGTATTTAACGTTATTTTTAATTTGTTCCGCAGACGATTTTTTATTTTATTTAAAACGTTATATTTAACTTCGAATAAAGCAAGCAAATGGCAGCCATTTTTGTATCGAAATGTATTCTTTTGTGAATAGTTTATTTGAGAAATACCAGGTATGTAACTTTATTGAATTAGCATATAAACAATGTAAAATATATTGCACTTAATTCCTTGTCATTTATAAGCTACAAAAAAAATCATATTTAATAGAATAATTGCACTTTTGCAGATGATTATTAAATTTTTACGAATGTTTTTTTTTCTTTAAAATTAATAATTCAAAATTCCACGTTTCACACTTTGCAAAACATTGGGAAAAAAACTAAATAAATTGCAATATTTTCTAATTTTTTAATTGAAATGTATTAAAAGGTTTCTATTTTATACATATCCCATGAGAATATTCGTAAATAATTCGACTTTTCAAATTTATTTAAAGTTTTCATGTGTGGAATATTTAAAAAAAGTTTGTATACATCAAACAAATCGACATTTAGACTTAAATTAAAACACCGAGAAATATAATTTTTTGGTAAAATGTATTTTAGTAACTACGTAAATTAACAAAAAAAACAAAAACGAGATCAAAACAAAAGTTTAACATTGAGTATAATATTTAATTTCAAAATTTAATATTTAAACAAATTAATTTGTAAAATTCTAAGTAAGTTTCTAACATGAATAAAGAATGGAAATTACAATAACACATAAAAGGTAGTTAGAATCCAAGGATAGTGGAGACTATATACTAAAAGAAAGGTGTGCCGTCTCCAGCACTTTTTGAAAGTGGGTAGGGCAGGAAATTTTTGACGTCAGTGTGGGTTTTCTAATCGTTCTCATTGTTTGTCTGTTTCGATGGAAGGTTGTGTGCATTTCAATAAGCTTTTTTTCCAATCGTTCCAATTTTTTTCACGCAAAAACAAGAAAGTTTGCAATTTTTTATTTGACAAGACCGCACGGACAAATATATATTGGTATTTTGCCGTTATGGATATCGAACTTGATTTCTAAAATAATTCGATTACGGGATATTCAAACACTTTTAACATAATTTTTTTCTTTCACGGAATTTAAGTTTATGGATAAATTTTTTACTAAAAATTTGTACATTAAATATAATTATTTCGGAGAAAGGAACGTTTGTTATCATTTGAAAATATTCTTTTCAATAGTACTATTTACTTTACATCTTATATTTTTAAAGTTATGTCTTAAAATATTTTACAATTCAGAAGTATAAATATTATTGCAATAAATTTATAATAAAAATCAATGTGTACTTTAAAGATTTGTCTATAAATTTATAGTTTGAAATTTACTTATGCATTTTAGACTATATAATACTCAAGTAATCAAGACACTTTTTTATATATATATCTCAAATCAAGAAACCTTACCTTTTAAAGATATCCTAGCGTATGTATCACATCGTTCCAGCTTAATAAAAATATCTGTGCACACTGAAATAATTCCCATATTAGAACTCAAATGGAATTGCAAACGATTTGGAATGGATGATTTTAGGGTGGAATAATAAAACGATTTTTATAAAGTGAATCATATTATATAATGAATATTTAATATTTTAACTGTTGCAAAGTCATTTCTTTTCGATTTTATTTCTTGAAGTTTGCAAACTTTGTTTTAAAAACATTTTGCCGTCAGGATTTCTTTTTAAATAGCTTTCTTAATCTCTCAGCACTTTTTTATGTGATCGTAATTAATATTGTTTGCTTGTTTAAAGTTGCGAATGTTTTTTACACTAATATTTTGTTGAAATTAATCTAAAACACAAACGATAATTTACTAAACAGGCAAAAATTATTTCGCTTATAAAAATTTTGATGAATCATATCGGAGCAATATTCTTCTGATATTTGTATTTTAAATCATGAATTATTTATAATTTTCAAAGGGCTTGTCTGATGAGAATCAAAGAAAAGTCTTAGACAATGAAAAAATGTATGGTAAAATTGGAAAAAAATGCACGCCCACGCCTACAGAGTACGGAGGGGTACGTCAATATGACGTCAAAAATGTCCTATCCCGCCCTCCGTCGGAAAGCGCTGGAGCCGGCACACCTTCTATTACTATATAGTCTCCACTATCCTTGGTTAGAATCCACATGATATCCTTTTGGGTCATGTGGATCCAAAGCCAATGAAATTAATGAATTATATAAAATATAAAAATAAGTTTTAGTTTTTAAAAATCCCATCTGTATTTTTAACTAACTACAAATATAGTTCATAATCAGTAGTTTGATGTGGCTACATTTCATTTGCATATTCTATAGTTTACAATTATATCTACAATATCTGGTAAATTCTAACATGAATAAAAAAAAAAAAATAGTATAATATTTATTGATTGCCTTCATTACATGTCGGTATTATTTTGTTCTTTGCGTTGAAAATTTAAAATAAGCTTAATTTGCTATCGAACGTGACCTGATTTATGTCAATAGAGCTATTTATCACGTAGTTATAGTGTCGTATTATATTACCTCAAAAGCGCGGTGTTTCTGTCCTGATTCCTTATGTAGCTGTTATAAAGACATTGTACTTTAAAAGAAATAACATTAACAGAAGCTGAGATTAGCAATATCAAATCACACTTCTCATTTTGAAAACGTACGATTACTTAAATTTGAGTATGTCATCGCTCATTTACGATGCAATTTTACTAAAAGTAAAACGAGTATGTTCAAGTACTCATTTTTAAGTTCCTTTCTTTTCACACTGTCGATTTAAATAAATAGTGGACTGCCATCGTTTTCCCTCTGGTCCTTTAAATTGAATTACAATGAAAAATATTTATATTTATAAAAAACTCCCACACTTTATTGAAGCTCCAAAAAGCTATTTTCCGTGCATAAACACTAAAACTTTTATCTGGGTTAAGTGAATTTTTATCACTTGTTGAGTACCTAACTTTCGCTGCTCTTTTCCCGAGTCTTATTTTATGGTATCTTTCAATGCGATTGCTTATTATTTATATTTGGGGTATGTTTATTCACAGCACAGCCTCAACGAAAATATTGATAACAATAATAAACTATGTTTATGTTCACTTAACTATTTTCCTAGTGGCTCAAATACTTTTCCCTCCGAGATTTGATTCAAGGATTTTATTTATTGATAGTTGAATTGCACATAAGAATAATATTATCCGGAGCTTAAATAACAAACTTCGGAATTCGAAAAATTCGTGCATTTAAATTCAGAATTTCATTTGGGTACCCTTTAGAAAACTGGTCTATACACACAAATATATGCAGTGGATTTCTATTTGCTTATATCTCGGGAACTAATAATCTTATTTTAATGAGACTTCACTGTTAAAAATAGGTACTCAAAAATAAATAAGTAAAAGTACTCATTTTTGAGTACACTCGATGCTTGTCATAGATCCGAATACTTAAGTTTCATTTTTAAAAAGTTCTCAGTTAAAAGTCTACTCTTTAAACACTTTCACTTCAGCTGTTCTTGAACATTTCACAAGCTGATGCTCACTCCCTGACTACGAGAACTCATAATCATACCACGTATAAAGTTCGTCAAATCGCGTTTTCCCCCCCATACCTGTTCAAACAAAACGTTTATTCTAACGTTGTAAGCAGACAACTTTCCACATGCTGACACCTCTGTCGTCCTCTGGCGGAAACAGTGTGACGTCATAGCTCAGTTAGTTAAAAATATCAGGTGGTCATAATAGTTTGGCCAAAAGCGTACTGTTATATATTTACCTAATATTTTTTTGTAAGTTCTTATAAATTGAAGAAATATTTGAGTATATAAATGTACTTATGCGTTAAACTTTGAATTTGGATGTAATTTTTCAAATATTAGTGCAATGGGACATTATAATTTTTGCACTTTTCCTGTTCAGTTTACAATATTTTTTATATTTTCATTTCAAATGAACACTTCTGGAAGTCAGTGCTCACTAATATTACTAACAGAAGGAAATCGACTTTTGTTTAGTGTTTAGTTTGTATACTTCTGTCTTGGGTTCTTCAAGTATTTTCTTTTTAAAGTGTTCACATGTCAGACTTTGTGTTCTATTGTAAAGCAGTGAGTATAAATTCATGTGAATTCTATTGGGTTGTTCGGAAAGTAAGTTCGTTTTTTCCCAACAGGGGACTTAATTGTATTTTTTCACAGCCAACTTCACACTTAAGCCGCATATTCATTATATATTTTGACAGCTGAAATAGCAAGGCTTGCTTGTGAAAAAGTTCGATTGATTCTACGCAGTAGTTTTTGGTTGGTACCCTTTCAAATATATAAAGTGAAAAGCAGCATTTTCGCATATTTTACTTTTTTACTATCGAAAAGGTAAAAATGCTGTTCAAGCAAGAAAAAAATTATCCGATCTGTATGAGAAGATGTATTGACAGAACGCCAGTACCAAAAGTGGTTTGCAAAATTTCGATCCGTCAATTTTGATGTTGAAGAAGCACCACGTTCTGGAAGGCCAGTTGAAGCTGATGAAGACACAATAAAAGCATTAATTGTTGCAAACCGGCGAATAAAAACTCGTGAGATCACTGAGAGATTAAATTTATCGCATTCGACCGTTCATGATCATCTGAAACTCCTAGGTTTAATCTCAAAGCTCGACATATGGGTTCCTCATGTTCTTAAGGAAAGAAATTTGTGCTGTCGCGTTGACGTCTGTGATTTGCTTTTCAAACGTCAAGAAAATTATCCATTTTTGAAGCGCATCATCACTGGGGACGAGAAATGGGATGTCTGCAACAATGTTAAACGCAAGAGATAATGGAGTAAAAAAGATGAACCGGCTGAAAGCACTTCGAAAGCCGATATTCATAAAAAACAGGTGATGCTATCTGGGGATTTCGAAGGAATAATTTTTTTAGCTTCTACCGGACAACACAACGATCAATTCTGAAGTGTACTGTCATCAGCTGGACAAATTGAATGATTCACTTAAACAGAAAAGGCCAGAATTGATCAATGGAAAAGGTATAGTGTTCCACCAAGATAATGCGAGACCTCATACAAGTTTGGTAACTCGCCAAAAGCTTTTACAGTTTGGATGGGATATACTGCCACACCCACCATATTCTCCAAATCTGGCACCTTATGATTATTATTTGTTCCGGTCTCTACAAAATGTTTTAGACGGTAAAACCTTTACTTCAAATGAGGAGATCAAAAATCACCTGGATCAGTTTTTTGCCAGCAAAGAACAAAAATTTTATGAGCTTGGAATCATGCTACTGCCAGAAAGATGGCAAAAGGTATTGGATTAGAATGGACAATATATAATTCAATAAAATATTTATTCACTATAAGAAAATCGTCTTTCATTTTGATAAAAAAAACGAACTTACTTTCCGAACAACCCAACATTTTTTTGAAAATTCTTTTCGATTAATTGGTGTTATAAAGTAGTGCGAAATCGGCTACGGGTGAAAGCTCTATTCAAAAACTTTATAAAATAAAATTTTATCCAAAAACTTATAACAGCATAAACTTATAAAGGTTTTATGATGGATATGATCACTATGGTTCTGACACAACATTTTCCACAAAATATGATTTAAATAAGACCACTGCGTGCGTATAAAACAAATGCCACGTTTTGGCAGTTTTTAGGAAAATTTAAAGAAATGAATCATTTAAACTTTATAATTATGGTAATAGAGGTTTAATTGTAACGAAAATATTTAAGGGCCAACCTAAAAAATTTTTGCAAAAATTATTAGTCGTCGTAAGTTATAAGGAACGAAAAATTTAAGAAACTAAACTTTGCAAGGTTCTAAAATTCCGAATTTTTTTTTGTAAATTTAGGATAATGTGAGTAAGAGTCATTACTAGTTTAAACTAACTAACTGATAATGATGATTAGTACGACACAATGGCAACTTTTAGATCATGAATTAGAATAATTTATATGTCTCCCTCTTAATTCTTTGGGGCTAGGTGGGTTAAAATCTGTTCCACCTTTTGATTAGCTTTTTATACATGGTGGAATATATACAATAGTATATATACAATAGTCATACAGTTTAATATTTTTTTTAAAAAGATTTTCATTATGTTGGCAATGGTATGCACCAACGGTTAATACATAAATAAGCGATTCATAAAGAAGAGTAATGATTTATCTTAAATAATCGAATAATAAAAAACATTCTGTGCAACTAGGGTTTCTATTTTATTTAAAATCGTCTGCCTCAAAGAGTTATACCATTGCCTTATAATATACACATATTAAATTAGCAAGGTACTAATTTAAATTATATATAATAATTTTACTTTAAAAATTTATAAAAATTTGGTTATTTTCCCCCCAAAAACATACGCGATAAATTAAAATGAAGTAACTGAAATCGAAATACATTTCTGATTTATTTCTAATAAAACGAAATTAGAAACACCGTGCGAACCATAAAATTAGTTTATCTAAGAATAGAACCTTAATTAATTAAAATCATGAAAGTAATTAGTATTTTTTTTAAAGATGCGAGCAATAAATATAAATATGGAAATGACTTTCGTATCTCAAACAGGTAACGCTTATTTAAACACATTTCAACACTAAACTCCCTATTTCGTTTGTTTTATGAGCGACTGGCTCCCTTTGCGAATAATTAAATCACTAATGACTTTTTCATATTTAATCCCCCCGTTTCAGAAGTTATAACTTTTACTAACAAAGTAAATATTTCCCTATGGCTTAAGAAACGAAAATGCTTATAAAAAAAACACGAGTCATACCATGTAGACGAGCTGTTTTTGCTTTCTTAATTACATTAATTTCGTTACTGATACGCCGAATGCCATTTAGTTTGCAGAAAAACCACGTAATTTCCCGTTACAGTTCTTACAAGTGTTTTTAAAAGTAAGAGCGTTACTTTTTTTTTTGCTAAAAAATCGCAAGACTTTTCGCTGGAGAGATTAATAATACAAAAAACAGACTTTACGATCATAAAGCAGGCTAAAAAAAAAAGCTTGGAACAACTTTCTTGCAACTAATGAACACGTTTAGTATTTTTTTCTGAATGTAAAATAAAGGTTTAAATTAGAGTTGAGCCCCCTTTGTTTTAAAAAAATTCGAGATTTTTTCTTTATAAATCTTATATTGCAGTTTTTAATGGACTCTACTAATTGCGGGACTTTTTTTTAGCAAAACGTTTTGTCTTGGAGGGGTTGGGAAGAACCTTTATTATTAGTTTTCTTTACTGAAAAGAGCTCTGTAGCCCCCAATAGAAAGTTTACGTTAAATTATATTTACAACTGAATATATTTGTTTAAATTTTGATATTTTTGTTGATATTATATCAAAATATTTTGTTTAAATATTTTTTATTCCGTGATATTTTTGTTTAAATATTTTTTATTCCGTGATATTTTTGTTTAAATATTTTTTATTCCGTGATATTTTTGTTTAAATTACCGTATCTAGCTTTGAAACTGTTTAAGTTATTTCGAATATTTCAAATTATTTTTAAATTAAAGGAATGATATATTTTAAACTAACGCAACAGAAACTTTAACTTTTTATAAAATTGGTGAGAATTCTTGGAAAAATCACATATGTTACTTATGTATTAAGATCAATTTTACGCCTTCTAGAAGCAACGAATCTTAAAACATGAGGATCAAAAGAAAGAGAATTTCATAGACATAGTCTATCATAGACTAGTGACAAATCGTACTTTTATCTCATAAATATCAACTTTTTTTTTATAAATGGTTAAAAAAAAATTATTTTAACCGTTTTCTTCTAAACAAGCCGTTGATCGTGCTGCCATCTATGGACAGACATTTTTTTTATTTTTTATTTTCAGCCATAAACGATTCGTTAACAACTTTACCCCCCCCCCCCCCCCACACACACATATTATATAATTAGGATTATATTAGGTTATATAATTAGGATTTTCATACGATAATTATCGCACGTGCATACACACATGTGATTTAATTAAAATGAGTGCACTTCTATCTCTTATATTAGATATTCATTTCTTCATAACTTAGGAATGAGTACATCATGTGAAAATATAATATGCATATGTGAAAATGTATATAAATAAAAATGTGACGTACATGTTTAAAAATGTGATTTGTGATGTACACATCATGCGAAATTATTAGACTTATATTAGGTTATATAATTATTATTAGACTTATATTAGGTTATATAATTATTATTAGACTTGTATTAGGTTATATAATTATTATTAAACTTATATTAGATTATATAATTATTATTAGACTTATATTAGGTTATATAATTATTATTAGACTTGTATTAAGTTATATAATTATTATTAGACTTGTATTAAGTTATATAATTATTATTAAACTTATATTAAGTTATATAATTATTATTAGACTTATATTAGGTTATATAATTATTATTAGACTTATATTAGGTTAAATAATTATTATTAGACTTATATTAGGTTATATAATTATTATTAGACTTATATTAGGTAATATAATTATTATTGTACTTATATTAGATTATATAATTATTATTAGACTATATAATTATTATTAGACTATATAATTATTATTAGACTATATAATTATTATTAGACTATATAATTATTATTAGACTATATAATTATTATTAGACTATATAATTATTATTAGACTATATAATTATTATTAGACTATATAATTATTATTAGACTATATAATTATTATTAGACTATATAATTATTAATTATTGAAATTGTTAGACTCTAGAACTAGACTATTATACTTTATAATTGTTGAAATTATTAGGCAAACATTCTTTAATTAAGTTAAGAATTCAATTCGAAAATGTAAATAAAAATTTGGTAATTAATTTCAACAACATGAAAAAAATATTTTTATACGGTCCCGACAGCCCCAAAAGAAAATCATAAAAACAGGCAACGAGTAATCACATTAATTAAAAAAGTTCATTACTCCCTCTTTTAATTTATGAATTATTAACCTTAAAAACATGACTTCTGCTGTTCAAAGCATTTAAGTATCGTAAAAGGGACCATTCACAAATTGATTATTTTAGTTTTATATTTTAAGGTTATTATTATTGATACAAAATTAGTAGTGTTGTATTATAAATGTTGATGTTATTATTATATAATTAAAAATAATATTAATAGTACATTACAAAATATTAATTTATTTAAAAAATTTCATGATTTATATCATTTACTTAAAACAGACATAATGTTGAAATATACCTGCAAAAATGCTTGAAAATAGACCTGCTGTAGCATGTCTATCACAACCTTATTTTCTCCCCTGTCTTCATTATAAAAATAAACTTATTTTAAGCTATTCATATATATTTCTTTCATAATACAATTTTCCCAGGAATGAAATATTTTTAATTAACATGAATGGAACTTTAAAAAAAATTGTAATTTAACTTTTGTTTGGCTTGAAACTGAATACAAAAGTGATAGAACTTGTAAACTTTCCACAAAAAAAAATGGTATTATGAAATTTTGAACTTTAATTTTATGTTACCATGCCTAATTATGGAATGTATTTTCTTTTTAATTTATGTTTATATCAAACGTATAAAAATCTAAATAGTCTAGTAAAGATGTTTTAGGTATATAAATGTGTGCGTGTGTGCGTGCGTGTGTGTGCGTGCGTGTGTTTGTGCTCGCGCGTGTGTGCATGAATGCATGCATGCATAATATGTAGCCTTAAATGTATGTAATGTTAAAATGGTGTGCCAAAAGAATGGGAAGTAAGATAATTGAATTGTAATAACTCAGTTTCCATTTAAGCAATCGACATCAAATAATGTGGAAAACTATCCTTTGAACAAATATTTTAAGTTTTTCAGATCGGTTTGTTAAGATCTCTTGAACAAAAGCTGAGATGAGCAATATTAAATCACACTGCTCATTTTTGCGAAAGTACGATTAAAAAATTTGAGTACTAATCGCTCATTTACAGTGCAATTGTACTCAAAGAAAAACGAGTATGTTCAGGTATTCATTTTTAGGTACCTTTTTTTTTTACAGTGTAATAATTGTAAAATAACATAAATTGCGGATGTTGTCTGCTATACCAAATCAAATTGCCACACTTATTAAACGAATACCCCAATTTTGTGTATCTAATTTAAAATCAATTAACATTCCAATACCCAAATGTGAGAGAAGAGTAAATATGCAATTGACCAAAGAAATAGCCCTACTTACCGAATAAATGTCAAAAGGCATCATCCATTATGGTGCGAGACAATACGATCGAGGGTCACTTAGTAGTCGATGGACAACCTATCGGGGGCTGCCCATTTAGAGGAATAAAAATGCTGATTTACGTGTGTCCATCATTGAAACCACGTGATATGTGGAAATGCCAATTCACTCATGCGCCAATATTACTTAGCAGGCCTTGGCGACTTTAAGAACTAAACGAGATCGAAGTATTGGAATATGGTTTTGTGTTTAATTTTGTATTTAAATATCGTTTTTTTGAACGAGTGGCACAATTTCAGGGAGTTTAACAGATATATTAAGGAGATTTTTCTCACTTTGTAGTTTTTGCATTACGTTTTTATGTAAAAAATGTGTACCATAAGCGAAGTTCTTTCAATTGTTATTTTGTATACTTCAATAAGAAAATATGAACAATAAAACCTGAGAAATATAAAGAGTTTCGCTTCTTCGAGTATTGAACACAAATAAAATATTTTCGTTTCGTTAATGAAGAGAAAATATTTAGCGCATACTGTTTGAAAATAAGTAAATACGTACATATATGTTAAAAAGTTGAATACGGTCAGAACTCCTTATCACCAAAAAAGAAGAAAGTGCGCCAAATTTGAAACTCCTGCAGCTGTCTGAATGCCAAATGTGGCAGCGCTATAACCACGTGATGCGAGTTTTTCTTTTCAATGTTGACATCGCGGCCTTACGAGAGTCTGGTAGTAAAGGCGCTCTCTATTTAATATTACAACTCTCTGGGGCTGCCGGGCTCAGAAACCTTGAGTCAGGAAGTCACAAGACAGCGGTGGGTGAGATGAATTATCCCTGTCCTCCCTTATCAAATCTCAGAATTTAAACTCAGCAAAATTACAATATCTTAAGAATCCTTATTTTCCCGAGATTCACCAGCTTTTTATTGTTCTCGGTTTCCCTCGTTTGGCATCTCCACGAATCATATTTTAGATCCCCGCCCCAAAGTCCAAGGGTCTAATTACGAGTGGTTATTTAAAGGCCCTCCCCAAATTCAGACCCTTTAATATTGGTCAGAACCACGCAATTGCTAGAAGTTCAATCCGTCCACTCAGTTGGTCTGCAAGGACGTGAAACCTCTGAATTTATTGCGCCCAGCGTAAGTGCACCTAATCGGTGAGAGTCGAGTTGTAACGTGGCTGGCTCTATTGTGATATAACGTTGTCTGTAAATTTACAGCCTACCGCATTTTCACTGTTCTATTCAAATTCCCGCCTTAACAAGGGTGGTCCGAATTCCTTCCATAGCTACAGAAATCCAGGTGCAAAATTCATCTCGCTTTCTCACGATTTAACTACACACCTGGGGTCCCATAATTTTCTAATGCTGAAAGCTAGTATGGGCACTCAACATTATGAAGTATGAAACCAACAGTTCATTCGTAAAAATATCTGAAAGTTGGGTTATTTCTATTTTAAAATATCTGAACAATTTAAGTCCTTTTATGATTATCTTTAGAATAAGTTCTTTTTTAAATATAAATTGGATTAAATTGAAGAACTGAATGTTTTGAAAGCAGATTTGTTTTTTCTTTATTGGCTTGATGGGTTTATTATAAAGCCCTTTCTGATTCCGCCTTATTCTAAATAAATTATTTTTTACGATTATAATTTTGAAATGTGACGAAACGATGTATTAAAGTTGTCTAGACATATCCGTATATATCCATGCTAGTCTAGACATATCAATACTGATATTTTTAGCTCACCATTTATGATATATACATTTTTTCCTCAATTTCTTATCAATTATTCAATTTCCTTCCTAATACAGTAGACAAATAGCGACAACTTTATAACGATTGCCATAGAAAGTTCCACTCGTTTTGATCATTTGTATGTAATCAATCTTTATTCGTTACAGCGATCTTTCGTTATATCTACTAAATTGGTCACGTGTGGGCTTATTATATGACGGGTCAACTGCAGGATGCGAAATTAGCGAGTGCACTTGTTGTGAACTTAATTTTTTGGCAGTGCACTTAACTATTTTGAAAAACACCGATTTTATTTGTCATTCCACAATACTCAAAAAGCTTGCTTATTAGTTAATTTTATATTTATCAAAATTTAAAATATAATTCATTTGTTATAATATGTAATTTAGTTAAAACGGCTGTACAGTAAAAGGAACTTGTCATGATTATTTCTGAAAATTATGACTTTTTGGTCATCATCTTTTTGGTCAGATCTGCCATCTCTTACTATCTCTTCAATAACTAATTTTTGTATAAAATTATTTTTAATTTGATTGAATAACAACAATATTTAAAAGAAATGAATTTGAATGCCTTTGCCTGGTCTATTATTATTCGAAAATTTTGCCTTGAATTTATATCGCAAAAATTGAGTGTATTGTTGATGCATAGTGCTAATTTGACCATTAGAAGCTAATATTTTTTTCTTGAAACAACGTATTATTTTTCTTTCTCTTCATTCTCGCTCTTAAAACATGCTGTTCTCATCGCGTTTTGCTCGAATATACATTATGGTATATTTACATCGTCGTTTAAATTAAAAGATAAGCGATGCTTAAACGAAAATATCCGATACCCAAATAGGAGAAAATTTGAATTTTTTTTTAGTTGCAACCTCGTTTGTGCCAGACGAAATTTACTGACAGTAAAGGTTTTATTGTCAGTTTATTTGTTCAAAAAGAACATTTCTATACTCGGGGACAACCTAAGTTGAGCCTAAATCAATTGAATATTTTATACATATCATAGCTTCCGCTTCAGGTTCAACTTAGGTTGTCCCCGAGTATAGTCTGTGAATTTTTGTGCATCCAAATAATATTCAGTGCACCTGATTTTAAAAGTTAATTTTGACCCCTAGTCTACTATATATCTTTTCATATAAATCTATAACTTTAAAGATTTATTTTTTGCTTTATCCGATTGTGCGTTATTTTGGTAAATGAATCTATTCTGAGAGTATTTTCAAATGTTATTTTTTCCATCTTATAGATTAATGATATATATTTTTGCTTTGATTAGCCAGATTATTTCTTTTATGAAAGAGGTAAATACTTTCTTTTGAGTTTATATTTCGTTATTATCCTGTCTCATTATTTAAGGCTTAGAAACGTTAATGAACGGTAAAACGCAAGCTACTTCTATTTTAAAAGTTGCCTACTTCAGTTGATGGTTTAAGTGTGGTGTAAGCAGACATAATCCTTCATGTTACTTTTTTTACTTCAATCTACTTCAAGTACTAATACTTGCTTCAAAGTTTTAAGCAGTGTCTAATGAACCTTATTTGTAAATTATACACTACTTGCATTCTTAGACATTGGCTACCTATATTTTTTAAAACTAAAAAAATATATATTTGTAGTAGAACATCATAGAGATTATTGTAATTTTTCATATTGGTTCGTTTTAACAATATTATTAATTTCGAAATACCTGATTGAACAATAAAAAAAATCTATATATTTAATTAGAAAATAACATGAGCAGTTAGTGTGTATGTAATACTAAATATGTGGTTATTATTGTAATATATATCTGTTGTTGCTTTAATCTGTTAAAAAATTCTGTATACAAATTAAACTAAATTTTACTTTATTCCTCATTATATTACACAATCTTTCTTTAATACATTTAACGTTATTGTTATTTTAATTATATTACATCTTTATTATTTTTCTATTAAACATTTTAATTTTTTTATTGCATTAAACATACTTAATATTTTTTTAAAATAAAAATTAAGAAATCTTTATTTTTTTCATTACAATAAACATTTTTTAAACATTCTTTATTACTTTAAATACTTATTATGTTTTAATATATCATCCTTTTTTTATTTTCTAATTACTTTTACCCCTATTTTATTTATTACATTAAATAGTCTTTATAAAAAAATGTATTTATTAAAATAAACATTATTATTTCTTTGTTACATTAAACAGTCTTTATTAAATTAAAGATTATTTATTACATGAAAAATTATTTATTATATTAAGCATTCTTTATTACATTATACGTTCTTTATTACATTAAACATTATTTAATACATGAAATATTCTTTATTACATTAAGCATTCTTTATTACATTATACATTCTTTAATACATGAACTATTCTTTATTACATTAAGCATTCTTTATTACATTATACGTTCTGTATTACATTATACGTTCTGTATTACATTATACGTTCTGTATTACATTAAACATTCTTTAATACATGACATATTCTTTATTACATTAAGCATTCTTTATTACATTATACGACGTTCTTTATTACAGTAAACATTTTTTAATACATGAAATATTCTTTATTACATTACACATTCTTTAATACATGAAATATTCTTTATTACATTAAACATACTTTATTACAAAAACTCATTATGAGCAATGATGTCCATTTATGTTAGAATATTTTTTGCATTTAACGATTTAAAAAAAAAAAAAAAAAAACATATAACAATAATATGAGAAAAAGAATAATTAAAATCCAGTAAAGCAAAGTATAATAGCAAGTAAAGAGCCAATTATTTCAAAATAACATCGCAATTTCAATTTCGAAATTGCTATTATAGGGAATTGAATAGTATCGTTATTTTTTCCTTGATGGCCGTCCTTCCTATTTAAGAAATAATTGCTATAAATATAATAAAATCAATACTTGAAGAATAACCGTAGTCTTAAATGTTTTGTGAGTTACCCTTTTGTGCAATACATGGCCCATTACGATTGTTAACGAAACAGGATGCCGTGACATTGTGAATCTTTTATTCCTGGATATTCTGCAAATTGAAATAGATTCATTTTTAGTTACGAAATGTCTGCTAGACGTCCTTGCAGGAATAGAGTGCGCGTCGACGCCCATGCCCATTTAAGTCACTGAAGCTGTCTTCTTCTTCATGTGATTGACCCGAACGCTTTTTTTTTAAGTGAGGAATTCATACAGTTGTCCCACACGTAGTTTGGCCTTAAAGTAAAGGTGCTTGGTCGATTGGGTTCAGTATTCATTTTCGCTGCAGATCTCCACTAGTTTCAACATAATCACAAATAACTAAGTTAAGCTCTTTGAATCTAGTCAATCATTTTGTTGCTGCTTTAAGATTTTTTGGTTAAGCACTAAAATAATTCGAAAATTTTACATTGAGGGAAAAATGTATTTTTACTGCGGCGCCTATTGCTATTTTAATGCTGTTTTAGAAAACAATGAATAATCAGTATTTTTGAATTCCAAACTCTTCACAATATTTTTTGTTTACTATTTTTCTGCATTACTGTAATTTTTAAATACCAAGAATACCTTATTGCCTGAATGTATCATGCTTAAATATTTCAATTAAGCAATATATAATATATTTAGAAAAAAAAATAGATTTTGAACAAAATTACATTTTAAAAATATATTTAAAATAAAAATTTATTTATTAAAAAATATATATATTTAGAATAAAAGTATATTTAGAATAAAAATATATTTAGAATAAAAATATATTTAGAATAAAAATAGACAGAAAAAACATATTTTGAATAAAAATAGACGAATAAAAATAGATTTTGAATCAAATATAGATTTTGAATAAACAATAGATTTTGAACCAAAATTAGATTAAAAATAAACTTATTTTAATAGTTTATGGATTAGGTACTAATAAGAATGAACAAAGTACAGATAGGCTGCAAATATCAAATATGTTGCAATAGATAATAAATTTTACTGTTTAAAAATCAACGTGAACCAGTCTTTTTCATTTCCTAGATAGACTAAGGTAAAATATAGGTTGACCTCACATTTTACTGACATAGGATCTTTTAATAGAAATCTTCATATTGTCCAACGGTAGATACACCCTTTAACCTTCCGTACATGTACTTTACATGAACATGTACTTTACATGAACATGTACTTTACATGAACATGTACTTTACATGAACATGTACTTTACATGAACATGTACTTTACATGAACATGTACTTTACATGAACATGTACTTTACATGAACATGTACTTTACATGAACATGTACTTTACATGAACATGTACTTTACATGAACATGTACTTTACATGAACATGTACTTTACATGAACATGTACTTTACATGAACATGTACTTTACATGAACATGTACTTTACATGAACATGTACTTTACATGAACATGTACTTTACATGAACATGTACTTTACATGAACATGTACTTTACATGAACATGTACTTTACATGAACATGTACTTTACATGAACATGTACTTTACATGAACATGTACTTTACATGAACATGTACTTTACATGAACATGTACTTTACATGAACATGTACTTTACATGAACATGTAAACTAGTCGAAAAAATGTCAATAAAACTGCGCGCGCATACCTCACTGTGCCTGTCAGATTGATCGGGCCAGATGGTAAGTTAACAATAATTGTAGTTTATTTTAATATTTAATTAGTTAGCGTATAACTAAATGTCAACCAATACCTTTGACAAATTCGAGTTTAACTGATACGATACAACTGACATTACTTAAACTACGTTACGAATATACATTTCACGAGAAAACCTTTATACGTGTTAAAATCCCAGCCGAGATTAAACTCGTTAATTTATAATTGAATGCTTGTTCGATCTAGATTCAATCATACGTAGACCATGTCTTGGGATTCCAAGAAACTGATAAATGGCAGAAAGATTTCTAACAAGACCATCCATTTATCCACACCCCTCAGATCCCCCCTGCCCCCTCCTAGTTTCTCTGGTGTTACAAGATAACTATCCAAATCTTCCATTTGTTCCTTCCGGCTGCAACTGTGGAACGTGATGGATGGTCCGAATCCATAGGGGGCGCGCATGTAACTCTGTGTGGTATCGCGGAAGAATCTGCGGTGGTTTTCTGGTTATCACAGAAGTCTTAATCGGTATCAGGTATCCATTCTAGGGAAAGAAAAGGTTTCGGGGCACTCTCTGGTTGACTTATAAATCCATGCGACCTTGTAATAGTGTGGTGTGTGGAAATGAGGGATTTAGCCCAGTTAAAAATGCGTGCTCATTTTTGGAGAAACTTTTCGTCATTTTGTACGAAACAGACGTCTGCTATATGCTCCGGTGAAATATTTCATGAAACTACGGAAATTCATTTTGTCGTGTTCTTTTAACGAAATGTATGTAATTTTTTTAACAAATAATAAAGTATTTTGAAGATTTTTTTTAAAATTTCGAAGGACTATTCGAACCGCTCAAACAATCTATTAGGGACCGCTGGCTTCTTTTTGCAGACTTTTTATTTTAAACTTTAAAAAAAAAATATTTAAGCTTAAAAGTTTAATTAAAGCTGAGTGTTGTTAGTGGTGGTTTCTTTTTTGTTCGATTTATTTTTTGTTCGATTTCTATTTCTCAGGAAGTGATCGATCGTTAGCCAAGTTCTGTTTGAACTCGTCCTTTCGGCACTTCGTCTGTTTGTATATAAATTAGTTTGTTGCACAATGACGACCGTACACGTTATTCGATTTTCTTCAAATTCGTCAGGAATGTTCCTATAAGCCACTAAAAAATCGACGTATGTGTTTTTAAAAAAAATAATTTAAACAAAATTGTGGTCGTGAGGTTTACTGTTCCCAGAACAACTGGTATATTTGATTTATTGACCAAGAGCGTTATCTAGGTTCCTCTTTTTCTTTCGGCATAAGGATAGACGGATCTAAAGACGGATCTTTCGGCATTCCGTCTGTTTGTAAATTTGCTTGTAACGCAGTTACAACCAAACGCATTGTTCGATTTTCTTCAAATTTGGCATGAATGATCCTTGAAGTCATTGAGAAGAGCGTATATGTATTTTTTAAAGATTTTTTTTTGTTGGTCGCGACATCAATAATGTTCCCAGAATCACTAGTAATATTGTTTATATACTATTTGAAATAGAAAGTCTGAAATGCCGCAATACTTTTCTAAAGGAGTATGATACAAATGATCGCCATAGTTGTCATTTATACAGGCGGAATTTCTATATTATACATACGGAATTTCTGATTAAAAAAAAAACTGCTAATTTTTATTATTGCACCATTTGAAATAACTCCCACTTTAATGTATCATCAAAGCTCACAATGAAATTTCAATCTTTTTCCGAATATCCTAAATAATTAATAATGTATTTAATTTTTATTGAGATATTGGGCCTTTTATTTGCATTATACTCTTCCCAATGCTACTTCAGGGATTTTAGGCGAATCAATACTGTATGAAATAAACAAATACCATAAATAAATCTCATTTATATATATTTCTTATTTTTCGCTATAAATCTCAGTTGTTATATTTGTTATTTGCTCTATCCACAACCTTACAGTTATATAGCGTCGATAAATCCTTCTCATAAAACATGGTTTCCCCAATTAAAGAGCAGCATTTCCCCTTTCTGATATCAGGAATTAATTGCGCCGCTACAAAAGCAAATACTCTAACTTTCCCAGCAATCCGGTTAAAATTAATCTCCCAGTGCCATTTGTGTTTTGAAAAGAATTTCCAAAGCTCCATTTATTCCAAAAGACGGCATGGAAAAACCGAATGTTATTCTTTGAGTGTGTGTGTTCATGTTGGCCTTTTATTTCGCTGGCCTTTCGATAACCCTTTGAATTTAAGCAGAAATCATTCCGCTTCATCAGATGGAGTAATTGCTTACCTTCCTAAAAGCCCTCGCATTATTTAAATTAAGATTCTGATATGTTAGAGTGCTCGGGATATTCGAAGTTGGAATTATAAATCATTTGCTCGATTGCGAACGCAATTTGTTAAAATAAATTGTATTTTTAAAAAAAGTTAATATGATAAATCTTTTTTTAATGGAATTTTTAAATATATCTTCTGTTAAACAGGGGGAAATGTATGTTCTTTAAACTTATTGTTCGCTGGCTTAGCATGTAAAATGACAAAAAAACTTTGTTTTTATATTAATGGATCATTAAATCTGATCATGTCCCTTACTGTAAAAAAGGTACTTAAAAATGAGTATCTGAATCTACTCGTTTTTTTTAAGTATAATTGTATCGTAAACGAGCGTATGACATACTCAAATACAAGTAACCCTACTTTCTCAAAAAGTATCAATGTGATTTAATATTGCTAATCTCAGCATTTGTTATAAACCTGACAAACTCAAAAAAGTAGTTCAGAAGATTTTTTTCCATAATATTTGATGGTTATTACTTAAATAGAAGCTGAGTTATTACAACACAAATGGTATAACTTCCCATTTTTTGCCACACCTTTTTTAACGTTTCTTTTGTTTAAAACTTCTTAATCTCTCTCTGGTTGTTTAACGGATAAGCCACCCATTGGACTGTGGTACTGGAGATCCGGGTTTGATTGGTTTTAATTGTCGATATTTATCGAAAGTGATTTATAAAAGCAGCCTATGTAGGCAAGCATCTACTCATTTTAACTCATTGTACTCATTTTTGAGTAGATATCTTTATTAAAATTGAAACTCAAATATTCAAAGCCATGATTAGCATTAAATGTAATAAAAAATGAGTGCATTTTACTTATTTTCAATACCTATTTTTAACATCATATTTGATGAAAATGTTGTTAAACATGCTCTGATTAAATTGTTCTTCAAAAATAAAAAAATAAATTGTTAATTTTTTTTTTATTTTTTCGTGAAGTTTATTAAAAACTTCTGAAATTATTACGTCATTTTACGAAAAATTCAATTGGAGTATTTAACATTACTTTAATGAAATTTGCGCATCATTTTTTAATATTGCCCTTAATACTATTAACAGAATGGTAAACTTATGAAAATCTTATTGACGCAAACAGCATCGATATGCTTCAAAGAATAAGTGTTTGCTGTAAATGTACACAAATATTGCAGAGAGAGAGAGAGAGAGAGGGAAAAAATATCGTTGGTTTAATGCTTAAACAATTTGTGAAAATCGAGAATAACATGTCTTTCAAATGTTTTTGATTAACTTTTAGAGTTTTTGTTCGATTTCAGCTTATTTAATTCTAAACAACTTAGATTCCACAAAATACTTATATTTTCTCTGGATGTTTTACAATGCACGTTAGGGAGGAAAGATGGTATTAATATTCTTTAAAAGATTTAATTTAATTTTAAATTCAATCCAGATTCAATTAATCAATTTCACAAATTAACCTTTTAAAGAACGCTTAACCTTGTTATTTTATTAAATACTCATAAATTCAAGAAATAGTTCAGGTGCAAAAGCAAAACATTTGCCTAGGAAATAAAAAGTTTGAATTCTTTTTTTAATAAACAAATTAATTTCACATTACATTTTTTTTAATCTGCTACTTTAAAATAAAATTATCTATTAAATTAAAAATTGTTATATTTTGTTAGTAAAATAAATAAATTTAGTAAATGTGCAAAGAAGTGCATTGAATAATATAAAACAATAAAAACAATTTTTATTATAAAAATGTTTACGGTTTATTATACTTATACGAATTTAATAAAAAAATTGAATTGTGAGCTTTATTTTTTGTCACATACCAGTAAGTTTTCCATGAAATTTAATTCCATTCAGAGTATTTGTCATATTTGAAATGTACAGTAGGTACATTGTTAAAAATCGGAACTCACAAAAAAAACGTAAAATGTACTCATGTTTGATTACATTCGATGCTTATCATAGCTCCGAATACATGTTTCATTTTTGAAAAATACATGTACTCAAAAATGAGTAAAAATAAATAAAAAGAGCAGTAGCTTGCCTACATAGACTGCCTTCATAAATCACTTTCAATAAATATCGACCAAGACTTACAGGGAATCGAACCCATGGCCTCAGGCGCCGCAGTCCAGTATTATCCGTTGTACTACCAGTTATCCATTGTACTACCAGGGGTACGTGAAGAAGTTATAAACAGTAGAAATGTTAAAAAGGTGTGCCAAACAATGGAAAGTAAGATAATTGAATTGTAATAACTCAGTTTCCATTTAGGCAATCGACCTCGAATAATGTGGAAAACCATC
Source organism: Troglohyphantes excavatus (assembly GCA_963932185.1). Lineage (NCBI taxonomy): Eukaryota > Metazoa > Arthropoda > Arachnida > Araneae > Linyphiidae > Troglohyphantes > Troglohyphantes excavatus. The sequence goes on along the minus strand of OZ010668.1, from coordinate 18,665,890 downwards.
TTCTGAACAACTATTTTAAGTTTTCAGGTCGCGTTGTTAAGATGGCATCAACAGGAGCTGAAATCAGCAATATTAAATCACACTGCTCATTTTTGCGAAAGTACGGTTGCTTAAATTTGAGTACGTCATCGCTCATTTACGATGCAGTTATTCTAAAAAAACGAGTATGTTCATGTACTAATTTTTAAGCACCTTTGTTACAGTAAATTCTGGTCCGTGCGGGCTTGTTATATGAAGGGTTTACTGCTTGCTCATTTACAATGCAATCATACTCAAAGATAAACGAGTAGGTTCAGGTACTCATTTTTAAGTACTTTTGTTTTACATCCCCTAATACAATTCTCAATAACAAAACTTGATATTATGGAAAATAATTTCAACGGGTTTCATTTACTGTCATTATTCTAGACATCCGTGACCATAATTAGTCATTTTGAACAGGGGAATCATTTCGTATGGAAATGACAGTAACCCCAATGGGGCGTCACATTAACTGCCTATTAGACGCCATGAATTCGCATTCATCATTTAAAACTCTGAATATTCGATTCATTTTTCGCATTTAAAACTCGTCTGAATTCGGGGTCTGTTTCATCCCTTTATCTCGCATGCAAAATCTCCAAGGTGTGAATTGAGATATGTTTGTTGCGCGTCTGGGAATTACAGTAATGAAGGGTTTAAATGACAGATAGAGCGAGGGATGCTTATTTTTCTCGATAATCAAATTTAGGCTTTTCGAAAAGTGTCTGCTGACAATTAGATTATCTATCAAATTAAAATTGAGTTGTTATATAAATCAGAAAATGTAAATATTTACAAGAAAATTTTAAATATTTGTGTTTAATTAAGAACTGTTATCCATACTAATAAAATTAGGGAAGTGGGCTGTATATGCTTTTTACCAATAATCCTATTGTTATTCGTAAAATCGTAATTTCTACTCGGAAAAAGGTTGTAACATCAATTATTTTAATATATATTTAATGGAAGATGAGTTATTTGTTGCTTCCTTCCACTTCGATCGTGCGTCGATATCTCTAAAACTACTGGGTGGATTCACTTAAATTTTTGTTTTGTGAGGTATTTAAAATGGTAACCCACTAATGCTCAAGCGAATTTTGCATTTGATAAGTTGTTTTCATTTATTGCACTTTTAATTTTTCCTGTGCCTTGGCCCTTTCATAATTTTTTTTTTGAAATTTTACATAAATTGTATCTCATACAATTTATGCAAGTCTCATGTTGTCTTCCAATTTGCGAAAAATCCAATTCTGTCTGAGCTTATCTTAGCATCTGTTGTACCGATCGTAATGAAACTTGTGAAGCTTAAAATAGTAGTTTAGAAGAAGGCTTTCCACCAATTGGTTATTACAACTCACTTATCTAATTTCGTATTCTTTGGGCATATCGCTTATTTTATGTTTGTTCGGGTATAACTTTGTACGGTTAAAGTAAATAATAAGGGGGCATCCGCCAGGGCGTCAAAATTAATTCCGCCAAATACGATTCCAGTTAAAATTTATCAACCCTGTGCAATACTTGAGGTATATGTTTTACACGCATGCGCGAAGGAAGAGTTGCTTAATATATTTTACAAATTCGAATCCAAATCGTAATTTCGTTAATTTTTCAATCGCCATTTTGTGATTGAGTTATTACTCTAGTTTTGCAATTCGCTATTTCGAAAATATTTATTACTTTGCATTTTTAGTAATAGTTTCGTATAACGTATAAACCATCGCCAAAGGACGTTAGGTAAGTTTTTCATTAAGTGTCACCCCTTTGTTTAACCTACAGCTAGCTTCACTCATTTGTTTTACGTGATATCGATATCGGCGTTGTAAATGGAAACCCTAAGGCCTATATTCCTTCCGCATTAAAGTTGTCTATGAAAATCGATTTGGTTGAGTGTCCCCTTATTCGTTACTTTTACCAATACATTTTTAATGAAAATGTTAAGTATTTCCATGTTTGAAGTATTGTTTTTATTCAATATTTGTCTTTTAATTAGTGTATAGATTTTTTTAATTTCAATGGGATGTTATTTTAATTAACCCCATGCAAATCGCTATGCTGGAATTAAAATAAAGTTTTAGCATTAAAACCTTTACTTTGAAGGTTATACTGTACCACAGAATAGTTTAAATCACTTGTTCAATATATTAGTTATATATTCACTTTCAATAAATACCGACAATTACAACAACTTACCTAGAATCGAATCCAGGTCCTCAGGGATCGCAGCGCAATGCCTTATCCGTTGCACTATCAGGGCTACGTGAAGAAGTTATAAACAGAAGAAATGTTAAAAAAAAGTGTGTCAAAAGAATGGGAAGTAAAATAATTTAATTGTAATAACACAGTTTTCATTTCAGAAATCGACATCCAATAATGTAGAAAACCATCTTCTGAACACCTGTTTTAAGTTTATCAGGTCGCTTTGTTAAGATGGCTTGGACAGAAGCTGATATTGGCAATATTATATCTGACTGCTCGGTTTTCCGAAAGTACGATTACTTAAATTTGAGTACGTCATCGCTCATTTACGAGGCAATTGTAATCAAAGAAAAATAAGTCGTTTCAGGTACTCATTTTTAAGTACAATTTTTGTGCATAGTATCCACTAGTAAACCATACCCAACAAAACACAGGAAGTACCTCATTTTACCGTTATATTATTTTACACAACTTATTTTTTTTTTAATTTTATTTTTTTACACGTTTTTACGTAACAAAACTTTTTTACTGCCGTATCATGAAATCAATTTTGTAAATCAATTTTGTTCTCCTATTAACCCTCTGACGCTCAAGGCCGTATATACACGTCCAGAGATCTCCAGTTTTTCTAGCAATGCACGTAATTTTTAAAATTATAAAAATACTCCATTTTATATATATATATATATATATATTTCATTTAAAGGTTTGAGGTACAATTTACAAGCTATATCTTGACAATTAATTTTTAAAAAATGAAATAATTTTAAAAAGCATGCCCAGGAAAAAATATTTAAATTTCAAAGCATTGAAACCAATTTTACAATTGCAAAAATTCAGTGAGCGTCAGTGGATTAATATCTTAACAGCCAACACGAGATGCCAGAAAAATAAACAACTAAAAGATACTTATGTCTTTAAAAACATTATAGGGAATTGCAGATATTTTAAAATTCAAATATCTAAATCGGTAAAATTACCATCTGTTAGGTAATTTTTAATTTGCAACTGTCTGGCCGAGCTAAACGGCCTTAGTAGTCCATGAATTTCCAGCTTTTTTAGCAATACACATAAAATTTAAATACATAAAAATATTCTATGTTGAAATAACTTTCAAATCTAATGCATTGGGGCTTTTTCTTGGAAGATATATTTTTTTAATTATATTTACTATACAGCATTGTAAATATGAAGTAAATTATTATTATTTTTTCATTTAATAGCTATTTTATGTCAGGATTACTTGTCAGGAATGAAGGCATCCTATGTAGGATAGCATCTGTTCTTTTTATTCATTTTTACACATTGTACTCCTTTTTGAATACATACATGTCTTTTTCAAAATTGAAACTTGCGTATTCGGAGCTATGATAAGCATCGAATATACTCAGAAATGAGTACATTCTATTTATTTTTGAATACCTATTTTTAAACAGTGTAGTGAATTCACAACAAGTGCTATCTGTGTTTAAAACAATAAAATTCTATTTCGCGCCAGTAAACTCTCAAAAAAACAATAACAACACTTTTCAGTTACAGGGGGCTTCGAATTATATTATTTGTACAAAGTCTGGCTCACTACAATTTTTACCACGAAAACCTCGGGCGTTATTTCACTTGTACAATGCTGGCCATTCCACACATTTCACCTGCCCCGGCATTCTTCGCCACAAAAGCTCATCAAGAACTTTTAGAAGAATTTAAAGTGGCAAGAAACTCTTTTCGTGTTTCTTCGGATTCTTTGCCATCTACCCCCCCCCCCCCCCTTCCTCCCTCCTCCTCAACAAATCTGGCGAGGGGGGGATCGGATCTCCTTTCTGTCTCTCGCCCTTCCCATCCTCTGCAACGAGATTCATCGCTGCTTTTAAGCAGAGCATTAAGAAGTTAGCGGAACAGGTAGCTTCTTAGCTTTTTTTTTTTATTTTCTTCTTTTTTTTTATCATCTCAGAAAAAAAAATACAATTTGGCAGTCAGTCGAGTGTCTTTAGTCCCGGATTGAATGCTAAGGATTCTGGGTAAAAAGAAAGGAGATGCAATGCGATATATTAATGTCAATTATGGCTTTTCAACTATAGTATGCTGTTAAAAATTGGTTTCAAAGGATGAAACGTCGTTATTGTTAATTGCAATTTTTGTCCATTAATATGATGCTTAGGATGGTGTTCCTAAACTATTTAAAAAAAAACGGCTTTGTATAATTCCCGTCCTTTTTTTCCTAATGCTACTAGACTATAATGAAACAGGATATTATTTAGAAAACACTATAGGCACATTATTCCTGAGTGGGTGGATGTGGGGGGTAGGGGGATTTAGTTGAAAAAGTTATGTCGCAAACTGAAAATCATTGCAGACTAGGAATACTAAATATTTAAAAAATATTATTAAAATTTATTAAAATAGGAGTATGCGTAAATGTATAAGCAATTGTATTAATAACAATAATTTTTTGTTGAGAATTCAGTTGTTTTTATGCTTTTAATGTACACAGTTAAATATTTTTTGCCAAAAAAAATGACAAATTATGTTTGCCAAAAAAAAAAAATATTTGGGGACTACAAGGCTTGTTATGATGTGCCTTATAGAAAATTAGAATGTTATCAATATCTGTGTTAATTTGTACTGTTAAAAAATAATACGAATTTGAACCAAAATTTGGTACCCATTTAGCTGCAACCAACATTTGGTGCTTAGTTTCACCATTTTAAGGTGTTATCACGGATACCATTTAGTGGTGAATTGTTGCACCAAAACTCTTAACGTTGCATAAAACTCAACATTCGAGTTTTCTTAGTATTTTAGTAGTAGAATTTTTGTAGCGAAGCCGGCAACACTCCGATCGCAAGATCACAACTTTTTTAATTTTCTTTGTAAAGTCCACCGATCGGGCTCGAAATAGGAATCCTCTGATTCATAGCTAAACGCCTTTATCCACTGGGCCACGGAGTCCTTGTTCGTTGTTGTCTTTCTTGGAGGGAATTCCTCGGCTTGTTGATGTAGCGACAGCAAAATTTCGGTTGCAGTTAAAGATGTTGAACCAATTATCGGTTGAACCTCCGATTTTTTCCGATAAAGGATTTTTGGTTCAACATAGATTCCATTTGGATTCCATTTCTATTGATTGAATATTTTTGGGGGAATTTATTTCAAGAACAACAATCATTCCTGTCAATCGTTCGTCGATATCTCTAAAACTTCTGGGTGGATTCACTTAAATTTTAATATTTACAGGTTGTTTTGTGAGGTATTTAAAGTGGTACGTTCCACTGACGCTCAATCAATTTTTGCAATTTTATAGTTGTTTTCACTACTGTCAATTTTAATTATTCATGTGCTTTCAATTTTTTTTTTAAATTCTAAATTAATTGTAAAAATATTAATTGAAAGTTGTAATTATAAAATAAAAATATATTGTAAAATTTGAGGTATTTCAATGAATTTAAAAATTCGGTGAACTGCTAGAAGAACTGAAGATCCTTGGACGTGACGTCACGTCCATAAACGTCGATGAGTTAAACAAATTGAAAGAACAACTAAAAACGTTATTTCGAATGTGTTTGCCATATTTTATAAAGCATTTTCAAGATACATAAATCAATAAAAAAATATTTGGACTTAGGGGAGTTCAAGTATGTGGAGGCACTAAAAATTCTAAAATCTTAGTAATAGTCTCGGAAAAAACACTTTATCCAGCCATATTTCGTATAATTTAGCACTCCATTTTCTATATTGCTTGATAGAAAATAAAACGCCAATAATAAATTTTCAAAAAATATCTTAAATGGATTCAATAAATAAAAACAATTTATTGTAAAATTTACAGTATGCGTGTAATTAATGTTTTTGGACAGAGTGCCATATTGGGTTTTTGCCAGAATAGCGATGAAGGAATTATCAATTCATATGGCCTTAATAACTTGTTTCCAGTTTGTCAATGAAACTGGCCTATCCTAAAATCAAGTACTAACTGTAGTATAATTTCTTTACGAATTTATCAAATGTACACATATGTAAATTAAACCCATTTTTTTAAATCCAATTGTGTAGAACCACATGAGGAATTCCACATTTCTATTTTATCCAAAAACAATACTCTAATACTATTTCGTTTAAAGAACTAGAAATTTATATTACATTGATTTCATTCGTTATAAAGTTTTTAATTAATTATGCGAATAATTAATGCTCAGTACATCTCTCCACGTTGGATTCTTGCCAGTATAAAACTCACAGAAATATGACTTATTACGGCTTCTTTATCTTAAGGCAAATTAAGATCTATCTTCTTTCTGCCCTTCCTTCACATAAGCTGCCCACAATAGAGATAACTTGGAATGTATGGGGTGTCTGTCAAGGAAACAAATGGGGCTATCAACTATTTTAAATTTCCTGGGTAGCCAAATGAGGGTCATCAACTAAAATGCGTTGAGAAAGGTAAAGATTTGAAAATGAAGCCTTATTTTAGAATATATAAAAAAAATAATGAGTTATTGTAAAGGCAAGGAACTGACGTTTTTTTGTTGCATAAAAAAGTAATAATATTAAGTTATATAAATATCTAGAAAAAAATTAAATTTTTTTATGGAATATTTGTCATAATAATGCAAAGGAAGAAATTCGGAGAGAGTACATTTCAAATATACATTGGGTAATTATTTAGTCTGAATTCAAATTAACTACATTTGTTTCGTTAATGAGACATTTAGAATAGGAGCATTGTCCTTGAATTAAAAAAATATATATTAACTTTGTACATAAACAGTGCTGACGTTTAAAGTAATCAATTTTAATAACGTTTACAGATTCAGAACGAAGTGATGGTAGTTTCGAAGTTGAAAGAAATGATGTCAGTTTTATGTGTAAAATATGTATTTTTAATATGAATATATAATTTTTGCAATTGTCAATATTTTTAAATTTATTTTGTCACTGTTAGCATGCAGTTTCTTGACTATAAGGCGCTTTGTTCTCAATATATATTTAATTTTATGCATAGCTAAAATTGTGTTTTTTTTTTTCAAATGAATATGATTAAAGAAAAATTTTACTTTTTCAAATATACTTATTAGTTTAAAGAAACTAAGAAACGGTTAAAAAAAATTAAATGTAATATATTTATGTATATAAAGATGTTTAATAAAAATTAAAATGTTTGAAATTATATTTTTTCGTTGTAAGCATTTCACGAAATACCATAATTGCTTCGTAATCGAATTTTTTACAATAAATTTCATGAACAAAATATCCTTTTGTAAATTTAAATGGACTTTGAAAAATGCAAATGATTTTATTTTTACAAAACTTAAAACTCGCTTCTTAAACAGTGTTGTATTATTAATATAACCTAATATTTAAATATTAGTAAAATAACTCCAAAGGGCATATTTTTAGATCGTTATTTTTCATTTTTGTTTAAAAACCGTAGAAATTGCGAAGTTTTTCCTCGAAAATATTCTTAGTTTACAAAACTTCAAATGATCAAATGTTAAGAACTCTTTAATTGCTTAGAAGTTTTAAAATCGTTTCGTCCGAACAACTTTATGGTGATTTGGGTTCTCATTTAAAGAATTACTTCGCAAATAAAAGTCGGGATATAAGATTCGCCGAAATATAAAAGTTTCGAAGCTTCATAAGCAAATAACCCAGAAGTTAATTCAAACTTCCTTGCCGCAAATCGATACATGTACATTCCTAAAAATATTCCCCCTCAACCGTGTTAAAATGGCGTTGCTAATACATTTCCAAAAGTTCTTTTTCTTTAATGACTTTCCACGTTCTAAGAGAAAGCGTTCTTTAGTTCTCTTTCACAGTCATCCAGCGTTGTAGATGCATCTGTCTGTAATTACGCTACCAATCCGTGTGAATTTATTGGCGGAATCTTTGACAATTCCAGAATATTTCTGGGATTTTTTTTCATTGGAATTGCTGCAATAAATTGCGGTTTTAATGGTTCTGTTGTTAGGCCGTAAGCGCCAATGCTTTTAAATCATATTTAGTTTGTTCCATGCACTTAATAGGAGCAAATACAAATATACTTTCGGCGAAAAAATTTATTTTCCATTAAAAAAAATTCTTTTGTTTCCAGAGAACGCAAAATAAAAGAAAAATAGTTCGTAATGAAACTATAAAAAGGATTTGTGGCTTATTTCTTTTCCCTAATAGTGCAGGCTCATTTAAATAAATGCGGATTCTACAGAAATCTAAATATTCTCCAAATACAATATGTAATATAAGTAAACTATGCTGAAAAGTAATTTTCATTAATTCCCAATGGTTTATTTAGGGTTGCTTTTCTTGTTTATGAAAACTAAATACATTAACTGGCCATGGAAAATAATTATCAATACCATTTAAAAAAGAATTTCAAAATTTATGTTTGTTTTCGCATTTATATTTAAATTTATATTATATTTATAAAAAAATAATGTTTCCAAAATTATCCATTTCATTTTAAACTCCATAGGTTCATTTAAATGTATACATTTACCAAACGTTTTAACAGTTTTCTGTTATTTGAGACTTTGAGGTGGGACTGTGCCATGTTCTGCTTCAGCGTAACTCATATATATATATATATATATATATATATATATATATATATATATATATATATATATATATATATATATATATATATATATATATATATATATATATATATATATATATATATATATATATATATATATATATATATATATATATATATATATATATAATCATTTTAATTTATCATTTTAATAATATCATCATCATATAATCATTTTTAATAATATTACAATTTTAACAATACAATTTTAATAATATAACATTTTTAATAATATTGCTCTAAATAAATAAAATAAAAATATTTAATGTGATATTTTTCATTAACATGTATTTTTTTTTGTATATAACTATTTTAATTTCAATGTTTCACAAAGCTGATTTCTTAACTTTTTAAATGAGCCCTTCCTCACAGTTACTAAGGATTTGTTTTTATAATTAATTTACCTAAATCATTAGTCGGGGGAGCAGCTAAGTATTAAGCAAGTCAGCAACATTCGATATTTCTAATGAACTCCTCGCATTTCGATGATCAACACATTGTTTCCATCCGAAGTTCCAAATCGATACAGTTATTAAAGTTAAGATCTTTAAGTCATTTTAACGAAGAAGATAGTTTAATTTGCTGTCATGTATTTTATGAATTGGTTTCTATGTTCATTATCTCGTTTTATATTCAATGGTAGATATAGATAAAATTTAACCATTTGTGGGCCATGTAAATTTTTGGTTCACACTGATAAAATAGGTTAATTGAAATTGTGATTTATTCCACTCTTTTATATTAATATGATAAAAAATAAATATAACAATGTTGGTAAAGAAAAAAAACGGGTAGCACAATAAAAATAGCATTGCTTCTAGTTTTGTTTATGCATTTATTTTTGCTTATATTATTAAAATTATATGCTTTAATTCTTAGATTGTTTCCCCTATCTAGAATTTGTGACTCAAAACTCAGTTTTAACATCAAATTGAATTATTCCATAGTATTGACCAGGTTGTTAAAATGGCGCTTTTTTTTAATTTGTTAAGTTTAGTATTTATAAAATTCACATTAACTTTTTATATGAAATGATGGTTTTGTTGCTGAACATTTTCGTATCATTAATATTATTAAAAAAATCTTTTAAAGATCATTCCGACTCCGAACTATAACTTTAACGAAACATAATTAAAGTTATAAATGATTATAGTTAATTCATCATTTTTAAAATTCTGAAGTATACCGCCCTGTTATTAACCAGCTGTGAGAATACAGAGGGGAGTTTTGCAGAAATGCCTTTGGATCGCAACCAAGTTGTCGTTATCGGTTTTTAGCACTTTCGATATAAATTATTTATGTATAACGAATAACAGAAATTTTCTTGTTTAAAACATAAAGTATGAAAAAAAAGTTTAAAAAAAGACGTAGAAATATTCTGAAATCGGTTATACTAGTTACCGGCTTAAAATAGAAATATTTTATAAAAAATTAGGATAAGGTGGGGTACAATGAGTAATAGTGTAAAATGGGTATTTTGAAATTAAATATAAATTATAGATTGTTAAACTGAAGCTTTAATTGCGTTCTTTTTTTAAAAAAATACTTCGTTTAATGGAGTACATTTCAGCAAAATAATTAATTCCTAGGTGATTTAACTCAAGTCTAACAGTCGATTTGTTTGAGTATGCGAAAAAGCTTGTGATAGTTTGATGCTTGGAAACTTTTATATGTAAACTATAAAAATCGAACCATTTACAAATATTCCTGGGTTTTGTTAAAAGAAAACCTTTTAATACATTCCAATGAAATGAAAAAATTAGACAAAATTCTATGTTATTTATCTTTTTACAACTTGCTTTTAGAATGACTGTTACAAAAACATCCCTTAATTATCAAATATACTAAGTTTTTAAGAGTTGATGATTGTTATTTATTATATTTTATACAAGTTACTAATTTTACTAATGCATTATTTTTTATAATGCCTTTTTACACGAAAAATTCCATGGTTCTAAATGGCTAACCATTTTACGCCATTTATGAATCGAAGTATGTTACATTAGAAAAATAATTATTTAATATCTCAGAATTAAAGAATTGCGTTCTCAATGAAAATCGAAACATTTTTACAAAACCGTTGTAATATTACAATTTTTTTCCAAAGAGCAATTGGAATTGGAAAGTTAGAAATCTAGTTTTAATTCCCTAAAAATATCAAATTTTTCTACAAATTGAAACATAACTCTTTAGAACTATTATAAACGGATAAGATACTCATAAACGATTACGGTTTGCTCCTGTCTAAGTAATTCGTTTTTACAATGCATATCAAATTGAAATATATTACAATTTATCAAAATATAAAAATTTCGATTTGTAAATTTTTTCTTAAAACAAATACTTATTTCTGAGTCCCTTGTTTTACAACGCATAGGAAATTGAAATATTAAAAATGACCAAAACGTGAAAATGGGGTCAATTTTTAAAACCGAGCCTCACGAATAGTTTCCACAATCAAACGCAGTTCGGGATCTCCGATAATTGCAGCCGGAGCTTCGTTTGCTCCACGCAGCCGGAGCAGTTATCTCTTATCATGTTCTGCTCCATCCCTCTCGGCATCCTCTTATCTTCCATCAGATTGATTTCCCTCTGTTTTGTCATGCGATCTCCCTTTCATTCAATAAACAAGGGGGATAACGATTACCCATACCGGATTCCGGTATCCGCTGCTTCTGCGGTGGGCCAGCTTGTACAGCATGTTGTTGGCCTTCTTTTGTAACATATGTAGCTGCAAGACGGGCTTGTCCAACGTGATTCCCTCTGCATTGTAGAGCATAAAATAGAGAGATAAAACATAATTGAGTCTATCTCAAGCTTCTGTAGTGGATATTAGAATGTAAATATACAATATATAAAGAACTATTTGTTTGGCCCGAGTTGCTGGCATATACATTAATGCCCGTTATACCCGTTAAGGCATATACATTAATAAAAATTTAGTGGACCAACGTCGAGAATCGAACCCGCCATCTATTGTATTGAAGACCCGCGCTCTATCAACTACACATTTGGAAGAATGCATTATTTTTTCTTTGATATATTATTCCATCGCCAGTATTGTAACTAATGAATATGAAGTTTACTACATGCGTTTATTGTCACTGAAAGGTTAATTTTTATATAAAAAAATATGTAACTTTTAAAATAATGTAAGTTTTTAACACCTATTGGTATTGAAACAACATCGTCAAGTGTTTTACTTTTATTTTTGCAGAATACATTATTTTTATCTTCATTATATTACAAGGCTAATATTCGCAAAGGCTTTTTAAATCATTATTTTTTAGGAATTTTTGTATAACAAAAAAAACATCGGTTTAAATATTAGTCGTTAAATAGTAGTCAAAAAGACACGTTCTAATTGGATCTGGAACGGAAATAGCTTTTAAAGAGTTTTTTGTGCAATAATTATTTTAAATAAACCTTTGGGATTTATGTGGTGAACCTGCGATTCGGCTTCCGGGAAATTCTCTTTCTTTTGATATATCACTTGTTAAGATTTGTCGCGTGTAAGAGGCTTAAAAGGGATCAAGACTATTGAAATAATATATATAATTGAAATGAACGTGAGGGGGGGGGGGGGGACTAGGTTTAAAATATCCGGTTATGTCGGAGGGTTTTACGTTAAATGTCATTTCAGCATGTTATAGAAATATGAAATGGTTGGCGACAAAAGTCCAGCCAGAAAATAGATACACGAGATGTTACGTCTGACACAGAGTACTCCAATACACGCCCCGAACGTGATTTGTTTAGTTTTAAAATTTTATCGGTATCGACGTTTAAATTTTATAATTATGGTATGAATGAGTTGCTTTTCTCTTTAGGAGACAATGCCAACATGAAATCATGTTTCGAATCAAGCTCCCTGACATGATCTAACTTGAAACAATGAAAACAAAGTTATAAATTGTAGTCATGTTTTTTTTTGTTTTAATTTAAATATCGATTTTTTTTCGAACTATATAAAATTACTTAGGTTGGTAATTATTATGTTTGGACGTAAAATCATCTATACATCATTTGAATATTAAATTTAAAAGAAAATATAAGTTATATAAATGATTATTTCAACAAATGGCGTGTATATAGAATAGTTGTTATGATACAAAAATTAAACTAATTCACTAAATTAGATTTTGTAAATGTAAATGTAAATACACTAGATATATTACAAAAATAATTTTCGAAAATATCCAATATTTACCTTTACTTTTTTTCTAAATCTTTATAAACCTAGGAAAGGTTATATATTATAGTACGTAATTAACAATTAAATTTGTGACATTCGTTGCAGCACGATTCCACGACTCATATCAAACTCAACATTATTATCTTATTGCATTAATTAAAATATTTATTTCAATGCGCTTAACAATAATTTTGTAAAATAGTATTAATACAGTAGAAGAGTAAATAGCAGTGTAAAAATTACTTGCATATTTAAAACTATTGAATTAACTATTTGTATATATTAATTCCGGATAAAACTTGACGAAATACCAACAAAAAATTGTTGCAACTATTCTTTCTAAGACATTGCATATTCTCCATTGATTTAGTGTTTCTCTATGTTTCCCAATGATTTAATTCTTTCTCATCCAAATTTTAAAATTCATTTAATTTGATATGATTCCTTGTTCACTTCCTCTTAATGCTACCGAATATGCATTTCCTGACATTTCCATTAACAAGGCTCAAAATGAATTATTCATTCAATTAATTGCTAATTCTGGAGATGCGAATTTAGATACGTCTCAATCCCTATTTTATTAATGAGGAGTTCCACTCTACTTGTAAACATATAATATATATGCGGTTAGTACAAAGCTTTCATTGTTTGGCTGTATGGTAACCATATTTTATTATATAACCTTTGCTAGGTTTATAAATATTTAGGGAAAAAGTAAAGACAGATATTGGATATTTTCGAAAATTTATTTTTGTTATATATCTTAGTGTGTGTATCTTGAAATTTACGAAATCGGATTTAGGGAATTTGTTTATATTTTTGTATCACAACTACTATTCTATATACATGCTATTTGTTCGTGATGTTAAAAATTTCTATAAAATATTTATATATATTAGTGTTTAAAATAATAATAAGTAGAAATCGTTTAGAAAGTGTGGTTAGTTATAGATTCATATTTAAACACGTAATTGTTCCATTCAAAGTATATTTCCGTGGAGACTTTTTGATCCTATATGGTATAAAGTAACAAAAGAATTGTTTTTGTGTGAATATTTCTTAATTCGATTCTTAGTGTTTCTACGCGTTCTTATTCCCGAATAAAAGAATAAACTGATGTGTGTGTGTCTGTGAATGCAATATCTCAAAGACTGATAATGGTACGACAACCAACTTTGGTATACAAGTTCCTGGTGTACACAAGATATGTCAAAAATGCCGAAATCGAAAGAGGAGTGATTTAAAAGGAGTTGTTGCCATTTTTCAAATAGTTTATGGAATTATTTTTTTTTAAAAAATGCTATAACAAACCACGTTATTTATGTTGATAATTAGTGAACAAAAATAAGACATACATTTTGAATCGCGCTAAGTAAGAATCAAGTGGTTTTAATTACCCAAACCAAGCTTTACTATTAAAAAGTGAATTTCTGAGATTGGAGTAAAGTATCCAACTCCCGCTTCCTACTTTACACCACAGAGAAAGAAAAATAATAATAGTAAACAAATCTACATGAAAAAAGTTGTAGAATATCGCAATCTTCAGTTATCCCAAAATAAATTGATACCCAGAGCATAATTTTAGCTGCGCTACTTGGTACTCAAACACTCTACTAAATTTGGGAACATAATTTTAGCTGCATTGCTTGGTACTCAAACACTCTACTAAATTTGGGAACATAATTTTAGCTGCACTAATTGGTACTCAACACTCTAATAAATTTGGGAACATAAATTTAGCTGCACTACTTGGTACTCAACACTCTAATAAATTTGGGAACATAATTTTAGCTGCACTACTTGGTACTCAAACACTCTACTAAATTTGGGAGCATAATTTTAGCTGCAATACTTGGTACTCAACACTCTAATAAATTAGGGAGCATAATTTTAGCTGCACTACTTGGTACTCAAACACTCTACTAAATTTGGGAGCATAATTTTAGCTGCATTGCTTGGTACTCAAACACTCTACTAAATTTGGGAACATAATTTTAGCTGCACTAATTGGTACTCAACACTCTAATAAATTTGGGAACATAAATTTAGCTGCACTACTTGGTACTCAACACTCTAATAAATTTGGGAACATAATTTTAGCTGCACTACTTGGTACTCAAACACTCTACTAAATTTGGGAGCATAATTTTAGCTGCAATACTTGGTACTCAACACTCTAATAAATTAGGGAGCATAATTTTAGCTGCACTACTTGGTACTCAACACTCTAATAAATTTGGAAACATAATTTTAGCTGCACTACTTGGTACTCAAACACTCTACTATATTTGGGAACATAATTTTAGCTGCAATACTTGGTACTCAAACACTCTACTAAATTTGGGAACATAATTTTAGCTGCAATACTTGGTACTCAAACACTCTACTAAATTTGGGAGCATAATTTTAGCTACAATACTTGGTACTCAACACTCTAATAAATTTGGGAGCATAATTTTAGCTGCAATACTTGGTACTCAACACTCTAATAAATTAGGGAGCATAATTTTAGCTGCGCTACTTGGTACTCAAACACTCTACTAAATTTGGGAGCATAATTTTAGCTGCATTGCTTGGTACTCAAACACTCTACTAAATTTGGGAACATAATTTTAGCTGCACTAATTGGTACTCAACACTCTAATAAATTTGGGAACATAAATTTAGCTGCACTACTTGGTACTCAACACTCTAATAAATTTGGGAACATAATTTTAGCTGCACTACTTGGTACTCAAACACTCTACTAAATTTGGGAGCATAATTTTAGCTGCAATACTTGGTACTCAACACTCTAATAAATTAGGGAACATAATTTTAGCTGCACTACTTGGTACTCAACACTCTAATAAATTTGGAAACATAATTTTAGCTGCACTACTTGGTACTCAAACACTCTACTATATTTGGGAACATAATTTTAGCTGCAATACTTGGTACTCAAACACTCTACTAAATTTGGGAACATAATTTTAGCTGCAATACTTGGTACTCAAACACTCTACTAAATTTGGGAGCATAATTTTAGCTGCATTGCTTGGTACTCAAACACTCTACTAAATTTGGGAACATAATTTTAGCTGCACTAATTGGTACTCAACACTCTAATAAATTTGGGAACATCATTTTAGCTGCACTACTTGGTACTCAAACACTCTACTAAATTTGGGAGCATAATTTTAGCTGCAATACTTGGTACTCAACACTCTAATAAATTAGGGAGCATAATTTTAGCTGCACTACTTGGTACTCAACACTCTAATAAATTTGGAAACATAATTTTAGCTGCACTACTTGGTACTCAAACACTCTACTATATTTGGGAACATAATTTTAACTGCACTACTTGGTACTCTACTAAATTTGGGAACATAATTTTAGCTGCACTACTTGGTACTCAACACTCTAATAAATTTGGAAACATAATTTTAGCTGCGCTACTTGGTACTCAAACACTCTACTAAATTTGGGAGCATAATTTTAGCTGCATTGCTTGGTACTCAAACACTCTACTAAATTTGGGAACATAATTTTAGCTGCACTAATTGGTACTCAACACTCTAATAAATTTGGGAACATAAATTTAGCTGCACTACTTGGTACTCAACACTCTAATAAATTTGGGAACATAAT
Source organism: Troglohyphantes excavatus (assembly GCA_963932185.1). Classification (NCBI taxonomy): domain Eukaryota; kingdom Metazoa; phylum Arthropoda; class Arachnida; order Araneae; family Linyphiidae; genus Troglohyphantes; species Troglohyphantes excavatus. The sequence continues at coordinate 18,649,259 of OZ010668.1, read as the reverse complement.
TTTAGCTGCACTACTTGGTACTCAAACACTCTACTAAATTTGGGAGCATAATTTTAGCTGCAATACTTGGTACTCAACACTCTAATAAATTAGGGAGCATAATTTTAGCTGCACTACTTGGTACTCAACACTCTAATAAATTTGGAAACATAATTTTAGCTGCACTACTTGGTACTCAAACACTCTACTATATATGGGAACATAATTTTAGCTGCAATACTTGGTACTCAAACACTCTACTAAATTTGGGAGCATAATTTTAGCTGCATTGCTTGGTACTCAAACACTCTACTAAATTTGGGAACATAATTTTAGCTGCACTAATTGGTACTCAACACTCTAATAAATTTGGGAACATAATTTTAGCTGCACTACTTGGTACTCAAACACTCTACTAAATTTGGGAGCATAATTTTAGCTGCAATACTTGGTACTCAACACTCTAATAAATTAGGGAGCATAATTTTAGCTGCACTACTTGGTACTCAACACTCTAATAAATTTGGAAACATAATTTTAGCTGCACTACTTGGTACTCAAACACTCTACTATATTTGGGAACATAATTTTAACTGCACTACTTGGTACTCTACTAAATTTGGGAACATAATTTTAGCTGCACTACTTGGTACTCAACACTCTAATAAATTTGGGAACATAATTTTAACTGCACTACTTGGTACTCTAATAAATTTGGGAGCATAATTTTAGCTACACTACTTGGTACTCAAACACTCTACTAAATTTGGGAACATAATTTTAGCTGCACTACTTGGTACTCAAACACTCTACTAAATTTGGTAAATGGAAAATAATAGAGTAAAGTAACCTCTCTTGACAGTATCGAAATAGGAATGTTTTGTTATTTATAAAAAGGAATCAATGTATTTATGTTAATTAAAACAATTAAATGATAGAGTTTTTCAAAAATGTGTTAAAGTGTCTGCTTTTTTATTGGTCTACTAGCAATATTGCCCGGTATTGCTCGTGGTCAATTTGTGAAGTTACACCTGCACGATTTTTTTATTTGTTTGTGCTTTTGTGCACTGTGAAAAATAAACTTTAACAAAATTTAGATTTATTCAATTACTTTGAGTAGTTTTCGAGATACTTAATCCTAATACTTTTGAATTTTTACGTTCACGACTTTACGTGCTATTCCTTCTACAAATTAAACTGATGTTTTTGTAAAATGTTTTTTTTTTGTCAAATAAAAATTCCTTAAAATTAATGATTAAAAAAGCCTTTGCGAATAATAGTCTTGTAATATAATTCCAATAAAAATTAATATATTGTGAAAAAATAAAAGTAAATCAGTTGGCGATGTTGCTTCAAAGCCAAATGGTGTCGAAAACTGATATTATTTTAAAAGTTGGATATTTTTTTTGTGTAAAAATTAACCCATCAGTGGCAATAAACGCATATATACTCGGGAACAACCTAAGTTGAACCTGAAGCATAGAAGCTATGATATGTATAAATATTCAATTGTTTTAGGCTCAATTTAGTAAACTTCACATTCATTAGTTTTAATACCGGCGATGCAATAAGATATCAAAGAACAAAATATTGCGAGTTACATCAAAATCCATGCAGTAGTTAATCCGGACAAACATACAGACAGACTGACAGATAGACGAAAAAAAATTAATGCGATTTTCTGAATCAGTGTATCCTAATTCGTGAAGAAAACACAAAATGAGGGATTTTGTTCGATTCCACAAACAAACACTCCATTCTTATATATAAGTATAGATTACAAAAATACTCTAAACATATTTTTAGTAAACTTATATAAATATTGTAGGTTATTAGCCTTTTATCACATTTTCTGTTCTGTAAATTATTCTTATGCATTTAAAGTGCTGTGAATAGTGAGCAATAGAAGATACCGGAACCGTTATGGCAGCTGCCCTATATTGCCAAACCTGCCATACCTCTAGAATGCGTTATAGAATATAAAATATTCGGATGTAAAAGAGTAAAAATGTCAGCCCCTTTCGTATTGATTTACTCTCTTTGGCATTGTGTTTTTAGTAAGTTTATTTGAAGTGTATTTTTTTGTTATTTGGACTGATCTCGGGACCTTTGACAGCCAATATATCTTACGTTGAAAATAAAGGTTTTCAGTTTTTTTTTTTTTTTTTCATATATTTCTTAAATATACGTTTCGGGTGCTATAAAGAAACGGAGTGGGACTGTGTCGTAGCATGGCCAGAATTTGGCATTGTGTTTTTAGTAAGTTTATTTGAAGTGTATTTTTTTGTTATTTGGGCTGATCTCGAGACCTTTGACAGCCAATATATCTTACGTTAAAAATAAAGGTTTTCAGTTTCTTTTTTTTTGTTTCATATATTTCTTAAATATACGTTTCGGGTGCTATAAAGAAACGGAGTGGGACTGTGTCGTAGCATGGTCAGAATTTGGCATTGTGTTTTTAGTAAGTTTATTTGAAGTGTATTTTTTTGTTATTTGGACTGATCTCGGGACCTTTGACAGCCAATATATCTTATTTTGAAAATAAAGGTTTTCAGTTTCTTTTTTTTTTGTTTCATATATTTCTTAAATATACGTTTCGGGTGCTATAAAGAAACGGAGTGGGACTGTGTCGTAGCATGGTCAGAATTTGGCATTGTGTTTTTAGTAAGTTTATTTGAAGTGTATTTTTTTGTTATTTGGACTGATCTCGGGACCTTTGACAGCCAATATATCTTACGTTGAAAATAAAGGTTTTCAGTTTCTTTTTTTTTTGTTTCATATATTTCTTAAATATACGTTTCGGGTGCTATAAAGAAACGGAGTGGGACTGTGTCGTAGCATGGTCAGAAGGGTTTTACGTGTAGTGTCATTTCAGCAGATTAAAGACATTTGAATTGGTCTCTTCAACATAGGGAAAATCCGTAAGGTGTTGCGTCTGAGTTCGCGGGGCCTCATTTACTACCCGCAAGTGCTTTGATAAACTAGCATGCCTGTGGGATAATTATCGCATGAACAAACCCCACTCACACACACACACACCAGCGAATATTAGTGATTTTTTATGGCCAAAAATTAAATAAGTTTAATGGTTTGCTCATTGATAACAGCATTATCAACGGCTTGTTTAAACAAACCCATTAAAATGAATTATTTTAGATGCATTTAGAAAAAAAAACGTTGATATTTATGAGATGAAAGTACGATTCGTCACTAGTCTATGAAATTCTCTTTCTTTTGATCCTCACGTGTTAAGATTCGTTGCATCTAACTGGCGTCTAATATTTTGTTTAATTTTTTTTAAAAAAATTATCTGTTTTCTAACTAAGCATACTGACATCAATAAGAATGTTGAAGGAAAAAAATCCTGTATAAAACTTATACTGGATATATACTTAAAGACACTATTGACGACCTTAATAACTGGGGCATATACAGTATTTCATGTCAATGTGGCATGTCATATATCGGTCAAACAAAGAGAGCATTAAGATTTCGTATTAAGGAGCACCAAGCACATAATGTTAAACAAGAAATAAAGAAGTCCTCCATTGCCAAGCACTCTTGGGAACATGGTCATATATTTGATTTTTCTAACCCACATTTAATTTACAAACCCAAATCTCCAGTTGAACTTGACTTCCTGGAGGCGTTTCATATTTTTAGCAATATTGATTCGATTGTCAATGAAACATTTGCGGTCCCAGTATTCCCCGCCTGTTGGCACACAATAGCTAACTCCAACCGATTGAAATAGCTTTTTGTTGGCAACACTTTCAATTCTGGGTTTATTTATATTTTATTACACACAGACTTTTCATTTTCTGCTGATGTAGGGAGATGTATCTCCCGAAACATGTCCAGATTTGATGGGCTTTTATTGCGTATTTTAACGTTGTATTTGTATTTTAATATTCTTAACGCAATGTTCTATAAGACGAGATTTTATCTTATAAAACTTATACTATAAAAAATATTTTATTTCTTAAATTTAGATAATATTCATTCTTCACTAAATATTTACTGATAAATCGAATTTTTTTTCGAGAATATAATTTTATAAATATTTATATTTACATAATTTTTCTTAAATATAAATTTAATTAAAAAAATATTTAAATTTTAATAATTAAAAAATTATAAGTGTATGAAGTTTCAAGAAAACACAATGAGAGATTTCAGCCCCCCCCCCCCCCTTCCCCCTCCCGTTGTTACGGTATATATTTTTTTGTAAAAGCATCCCCATTTGTGAAGTTATGGCTACGTCTATGTCTCCAAGTACTCATATAATATACCATTTCTCCATCGTCATACAAACCCTCTTACCTAGTATATAACTGAATGACACTCACGGATAACACCAACATTCCTTGTTATATATCACTGAAACGATCACTCATTCCATATCCACTACCACACACCACAAAAACCTTTTCGCACCTCTCCCCGGCCACAAAAGAAAGAGCCCCCGCCGAAGAACTTCCGATCAAATCAACTAAGAAACCCATCCCCCCTCGCCCTCTCTAAAAAAAAAAATACTTCATTCGAATTCGAAGATGAACTACACGTTTTCATTCTACTTTCAAAAGTAGATTGGCGAGAGAAGAAGAGAAGAGAAGAGAGAGAAAAAAAAATGGCTGTTCCCGACAGTGCTTCAAAAACCCTCCATCGAAGAGGAAATTGAAGTGGCGGTGCGGGGGTGGTGGGGGCGGATGATGACGCATCGTTCGAGGGGGGTGCGAGAGGGACCCTGGTCCACAGGTCCATCTATCTTGCCACTCAGAGGGTGCACTCCCTCCCCTCGTTTTGCGCAGACGAAAGAGACGGTCCCTGCCACGTCATGAATGTCTGTTTGAAGGAAGGGGATGAGGGATGCTGTGATGAGCCACATCGTTGTTTGAGGGGGGGGGGATATATGGAAATATTTTGAGGGGTGCAATGCAGGAAAATATTTTTGAAGAGTGATTTTTTTTTTTAGATTTATCGTTTTTTTTTATCTCCTAATATGTTCATAAAAATAAATTGCTGTATATTTTGTTAATTAAAATAACTCAATATAGTATTAAAATTTAAAGGGGGGTGTTGCTATAATATATGTTAGATTTATGATATTTGTGTAGTTATTTTGTATTACTTTTTCAAGGAAGTATATTAAATAGCATATTTCATTAACTAAAATATGTTAATGTATTGAAAAAAAATATATGCTAGTACTGCAATAACAAATATTACTTTTACGATAGTTTTAGTAATTATTTAAAACATTATTACAATTAAAAAAATATATTATATTTTTTAATATTTAAAATAAGCCATTATATTATTAAAAATCAAATTATTAAACTACTACTACTAATAATAATTTAAACCATTATTTCTTTTAAAAAAATATTTTTTAACCCAAATTTTAAATAATATTCTACGGAAATATGCTAACGAAACACTAAAATAATGCTACTAGAATTATTATTACTAATTAAAATTTTATAACAATAATTATTATCACTATTTTAAATGCTGTTGCAATAATTATTATTACTAATAAGGATGCTACAGCAAAAATAATTTATATAATAAAGGGTTAAGGGAAGGGAAAGAAGGGAAGGGGTGGTTGTTCGAAATATCATTTAGACAGTTATCTTTCCGTTGCTTTGAAGATCAAGTTTGAAAAATTACATCATGATCGGAATAAAACTGTAGGTTTGTATAAAAAACAAACTAACTTAATAATCTAATACTAGGGTTTTTAATGACCGTTATATGTCTGTATATGTTTTTAAATGTTCGGTATATTTTAAATGTCGGTTAGGTCTACTGTTTAGGGTATAATTTTCTCAAATGGTAGACTTAACTTTTTATGTTTCAAAATACCACAAAAATTTGCAAGTCTGTAAAATTCAATAACAAAAAGTCGTTTGTTATTTTTCAGTCGAATTCTGGGTTACCAGGTATTTTTGAGTGTACTATCTCATATCGATTGTCAAATTTAATTTGAATAACTTTGTCAACTCCGTCTGAACTGAACATTAGAACGTCACAAGACTTACCTCGTCGGGTTTTTTCTACGTAATTTTTTATGCATTTACCGCAAACGCTTGCTTAGGGCCCCTTAATGCGAATTTAAATGCATATATTTAAACGTGGAACAAAGCGACATAACAATGAATAAATGCACTCGCAGTGGTTCAATGTAATATTAATGCATTGTAAAGCTCATGCATAGGGAGCGAGGTTTTAGAATACATTTAACATATATTTTAGTATGTTTACAAATTCCGGAATCCTTCCTCGTAATTTATGTAAATTCAATTATCTTGTCGGATCCCGCCTATCATTGCAACTTTCCACCGCTTTGTCTAACGCGGCACGAGCACTGATTAAGTAATATCGATTAGTTAAATACTTTCGCATCTGCACTAAATTAGAATATCTAAATGAGAAATCTTTTAGGGTGGAATTATAAAATTTTTAAATCGTATAAGCGCGGCTCCACAGCTCAGACAAAGAATGTTTAATTCACCTTTTGAAGTCACAAAAAGATTTTTAACATTTTTGTTTGGAATTAGGTAGGATTTATTTTTGAATACAAATACATTTTTTTGACACGAATACTTCTTTAAAATTGATCCGGGGCAGAACAGCAGTCAGCAGCAGAAACTTGCACGAAACGACATTGTTACAAATAGATACTCAAAAATAAATAAATAAAATGTACTCAATTCGACTACATTCGATGCGCATCATAGCTTCGAATACATAAGTTTCATTAATATAAAAAAAACTAAAAAAAAAACATGTACTCTGAAATGAGTACAGTACAATTAAATGAAAAGAGCTGTTGCTTGCCTACATAAGCTGCCTTCACAAATCTCTTTCAATAAATATCAACAATTATAACCAAGATATACTGGGAATCAAACCCAGATCGTCAGGCGCCGCAATTCAGTGCTTTATCCGTTGTACTATCAGGGTGACGTGAAGAAGAAATGTTAAAAAGATGTGTCAAAATAATGGGAAATAAGATAATTGAGTTGTAATAACTCAGTTTCCATTTAAGCAATCGATTTCAAATAATGTGCTAAACCATCTTCTTATCAACTATTTTAAGTTTGTCATGTGTCTTAGTTAAGATGTTCAGATAGCTTGAAGAGAAGCTGAGGTTAGCAATATTAAATCCCACTGCTCATTTTTGAGAAAGTACGATTACTTAAATTGAGTACTTCATCGCTTATTTAAGATGCAATTGTACTCAAACAAAAACTAGTATGTTCAGGTACTCATTTTTAAGTACCTTTTTTTTACAGTGGAAACATTTTGATATTTCAAAATCCCTAAAACTCCAGGGGGAAGCAGTCTATGAGATAAATTGACATTCCATCGTGCAGTGTAGAAGAAGGTAGGCTGTGTAGACTAGGTCGTCCACTAATCCACTCATCACCCCCTGTATACTGGTTGGTGAATGGAGTCACATTTTGGTCATACGATTATCTGTTTAACTGATGTAACTTCAGTTACAATCAACGTATAGAAGCTAGTGTGTGCTTAAATTGAAGAGAACATCGAGTTCTACAATTCCATTTGAATAGTTGACAGATCATTTGTATGAAAATTGTGTGGATGGGAAGTGACACAGTATTCAACCTAGAAATAAAAAGGGGTAGGGCGCTATTGCCAGGAAAAGGACATCCCGTTTTTGAAAAGGAACTTCTTGTTTTTAAAAGGGCACTTCCAAAAAAAGGTTGGGTAGGCGTATCCACCCTTTAACACACCGGAGCCATGTTCAGAGGCATGGGTGCCAAAAATAATCAGCCGTGTAGTGGAATAATCCTTTGTGATCCAAACGCCCTCACGCCTATTCAGTGTGGTATACCCTTCGAGCATGAATGGACTGTAGTAGAGCGAATGTGACGTCTTAATCGTGAAACCAACATCTCAGACAGAATGGCCTCAGACACGTGACTTCTTTTCAAAATTTATGAATGAAAAAACGTTCGCGATTGACTTGTGATTTGGAAATAATAGTAAATCTGTCAATTCATGAAGTATAGGATATTTTTATGAATAAACAATAAAAAAATTATGAATGGATGACGTAGTAAACCACGTGTCTGAGGCCATACATGTTGGCCTCACCTTGATGTGAGCGAGATTATAACCTTATGTTTTCTCTACTATGAAGGATCCATGCTCGAAGGGCATACCACCTCAGTTGTTGCCCTCGTCATATAACCATGGTTAAAAATTACGAGGCAGTGTTGCCGGGTCTTTCTTTCGGGATATCCTATTGGCACCTAATGAGGTTGCGTCGAGCGCCAGCTCATGTGTTCTCTTCATCATCTGAGCATGGCTCAAAAATACGAGGCAGTATTCCTGAGTCGATCCATCAGGAATTGAGATAGACCCAGAACCGTCAACAATAGTACCTTATGCTACTCTAGTGTGACGTTAACCACCAACCAAGAATTAATGTCACCCAAAAGCAACGGGCCGCACTTCAATAAGTGACGATTTTGTAGATTGGTTTTGTTTTGTTAATAAACGTCGCACTAGAGCTGCACAGTGAGCTATTGGCGACGGTTCGGGGTCAATCTCGAAGGAAAGACCTGGGAACACATACACATTCACACACACATTCATACATGCACCTCGTTATTTTAGAACCATGGTCAGATGACGAGGAAACACCTGAACTTGCACCCAACGCCTTCAATAGACGTCGGGACTTTGGACCCCGATCAGATTTATCGTGCACCAGTCCCATATACACGCCAGTATAATTTGTTGGATATTCTGGACGACTTTCTAGTAGTTTTATAGGACGATTTTGTAGAAGATTTGTCTATGAAGCCCAAATTTCATACTGTTCAATTGCGGCGTAGTCAACTTAAACAAGATGAAAAAACAGTCCAAAAAGTAAAAAAATGATGCCAAAAAGTTCAACTTCTGACAAGTGCGGAGATATTTAGCAAGCGCACTTACAAAGTATTCACGACCCAAAACTTTACGGCACGACTGTGATTACCGGATTTTTTCTACATTTCATTACTTTAAAGTTATAAGTGAACGTGACCTATAATAATTAGACCAGACATTTGGACTTTTTTCAACATTGAGGAAAAATAAATATACATTACAACGAGAATTTTGAGAAAGAGAGATAGTTTCCTGTACCGTTAGTTACACTTGAGGATTTGTGTACGATCCAGTTAAAATGACACGCCGTTTCATACAAGAGCGAACTGAAAGCCTTTCTGCTTCATTGCAATTCCGGTCACGTTAACTTCTCTGTTTACGATCACTGATTGCTCCCACTGATACTCACTCCTTTTGGCGTGTATTCAACTGTTCGATAAAGCACTAGGGCACTCGCATTTACCATTGTATATAAAATCAATTGGCGAGGTTTTTTTTTCTTCTTCTGAATTTTTAATGCATACATTCCATTTGGACAAGAAAATGATGTCGAGTTTGCTCTCCTCTTTTAGGAAAGATGAGAGCCCGAGAAAGTTTGTTTTATTGAGGTCGTCCCCGTGGCTTCAAAAAGGTTTGCGAAATCGTTTAAGTTTCTGGTGGTCTATTGATAGTTTTATATCGGGGTTGATGGGAAAGGATCGCCTACTGGAATACCACAAAAAGAGGGGGGGGGGGGCTATCAATTCAGCTATCGAAATGTGTATGGATGTAAAACTTAAATTGTCTGCTTATAATTTTAGAGGAAATTTTTTGTTTATTTTCTACCTTCATGGGATATCTGGTTTAACTGGAGAAAACGAAATACTTTTTTTTCTTCATTCATTGTTTAATATAACATGGAAAAGTATATAAAATTCCTATGATCAGTAAAAAATATCTTAAAACACGCTGTTAAAAATAGGTTTTCAAAAATAAGTAAAATGTACTCATTTATGAGTACATTCGATGAGCCTTATAACTTTAAGTACATTCCTTTCAGAGTCTTATACCTTAGAGTACATTCGATGTTTCTCATGGCTCCGTATACAAAAGTTTCAATTTTGAATTTCAATTTGAAAAAGATATGTATCCAAAACTGAGTACACTGGGTAAAAATGAATAAAAAGAGAAGATACTAGCCTACATAGGCTGCCTTCATAAATCACTTTCAATAAATATCGACAATTGCTACCAAGACTTACCCGGGAATCGAACCGAGATCCTCAGGAACAGCAGTTCAGAGTCTTATCCGTTACACTATCAGGGCGACTTGAAGGAGTAATGAACAAAACAAATGTTAAAAAGGCTTGCCAAAAGAATGGAAAGTAAGATAATTGAGTTGTAATAGCTCAGTTTCCATTTAATAAATCGACATAAAATAATATGGAAAACCATCTTTTGAACGACTATTTTTTGTTTACCAGATCGCTTTGTTGAGATGGCTTGAATAGAAGCTGAGATTAGTAATATTAAATCGATCTGCTCAGTTTTGAGAAAATACGGTTACTTAAATTTGAGTACGTCAGCCCTCATTTACGATGCAATTGTACTCAAAGAAAAACGATTAGGTTCAGGTATTCATTTTTAAGTACCTTTTTTTTGTACAGTGCATGTTCTAACATGTTGATAGGGTTTAACAATGTTTTGGTTGATATAACAATGTTCTTAACTAGGTCAAGGTATTATTTTTTTTTACTTTAATGCTACCCCTTTGTTTTTAAATACTTAACAATCTTTTCCGAGTTGCGTAATTTTAATGACATAGACTGAGAGAAATATGTGTATTATATATATATATATATATATATATATATATATATATATATATATATATATATATATATATATATATATATATATATATATATATATGTGTATATAAATATAAGTAAACTTTTTACTTAATTTGTGTAAAAAGTTTCAACTTTTATTAAATACTTTAAATTGTTTTTTTTGTACATATATAATATATATGTTAAAAGAAGTTCATACATTTTCAGGCTAAAATGTTAAAAATACTTTTTAGATAAAAGATTTTTAATATGTTTGTGAAAAGAAATAAATAAGAATACAAAACAACTTAAGACTTAATACAAGGAATTTCTATAATATTCAACAAAAAACAATATTTACTTTCTGATCAGTTAATGTCTAATGTACTTTTTTAAGGTAGTTTATCTTTCACAATTGAATTTATATTTTACTATTCAAATTATTGTTTAAAACTATAAACTTTCTTGAAAGTATATTTTTTGTATCTTTGATTAGGTTTAACTTCTTTATTCTGAGTATACTATGCAAATGTCAGATTTTTGGTGCACTTGTTATCCTCCACCCAATAAGCATTCAGTTTGAACTTTTTCACCCATAAACTTATTTTAGAATAAAGTAAAAGCATACTCAAACAATATTACGGTTACAATGCAAACGCGCGAATTTTATGCGAAACTGTGTAAACAATTTCATATATGAATACGCAATCACTTTCGTAGATCGAAAATTTAAATTTCTGGTGTAAACATATTTTGCAGTCTGAATTTACTTAAAAAACCTCAAGAATCAGGGTAACTCTATTCTGTTACCTAACATGATACGGAGAACGTTTTCTTAAAATATAAATAAGAGCTTTAAAAAATCCTATATACTATGATGATCCGCTTTATAAATAAATAAGCAGCAGACATATTTTAAGCACGGATAAATTTGTTTTTCTGTAGAATTTAGATATATTTATATAAATCTAAGATAAGTAAGGGAAAATGTGTTACAATTTTGAGAGTTGAATAATGTATAGATATTTCAATATGCAAACTTCAAATCTGTTGTTAAACAGAAATTGAATTTAATAGAGTTATGTGGGTGGCATGACCACCAAGTCATAAAAATTCGAAAATAAATTAACCTCATTTTATCGTTTGGCCAAGTGGAACGGATCCCAGTTTAATATTTTGCTCAGTAATGAATTGAATTGTCGTTCCACTTAACAATATAGTTAATGTGAGTTTCAAACTTAAAATGCTCTTATCGCGAAAATTTGTTTTTAACTGACTGAAAATTGCGCCAACCAAAACCGCCAAAGTTTGCCAAAAGTAGAAAGGTTATTAATTCGAATGTTATGTATTTAAAAAAAAGTATATCGCACAAGATTTCTGTTCTAACTCAGATAATTAGAAAAAAAAAATTGTTGAATAGGGGATGTCTTACTTGGGCACCTTTTGAAAAAATATCTAGTTATCCGGTATTTAATTATCCGGAATTCTTTATTAATCGGACCATTTAAAAAAATATTGTCTGATTTCGAAAATACTTTTTTATTAAATAGAGAAAAATTCACTTTTGCATTTAAAAACAATTGGTTATACGGCTATATCGATTATACGGACTTTTTTTTTTAACAAAATTCTCCGATTTCAATATATTTTCATTGTTGAAAGAAGATTGTACGACATTGTCATTTCGTTCACCCGGCATTCATTAGCATGGATAGGGATTATTTTTACAATATACATTGATATAACAATATACAATAGTTTTGTTTCTCCGGCTTTTATTAAACCGGATCCAAGACGTAGAAAAATAATATGAGCAACAACTCGAATTTCTTAACGAATAATAGCAAGGGGGTTGAAGCGTTTTACTAAATTAAAAACTAAATCGGAAAAATTAAAATAATCTTTAAAAAAAAAAAAAAAAAAAAAAACGACTTTAAGAAAAATGCGCTAAGAAGTAAACAATAATTTTTAATTTTACCAATAAGTTGAAAAAATTAAATTATTTAATATCAATTTTATACTTATTAAAACTTTTTTAAGTTGGTGCCAATTTACAAAAAAAAACATATTTAAATTTTGGCGCCGATTTAAACAACAGTTGTGATAATTATTATAAAATTGATATTAAATAATTCAATTTTTTCAAATTGTTCGTAAAATTAAAAATCATTTTTTACTTTTTAGCGCATTTTTCTTAAGGTCGGCTTTCCTTTTTTTAAAAAAAAGATATTTTATAGTACTTAAAACATTTGGCAATCAAACCTCTTAATTAACCATTGTTTCAAGAACTACCTATTTTCTAAATTATTTAAACTAAATCGTAAGATAACTGTTTTCTTAACGTGCCCCTAGGAATTACTAAGACTTTCTTAACAAATCCCTCTAATTAAAGAAAATTCTTCTTTAAATCCTATGCAGAGGAAAGCTTTTCGTAATGGCTCATTCCATCACTTCTAATCATAAAATGGCGCAACTGGTCGTAATGGAGTGTAAAATGAACAAACTGCTCACAGTGCGAAAATCAGGGCAGCAGAAAATGCCCGAGCCTAGCCCCCCCCCCCCTTTCCCCCCAACTCATTAAAGCCTTATCTACTCTGAGGGTTAAACATTACCATCTTAATATCACGGCAGTCTTGTTAACTTAAAACAAGCGCGTAAGCGTTTCCTGCGTAGTTAACAGAGATTTGGAAAGGGCGACATACATGCTGAAAATGTAGAAATATAAATTAAAAGTTTTTCTTTAGTTTTCTGTGAATATTGCCAGAAAAAGACGAAATGGTTTATTTAAGTTTTTATAGCCATTTATAGTGAAATAGCAAACATTAAAAAACAACAACTGGAAACTAGAGTAATGTGTCCCCTAAAGTGCCCCTTTTTACTGTAAAAAAGTTACTGTACTGTAAAAAAGTTACTGTACTGTTAAAAAGTTACTGTACTGTTAAAAAGTTACTTTATTGTAAAAAAGTTACTGTACTGTTAAAAAGTTACTGTACTGTTAAAAAGTTACTGTACTGTAAAAAAGTTACTGTACTGTTAAAAAGTTACTGTACTGTTAAAAAGTTACTGTACTGTTAAAAAGTTACTTTACTGTAAAAAAGTTACTGTACTGTTAAAAAGTTACTGTACTGTTAAAAAGTTACTGTACTGTAAAATAAGTTACTGTACTGTTAAAAAGTTACTGTATTGTAAAAAAGTGACCTTATACTGTAAAAAGTGACCTTATACTGTAAAAAAGTGACGCTGTAATGGACATATTACTCTAGTTCACAAATCAGTCCTTTCAAATAAGGCACTTTCTTATTCCAGCATTTACGTCCATTATTTGTTTTGTTGTAGTTAAAAACATGTCTGGCTCGCTATGAAATTTGAAATAAGTTTATTACATTTAAAAAAATGTTTGGCATATAACTATTTCTTCTTTATATACTTTTGAATATTGAAAGTGATTAATTTTAAAGCATGAAATAATCGGTTAAAATAAGAAATGTATTGACAAAAACTAAATATTTCATTATATGTAAATATAATTTGATAAGTTGTTTACTTAGTATTTAGTATAATAAATTTCTGAAAATGTAAACAATTAAAATTAATTGGAAAGATGTAAAAATGGGATCTGTTATATGAGGCGTCTAGTTTCAAAACCAGATGGATCCATTTTCATTAATTTTACACGAGACGTCAAAAACGATTGACGGCCACTTATTTTTGGATATAAATCCATGACTTTGATATATATATATATATATATATATATATATATATATATATATATATATATATATATATATATATATATATATATATATATATATATATATATATATATATATATATATATATATATATATATATATATATATATATATATATATATATATATATATATATATATATAAAGTGAAGAGGGAAAAGAAAAAGAGAAAATAAAAAAAAAACGTTTCCAATCATAGAAAAGTGAAAAGTGTGTTATTCCCAATCAAATTCCTATTTATAACACTGCATCATCAATGGGTAGAGCTACACGCCGGGCTTTCTCAGCATTGCCAAACTCCCCAAGAAAAAGAAATTCATTGTAAAAAGGCTTTGGGAGAAATATGTCGATTGTAGTATCTCCAGCAGTATTCTCCCAGCAGGATCAAATTTTGCATCGCTACCGCATAAGTTTGGATGTAATTTCAAAAGTAAGAGCATTTTCTGAAAGCGATTACATCAGCCGACAAGCGCCTGGTATAAAGGATGTGGTAACGATAAGACAAGAAGATGGATCCAAAATTAAAATGCAAATAAGCATTTGAGTTTGTCAATCAATGAAATACATCAAATGTTTTGTTCTAAATTTGGCGAAATAGTAGGTAGAAGCAATTTTGCTCAGCTCAGGCCATATCATGTGATATTTAGCAACAAAATGCCTCACAATATTTGTCTGTGTAAATATCACGAAAACTATATCAATGCTATGAATTTGTTTTATAAATTTGTAGCAGAATACCTGTCGTATAACTATAATTTCATACAGTCTAGTAATATCTGTGAAGACCCAACAGCAAATTGGTTGTTAAGCAAATATTCCGTTGTATAAGTAGTCCTCGAAAAATAGAATACCGCTGTATGGCAGTGTGCCTCAGCGATGTTGATGGCGAGGATGTTAAAATCATGTGTTTAAAATTAATAGGAGAAAGTGGATGAAACAGATATTTCGTATATACACAGTTCAGTAAAATGTTACGTGTTCTACCGACTCCATCATTAGTTATGAAAGGAAACCGTGTCACATATGAATTTAACACTAAAATTGATGTGTTTGAAAAGGCATAGATTTCAGTGTTTTAAATTCTTTTCGGTATTTTGTTATGAAATTTGTTCTTTCATTAAATATTGGGTATTTTTAGAGAACAGAAAAAGTTTTTGGTTTGCATATAAAAACTCTACATATATGCATTTTCATGCAATATATTACTTTCAAATTATTACTAAAATAACAGTAATTTAATTGCTTCATATAAAATGTGAAAAAGTTGGATAAGTTAATCAAAATTCCAAAGGAAATACTGAGAAAATTATTAGAAGAGCATTGTTAGATGATATGTAACCTGAGTTACCAAAACTCTGTAACCTGAGTTACCGGGTAATTAATTAATTAAAAATTCCCAATTTGGATATTTATCTCCCAATGTAAAATTTAATGTAGATTAGAATCCATATTTATTTAGGATACAATTTATTAATTTAAAATTTCAATAAGAGCAGAGTTCGCAGTTTTTAAAGTACCAAGTATATTCCATGTCCGTTTTTGGTAACTTGAGTTACCAGAGAAAAATAATTTATAGTCGGACAATTCTGATACTTATAATATATTTTGATATTTCTAAATTAAGTTAAAATCAGTTCAAAGTTTTAAAAAAATGTATTGTGGTTTTTAAAATTTTATTTTGGGTAGAATTAGCGTGAAATCAGCCAACGTATGTGTCAAATGTAACCTGAGCTACCGTGGAATGACATAATATATATATATATATATATATATATATATATATATATATATATATGTATATATATATATATATATATATATATATATATATATATATATATATATATATATATATATATATATATATATATATATATATATATATATATATATATATATATATATATATATATATATATATATATATATATATATATATATATATATATATATATATATATATATATATATATATATATATATATATATATATATATATATATATATGTGTGTGTGTGTGTGTGTTTGACGTCAGCTGCTGAAAAGCAAGGTAAAAAGTTCACTTTATTTACATTGTGTTGCAATTTCAAACAACTCAGAATTTTAGTTTAAAAAAAAAATCCCACCTTGTAACTTTCTTTTATACCTGCCAAGTTGAGTGCAAATGCTTTTGAAACATTTCTTTACACAAGACAACGAACAATAAACAAACAAACCGGAGAGGGTGGGGGGGGGGGGGTGAAAATCCGGTTACCCTCTTTTCTCGCATTGCCCTCACGGATGCGATTTGGCGGCGATAGGCTCTGTTCAAACACGCCGTCGCTTCTCACGATGAGAGAATAAAAATGGAAACCTAATTGACGAATGAAGTAAAATGGCGCTTTTGGCTTCTTTTTTTCGTCGCGAAGACAATATAGGGCGACCTCTGGAATTCGATTCGGATGGACGGACAACTTAAATACGCGGGAGTGTGTGGTGGAATAGAGAATGAACAAGTCTTGGAGTTGATCGGATAAGGGATGGGCAAATACGCCGCCAAAATTATCGCCAAGTTTCCTTTTATTATGCGAATGGAATTTTTTCAATTGTGTATGTGGGGTGAAAATAGAAACAGTTTCAACTTGTTTGTATACAATATTGACTTTTTTTTTAATCTATTGATTCGAATAAATATTTCAGAATTTATTTTTGTGTTTTTCATATTTATAGATTACCTGAATAAAAAGCGATTACAATATGACCTTTGTGTGTTCGTCTGCACTATTAAAAATAAGTACTCAAAAATAAGTCAAATGTATTCAATTTTGATTACATTCGAGGCTTCTCATATCTCCGAATACATTAGTTTCATTTTTGAAAAAAGACATGCTCTCAAAAATGAGTACAATGGGTAAAAATGAATAAAAAGAGCAGTAGCTTGCTACATAGGCTGCCTTCATAAATCACTTTCAATAAATATCGACATTTACAATCATGACTTACCGGTAATCGAACCTATATCCTCAGGCTCCACAATCAAGTGCTTTTTCCGTTGTACTGCCAGGGCGACGTGAATAAGTTATAAACAGAAGAAATGTTAAAAAGGTGTGCCAAAGGAATGGGAAGTAAGATAATTGAATTGTAATAACTCAGTTTCCATTTAAGCAATCGACATCAAACAATGTGGAAAACCATCTTCTGAATAACTATTTTAAGTTTTCAGGTCGCTTTTTCAGATGACTTGAACAGAAGCTGAGATTAGCAATATTAAATGACACTGCTCATTTTTCAAAAAGTGCGATTACTTAAAATTGAGTATGACATCGCTCATTTACGAGGCAATTGTACTCAGAGAAAAACGAGTATGTTCAAGTACTTATTTCTAAGTACTTTTTTTTTCAAGTGTGATAGCAAGACATCTTAAAATTGGATTAGTTTACAACAACTCATGAAATTTGCTCATATATATGGGAATTCACAAAAATGTTAACATAAATATAAAATTTCTTAAAAAGGAAGCAAGCCGCCATTATTAAATTTTGTAGTTTGAGAATGCTTAAGAACAGCTCAAAAGAGTTTCTTCAAAATTGTTGTGACAGCTTGTTTATTGTTCTTTCAAATCAATGTAAGTGGTCATTCGTTTAATAGTGGGCTAAAGAAAATAAAAGTTAGAAAACTGTGTTAGATCACTATTCAATCCATCTAAGCTAACTTTTTCGAATTCACAGGGAGTTCGCCATCAATATCGTGTTTAACAGTATTTGTCAAACGTTTTATAAAAGGGAAAAAAATGTCTCCATTGTAAAGTAGATGCTATTTAATTCAATCAAATAAGCATTGTACAAAGAATGTACTTTATATCTCTCCACACTTATCATAAGTATGGTATCATTTTGTTCGTCTGGAACTGGTTTTTCAATCTGCTTAAGATTTCTTTTGCTGCAATTGAACTTTAGTGTAATATTTCGTCACCATAGAGAAATTTTCGATAAATCATCATTTTCACTTCACATAATCCTCATACAAATGATTTAAACTATCAACTAGCCAAATGAACTTGTAGAGCTAGTCTTTATTTTTAATTTAAGTACGCACTCGCCATAACCCATTGATTAGGACACCAGTTACAGAGGTTAATCAGGTCAGCATATGCTCGAATTATTGCTCATTTTCCGCTGTATGCAATACAAATGTCAGAGAGGAGAAGTAGACTATTACCCAGGGGCGGCTCGCCCACTACAGCAAGTACAGCCGGGCTGCACCTAATTTTATTATATTTTAAAACTAAAATTATATATATTACTAATTTTCTTAAATGAAGATTAGAATTGGAAATGGAGATTAAATTTCAACTCCAAGTAAAAAAAATCTCCGATAAATAGCAAGCGTGTTTCCGTAATGCACAAATTCAGGAGAAGAAAAAACAAAAACTCCATTCAATCAAAATTGCAGCTAAAAAGCGAAGTTCGAAATCGGCTGCATCGTTGCCATGGCAACCTTACGTAGTATGACTTCCCCAGCACGCTAAAATGGAGGATGTGACGACACAAACGTAGCGCAAAAGGATTTTTTCAAATTAGCTGTACTAGGAATTTCGAATAAATGATTGGTTCATTGCTGAATCGGCGAGGCGGGGTGGAGGAAAACGATAATGTTTAGTTACATGTTTTCGGCTGCACTAACATTTTTGACCACGGGCCGCCACTGCTATTACCAAATCACGTCGATGTGGCACACCTTCTTCTACGCGATGGTAGGTAATTTATCCCCATGAACTGATTCCCATGGAGTTATACAGCATTGAAATATCAATACTTTGGGGATCGCGCAAGTTTCTGCCAACGACCGCAATAACCGGACTGACTTTAAAGACGTTCAATCACTGTTGTAAAGCACCATATGTCCTTTCTGTTAACATACCAGTAAAGATAAACTCCTAACACCACAAAAGTATTAAACTGGTATTTACTATTATGCATCATAATATATCATTTTTAGCTCTATTTTAAAAGACAGCCTAATACTTAATTATTAGAATAACTGCTTTAGTTTGAGTCATATTAAAAATATATTTTCTAGTTTCATACTTAAGCCTTCTTTGGATAAATTTCTTCTATGGTTATACTGTTCTGGAAGTCTGTTAACATTGCTCTGGACTCGCTCGCATTCTTTTACTATTTTACAATTTTTACTATTCTTGCTGTGTTTTTAATCAGTAGTTAGATCCTAAAAGAAAAAGTTTACGAACGCTTCGACTTATTTTTCTGACTGTTTTAAAGTAACAAAAAGAAACAATTCTTGGGTACGTGGGAACGTACGTTCTTATTTTTTTAAGTGTAAAAGCGACGTGATTTCCCTCGTCGAAACTTCTCTGATTTTAATGCATCTACAATCGCAGCCTCACTTCAAGAGCCAATCTAAGAAAATGCGTCTAACATTGCTTTAATTTCCCGCAACACACTTTTAAAAATAGACACTCAAAATAAGTCAAATGTACTCATATTTGAGTACATTCTATGCTTATCATGGCTCAGAATACATAAGTTTTAATTTTTAAAAAGACATGTATTCAAAAATGGGTACAATGAATAAAAAGAGTAGATGCTAGCCTACATAAGCTGCCGTCAAAAATTCCTTTCAATAAATATTGACAATTACATCCAAGACTTACCCGGAATCGAACCCAGATTGTTAGGCACCGCAGTTTAGAGCCTTATCCGTTAAACTACCAGGACGACTTGCAGAAGTTATAAACAGAAGATATGTTAAAAAGGTGTGCCAAAAGAATAGGAAAGTAAGCTAATTGAGTTGTAATAACGCAGTTTCCATTTAAGCAATCGACATCAAATAATGTGGAAAACCATCTTCTGAACACCTATTTTAAGTTTGTTATGTCGCTTTGTTAAGATGAATGTAACAGAAGCTGAGAATAGATATGTTAAATCACATTACTCATTTTTGAGAATTTACGGTTACTTAAATGTGAGTAATTCATCGCTCATTTACGATGCAATTGTACTCAAAGAAAAACGAGTAGGTTCAGTTACTCATTTTTAAGGATCTTTGTTGTTGTTTTTACAGTGCACAAACAACCCATTTTAGCCGAGTTAGTTTTGAATTTAAGATGGAACGTTCAATTCCACATAACGTGCGATTTGATTTGCTTTTTGAGAATTTACGGTTACTTAAATGTGCGTACGTTATCGCTCATTTACGAGGCAATTATACTCAAAGAAAAACGAGTAGGTGCAGATACTCATTTTTAAGTATCTTTGTTTTTTTACAGTGCACAAACATTCCATTTTAGCCGAGTTAGTTTCGAATTTAAGACGTGGAACATTCGATTCCACCAAAACGTCCGTTTTGATTTGCTTTTTGAGAATGTACGGTTTCTTAAATGTGCGTACGTCATCGCTCGTTTACGATGCAATTGTACTAAAAAAACCGAGTAGGTTCAGATACTCACTTTTAAGTACCTTTGTTTTTTACGATTCACAAACAACCCATTTTAACCGAGTTAGCTTCGAATTTAAGACGAAACGTTCGATCCCACCAAAACGTCCGATTTGATTTGCTTTTTCTTAAGAAGATTATACTTCAAGTTAAACGAAGCGAAACGTTCAGAGGAAAGATATATGTCATCGCCGCACAATAAAGAGCTCTCTTAAAAATAAAGAAATCAGATCTCAATGCGAGAAATAAATGGATATATGATTTCGCATAAAATCTACATACGACTGGACCTCCTTCAGAGCAGTTTTCAAGAAGCCAATTCATCATATCACAAAAGACTCGGCTGTCTCTCCATCTATCATCCTGACAACGCATAAATAGTTCGAATGGAGAAGAAAACCATATTCGAGTTAAAACTGCCCGCTGGAATCTATTATTATGAAGTGGAAGCGGTGCAATCGAGGAGAAACGGTACTGGAAATAAATCGTCTTGTGTTGTTGTGAACATGGGTTATTTTATTAGTTAGTTAGTTAGAAGTTATTTGAGAATGGGTTTCGGATTTGTGTAGCATTGTTGCATAAATTGTAACTTGGGTCTTTAGGATTTTCGAAATATTGTTCTGTTTCGTTCGTTGTGGTTAACTTGAATGTTGTATTATTTTGTCCGTGGGAAGTTTGAATGGAATGTTGTTTATTTTGAGTCGTTGCTGATTCCGAAATTAATCTTTGTAAGTTTATTTTTGCACTTTTTTATCTTTATGCAGTGATGTTTTCGGAAGTTTTGTTTAGTTTAATTGTATTGTTTTCCTGTTGGACTAGCTAAAATACACGTATTTCATACTAGTATTTGTTCTTTTTTTTTAATAATTGGCGTTAAGAAAATAATTTCTAGGAAAGTACACTGTAAAAAAAAGTACTTAAAAATGAGTACCTGAACATACTTGTTTTTCTTTGAGTATAATTACATCGTAAATGAGCGACAACGTACTCAAACTTAAGTCATCGCACTTTCTCAAAAATAAGCAGTGTGATTTAATGTTGCTAATATCAGCTTCTTTTTAAGCCATCTTAATAAAGGGACTTGACAAACTTAAAATAGTTGTTCAGAAGATGGTTTTCCACATTATTTGATGTCGATTGCTTAAATGGAAACTGAGTTATTACAACAGAATTATCTGACTTTTTATTCTTTTGCCACATCTTTTTAACATTTATTCTGTTTATAACTTCTTCAAGTTGTCCTGGTAGTTTAACAGATAATTGTCTGGACTGCGGTTCCTGCGAATCTGTGTTCGATTCGCGATAAGTCTTGTTTGTAATTGTCGATATTTATTGAAAGTGATTTATGATGGCAACCAATGTCGACTAGCATCTACTCTTTTTATAAATTGTACTCATTTTTGAGTATATGTTCTTTTTCAGAATTGAAACTTACGTTTTCGAAGTTATGATAAGCATCGAATGTACTCAAAAATGAGTACATTTTATTTATTTTTGAGTACCTATTTTAAAAATGTGTTGATGCTAGAACCTACTAGGGGATCGCTGGGGTACTGAACAAAATATTCGCATACTTTGAAATTCATCTGATTTTAAACAAAAATTGCATCGCAACAGCCATTGCAAAGAATTCTTTAATTGTTACAATTTCGAATTACATACAGGGACCGTTTAAGGAATTTTTTAGCACAAGCAAGCATAATTTTGTTGCTCCTTTCTTTATTGAGCAAGGTAATATTTTTTAACCAATTAGACAACTTGGTAATGCTAAAAAATTTACTACACTTGTTAAACTAAATTTGTAAATTCTAGTATAATGTAGACATCTTTCTAGTAAGGATATTAACTTTAAATTAAATATATCATGAAATTAAAATATTGAGATATTTATAAAAATAATGAAACAATATAAAATAGAACACAATCTACGTCAATCTTTTTTTAAACTCACACTTTGGAAACCTTCCTAAGGTTAGCGCCCTAAGCGACCCCTTTTTTCTCTTGGGTCTTAAGCCGTCCCTAACTATATATCGTCTTAAATAACCATTCTTTTTTCTTCGAAAAGATTTATTTCTCTTAGTTAATTTTTACTTTTTTTATTTGTATCCGTTTCAATGTAGCGGAAATAAAATAAATTGCGGGTTTTATGTAACCCCAAGGAGTCGTCGCTGCGGTGACAGGTGCATTGCATATAAATGTCTCCATGCACAAATTTATTCCTTTACCACGAATATTCTTTGAGGGTGTAACAGATGCTAAATTTGCATGCCATTTTCAGATTTAGTATGGAGTCGAATCCTAAGGCACCTGTGCTGAAATGGTGTATGAATTAAATATTATAATGGAGTTTTCGAGTAAATTGCTTTAATGGGGGTAGGATCGTTAAGGTTTTTTTGTGGCCTAAATTTTTTGGTGAACCAAACCATTACACAGGGAATTTCCAACAATTTGGATAACTTCTAGATTGAAATTTGTAACTTTGTATTTGAAATTAAATAACTCTATCTAAATTTAAATCCTACCTGAAAAAAAAGTGTGGTTGTAAGTAATTTTTATATAATGTAAAAATAAGATTGAAATAAAATAATGTTTTTCATTTTTTTCCTATATATTAATGTAATGTTCTTTTTAGAAACCAGCTGTTTTACTTTTTACTATTTTGTAGTAATACATGTAAAAAGTAGGTGTTAAACGTCTCACAAAGTGTCATCAAAATTAGAAATATTATAAGATAAATTTGCTTTAACTTAAAATTAGAAATATTGTAAGAAAAATGTGCTTTAACTTAAAATTAGAAATATTCTAAGATACGTTTGCTTTAACTTAAAATTAGAAATATTCTAAGATAAATTTGCTTTAACTTAAAATTAGAAATATTATAAAATAAATGTGCTTTAACTTAAAATTAGTAATATTATAAGATGAATTTGCTTTAATTTAAAATTAGAAATGTTATAACAAAAATGTGCTTTAACTTAAATTTAGAAATCTTCTAAGATACGTTTGCTTTAACTTAAAATTAGAAATATTATAAGATAAATTCGGTTTAACTTAAAATTAGAAACATTATAAGATAAATTTGCTTTAGCTGAAAATTAAAAATATTATAAGACACATTCGCTTTAACTTTAAATTAGAAATATAATAAGATAAATTTGCTTTAAATATAAAATGAGAAATATTATAAGATTAATTTGATTTAACTTTACATTATTCATAAAGGAATGAAATGCGAATAACCAACCAAGTAATACAGAAAAATATTTGTTTATCAATGTTGTTAAAATATTTGCAAATACCAGCATAATTTAATTTGTAATAAATACTATAACATTCCAAGTTTAACATCAGACGAAGTCTTTTAAATTGAAAAAAACCTTTTCAAATATTAAAATGTATCAATATTTTTATATTAAAGAATACAAATATAAAATGTAAAGCAGTTTTAAATTACTAGTTCATACTTAAATCCCTTTGTTCATATTTCATTCCATTTGTATTACAAAAAGTATCTGTATACTAAAAATGTTTAAGCTATGCCTGTGTTTTCCTCAAAATATTAAAATATTCGACAAAAGTATTTGAATAATAAATCCATTTAAACCCGAAAAGTTCCTTTGCATTTAAAATCATCACCTTTACAGCAACCTTATTAAATATGTAAAGATAAACCAACTATCTTTTTTAATTCCTAACCTGGCAAACCTTCTGTTTTTAAAAAAAGCTGTTTAAGGTGTAACTTAAACAGTTGAATGATAAAAATTAACAAAAAGTGTTAAGTACCAAACTTAAACATTCTAAGTTATTTTTCCAATTCTAATAGCAAAACCCTTTGTCAATAACTTACAAACGATAATTAAGTTACTAAATTCCGGGGAAAAAAAGTTTTAGTGCGATTATTTTAATTTATTTATGCTAGATATTTTAAGCCCTCTGTTATTTAACATGACACGCTCATCAACAAGAAAATTGATTCTGTAAATCTTGAGTAATTTATTTTTGTAATTATTTCAAATTTACTTAGGATTATTCTCAATTGGGACGAAAGAAAAATGAAGAATGTGGAATTATTGCTTGCATTTTTATACGAGTCAATTTGTGATATAATTACTGCTTTATCATAATTCTACTTCAAGACGACGTCGCATTCTTTTATTTTTATTCTTCTTTGAGTATTAATTTATTTTTTTTACTGGATATTGGACTAATTAAAGATTCGCGTTTGGAAGACAATATGTTATACTAATTAGATCGAGAATTAAGTATGACTAGAGTTATATTAGATTTTTTTTAATAATTCAAATACACTCTCGTTACCAGATTGGTTAATCAAAGAAACAATAAAAAAATCGAACTATTATAGTGTCTCGTATTAATTTAAAAATGTACTTTTAATTGAATAGTTTATTTAATTCTTATAAGAACTTACCAGCGAATTTTTTAGCCAAATAATTTTTTAAAATATAAATTTAACGTAACTTTGGGGCCGTCTATAAATTATGGTATACTTTTACTGTATATTTTTGACCTCCTTCCCCCCCCCCCCCCCTCCCTTATGTCACAAACTGCCACAATACACCTTCCTCCCCCCCTCAGGAGGCTCAAGCCCTCCCCACCCCTTCCAATTGTAAAAAAATTCTATTTTTTTTATAATTAATATTTTTTGCTAATTAGATTAACTGCTAATTAATAATGACTAATTAGCGTAAGTGCTAATAAGCGTTTAATTTTTTTTATATTGGTAAATATTCTATTCATTTCCAATATTGAAAACAAGTTTTCAACTAAAATTATTTATATTATCCCTATTTCACTAAAATTTTGCGCACTCTTTAGACAGGCGCAGATTGTGTCGCTTGCTTACTGGACCGGATTTTAGGCATAGGGGTCTGCACCACACACATAGAAAAATTAACTTACGTAAAAAAATACTAAAAAAGGATGACAATCCAAATCCTATGAATATGGTATACTACAACCTTTTCATGATGGAGAAAAATTATATTTTTCTTAACAAATTTGTGCAATGTAAACATATCCTAATACTTTTAAGTTATTTTTTTTAAATATTTTAATTTATGATAATTACATTGGCATTTTTTAAAATTTATTTTTCGGAAATCAATTGCTTTCATTTTTCTTAGAACCATTTGTAATACAAAGACGATTGCAATGTTATTATAATTTTCATAGGTTCCAGAATGCCATCGCATTTTCAGATTCCTTGAAATCTTTAAAAGTTTGTAAAATAGTATTGGAAATATACAAAAAAACAATGTGCCCCACTTTCATTGGTACATTTAAAATTGATTTAGTTTGCAGTTCTGTAATATTTATTTTTAAAAAAATCAAACATCCTCGTATTCCCCTCCACTCCTCCCCCCCCCCACCCACCCCCTCATTCCCTTTAATCGGGGAGGGGGAGGGAGATTCAGCCTAGGACTCACTCACTCTAAATCCCGCCGTCTGCTTTTACTGTATTATAAAACAAATAAAAAAAAATGTAGTATGGAAAATGATTTCCATTGCACTAAAGAGCAATAAGCTGCCAATTGAGGAACTCCTTCCCTGAAACCACCGATATTGGCAACCCGCCTACTTTCGGTATTTTGTAGGAAGAGGTTCATCAACTCATCTTTTACCTCACGGCCAGGTTCAACGCCTTCGCGGTGATTCGAATTCACGCTTTTGGCTTAATAGGCGCCAACAACAACAAGAAATCGAAGAAGACAGGCAACATCGCCCGCGTTACATGAATATTATTACTAGAACTTAATCCAATATCTAAAAAAACTACTCACAGGTGAAGAGTAAAGAAGTAAAAACAAGACTGAAAAATATTCTGAAATGTTTTCGCGGCGGAAGGAATAAAAATGACATGATCTTTTGAATAGATTTAGGAATATTTTCTCATGCTCCTAATTTTGGGAATGATTTGTGGTTTTGCCGTCTGTGGAAGTCTGCCAACGCATTATAAATCTTACGTTTGAATAATTCAAATATGTTTGAGACAAGCAAGGCTTAATAGAGTTACAATGGTATACAATTTCTGTGAATGCACATTTTCTTTATATTTCGCGCTTTGGAATTAATTGTAGCAACTTGCAATCTAGAAAGGATATGTTGTAATAAATTATGGAGTAAATGGTTGAAACCAGCTTGCTAAAATTTCATTCGCCAAGATTAAACTCACGTCCAATATTCTAGATTTTGTCATAAATATTTTTTATTCATATAAATGCAATGCCGAATTTTAGTGAGAAAAAAAGCATTGGCATTTCCAACGAAATCTCTAAACAATAATGAAGTAGACACATTTTTCTTTATTTGAAATTTCGTAAGATGTCTATAGCAACTAAAAAAATCCGAGAAAAAATATGTGGATCATATTGATCTAGATATATAAATAAGTAAGCCCTCTTTTTTTTCTGTTAAAAGTAACAGTTTTTTTCGAAGGATTTTCATGGTTATTTTTCAATGAAAGCTTATTCTCATGATTCCTTTTTCAATTCTTTGTATATATGTTTAAAAATCTGAAGCGTTGTAATTTTATGTTCTGTATATTTTTAATTTTCCCTAGAAATCTGCTTTTGTTTCTTACTAGCAGGATTTAGTTTTAATATAAAATTATTTTTTTAAATATTTTCGATTATGCATTATTAATATAAATGTTAAAAGAAATGGTTTTAATATTTTACGACTTTAAACATGCATTTAAATATTTTATTTATTTTTTAACTATTTTTAATTGTCATAAATTGAAAGTAATTACCCTTTTATTACATATTTATAATTTAATTAAAGAGGAACATTACTTAGACGGTAACTTAAAATACTTCACTATACACTATAAATAAA
The DNA here is from genome assembly GCA_963932185.1 of Troglohyphantes excavatus. Classification (NCBI taxonomy): domain Eukaryota; kingdom Metazoa; phylum Arthropoda; class Arachnida; order Araneae; family Linyphiidae; genus Troglohyphantes; species Troglohyphantes excavatus. Next base: position 18,621,515 of record OZ010668.1, on the reverse strand, counting down.
AGGTTCCTATAAATGAATAACTGAAATACTCGTTTTTCTTTGAGTACAATTGCATCGTAAATGAGGGATGACCGTTCTCAAATTTAAGTAATTGTACTTTCTAAAAAATGAGCAGTGATTTAACATTGCTAATCTCAGCTTCTGGTCAAGCTGTCTTAACAAAACGACATGACAATTTTAAAATAATTGTTCAGAAGATGGTTTTCCACATTTTTTTTTTATGTCGATTGCTTAAATGGAAATTGAGTTATTACAACTCAGTTATCTTAATTTCCCATTCATTTGGCATAACCTTTTTCATATTTCTTTCGTTTATAACTTGTTCACGTCGACCTGTTATTACAACGGATAAGGCACGATACTGTGGTGCCTGAGGGTCTGGGTTCGATCCCCGGTAAGTCTTGGTTATAATTGTTGATATTTATTGAAAGTGATTTATGAAGACAACCTATGTATGCAAGCAACTGCAGTATTTGTTCATTTTACTCTTTTTTCAGTATATGTCTTTTTCAAAAATGAAACATGTATTCAGAGCTATGATGAGCATCGAATGTACTAAAAAACGAGTACATTTTCTTATTTTTGAGTACCTATTTTTAACAGTTTAGATAATAATTTCTTTAATGAAATTTTAATTTAAAATTGCCCATTAATATTCAAAATTAATTTATACAAATAGAAACAGTGACGACTAACTACAAGCTCTAAGCCCAGCAAGACTGATCCCGTTTATCAAATTCTAACAATTTATCCAACATCGTTCCAGCTGTTTATTAAAACTACCTGAATTAAAAATCCCTTCAGGCAAACTATTGCATTTACCTATTACTCTATTATAAAAGCAACGCTTTCTACCTACCTGTTTAAGTATTGTTTTATATAACTGGTACCTGTGACCTCTAGTCCATGTATTCAATTTTATGCTTTCAACATCACCCGATTTATTAAATTTAAATATCTAAATAAGATCCCCTTTAATCCTCCTCTCCTCGAGTGAATACATGTTTGAAGATCTAAGTCTGTCGCACAGTTCATTACCGAAGTATCTTGAACCAATTTCGTAGCCCTATGCAAACCTGTTCTAACAAATCGATGTCTTTAATAAGATAAGGTGACTAAAATTGTACTGCATAATCTGTTGTTTTGTTTCTGAAAGTTGTTTAACTATAGTGCATTAAATCTATACTTGATAATTGCAACAACAGTAAATAATTTTCCAAATATGATCTATGGTTGGGAAATTTATTTGCAGTAGAATTAAATTCGGAAATAGTTGAAAATGTAAGCATGAAATTATTAAAACTTAATAGTTTTTTTATTTGGATATCTATATCCATTCAATGTGCCCCAAGTAGTTAGGTTTGAAATAAAGATATTGAAGGCAAACCAATGTTTTCTAATGAATTATTTTAAAAATATTTAATAATTTTAAGACCATTTATCGAATGTATACTAATTATTTCCTATTATTAAATATATTTTGACAAAAAAAACACAATTATACTGTTTTTTATTTGTTATGCAATCGTATGTCATGGAATTTGAAAATTATGACATGAAGCGTTTGCGTTTATTACAAACTAAGGCTACAAAATTTAATTTGATACAATAAGATATCAATTAAAATTTCAAATCAGAATTTAAGACCATATAAAAGGGAAATATATCAAATTTTGAAAACTTAAGAGCTTGATACATGCATTGTATCATCCCAGGAAAAGAAACTGCTAAAATGTCAATTTTTATATTCGGTGCTTGCAACCTACTTTAACCGCTTGCTCATATATAAATATATATGCTGCAATTATATTCCATCAAACTATTTGCAATTGCTTTCGAAATTGGGTTCTTGTTAAAATTTAATAATACAGCACTCTTGAAATAGAAAATCGCCGAACCACGCTTTTTAAAAATTATACATGTTCTGTATTCCGACGTAGTAGAACATGGTGGGAGATCTCGTTGATTCGTTTGTTAAAAGTGGAGTGCCACAGTGTTCTGTCTTAGGTCCACTTTTATTTATTATTTTTAAAGATGATATTAGTTGGGAGATTGGGGGCAAGGATTGCAGATGATTTAAAAATTGTGGGGACTGTGAACAGGAACTTCTGAGGAACAAATAGAGCAATTACAAAGTGATTTAACAAAAATATCAGAATGGGCTGTTAAATGTGGTATGTCTTTTAATATCAGTAAATGTCAAGTTTTACACATGGGTATCAAAATTAAAAAGGCTGCATATGTTTTACAGGGGGCAAAAATAAAAAATAACGGTATAGTAAGTGATCTGGGCGTATTAGTCAATGAGGATTTTAAAATAAGTCATCGATGTACAGTGGCTAGAATGTTGGAGTACATTAGGAAAAAGAGTTTCATCAAAATCTAATGATATTATCTGGCTATTGTACAGAGGTTTGGTAAAGTCGCATCTTGAATATGCTGTACAGTTTTGGTCACCATATCTTAAAGAAAAACAGTGAATTGTTAGAGAAAATTCAGCACAGGGCTACTAATATGGTCCAAGGGTTTTCATGCATGAATTATGAAGAATTGATTAAGAAATTTGAATATGCATATTCTGGAAGAGAGAACGGTTAGGGGAGATTTGATTCAACTGTTCAAATTTATCAAACAAAGGGATGTGGAGGGTTTAGATTTTAATATGAGTCATAGAACGAGAGGTCATGGGTTTAAGTTAAACAAATCGCATTTTAATCGGGAAGGGAGAAAACACTATTTCTACAATAGGGTAATAGACAAATGGAACAACTTGTTATTAAATATTGTTAGTTGTAAAGGAGTTTTAAGAAGATGTTAGATATGCATTGGGGGATAGTTAAGAGGTACTAGATGGACCAACCTTGTTGGGCCTTGAGCCTGCTGTTGGTCGTCAATATTTGTATTTGTAAGTTCTCTAATTACATGGAGGTGAAAATGTCAAATAGTGAACGTTTAAAAAAAAATTCGTGTTCAAAAAAGAGCGAAAAATTTCTTTCGTTCACAAAACAGTGTGTCATAAATAACTTGCAAATTGCCATTCCTTCCACCTGTTCAATCCAAAACTAACTAATTCTATTTTTCAGGACATCTGCAGAACTTTAAATATCCAACAAGCAGTACGTCAGGATTTTAAAAACCGAATACGCACTTCCTCAAACCCGCTATCTCTATCAAAACCGTTTTATGGCCGCAGCTCGTTCCCAAAACACATTTCCCCCATTATCTAATAAAGCGATAAATATGCAGCAATTTTGTTTCTGTTACTCTGCTGCGAAGTCGCTCGCCAAAAGTGCAGCTTTAATGAAGTGTCGTCTTCTTTTCCCCTCCCCAAAAATAACAGAGTTTCCCCGCTCCTTTAAAAGCTTTCACTTCGGCTAAAACCAATTAGCGGCTGAAATATTTTAACGAATACCGACGCAGCTGTTGACAAACTCTCCGGCTCGGAAACTCGTTTGGGAGACGGCGGTGATAGGACATTCAAAGCTATTGGGATATTCCGATGGTAAAAATCGAATTAGTATTTGGATGAGAATGTTAAGCTAAAATAAGAGGTGGGGACGGTTTACATCGATATGTCGTTGGCGTATTGAAAACTGTCGACTAATTAAACTTGTCTTGAATTGAGATCGGTGATTAATTTTATGGATTTTAAAAACATTTTATCAAGAGTATTTTTGTGTCTAAAGTACTACACGATCTTTGTTTGTGTACATATATTTTTGTGGGTTTTTTACGGTTTTATGCAAACTTGAATAATTTGAGCGACCTCCTTTTCGCAGCTAACCCCTCAATTGCAAAAATCGCTTGGAGTGTTAGGTATTTCAGCCTTTATGTAAAGGTTCGAGCAATTGAGATACTTTTACTACTTTTACGGTTTTCTGCAAACTTGAATAATTTGAGCGCTTCCTTTTCGCAGTAAACCCCTCAATTGCAAAAATCGCTTGGAGTGTTAGGTATTTCAGCCTTTATGTAAAGGTTCGAGCAATTGAGATACTTTTACTACTTTTTACAAACGATATGCTGCTAACTATTCCTCTGATATGAGATTCCTTATTTTTAAAAAATTGTTGAAAGCATCATGAAGACAACTTCAGAATGTCTCTTTTGGCTGTTTAAAAATCAATGTTTTTCCCACAAAGTTCCAGACAAATGTATCAATTTTTAATTATTCAAAAACAATTCAAGTCATGAATAGAAAATTTTACAGTAATTACTTTTAAGTAATTTTACTTTAAAAATAAAAACACCCACTGTTCTTTCTTGTAGTATCAATTTTACATTTCAGCAAAAGCAATGTCGAAAGCTTTTGTAATGAAATTAAAAAAAAAGGGCAATTTTCGTTGTTCAGGCACAGAATGTATCCTTGACGAAAACAACAATCCAATTTAAATTGGGTCCAAGGATAATGCTCCTGTTATTTAATTTTACTTTTTAATGCACGTTCAGATAGGAAATATCCCTTTTGGAAGCAGAAGGGTATTCGTAGGAATCGGAAGGATCTAGAGTAATTGAACAAGAAGCAATTATATGGAATAAAAATCTTTGAAAACAATTGCAATTTATTTTATATAAAATCCCTTTTTTTAAAGTTCAGGTTGTGAAACATATGCAGAGTTTCTTTGTACAAATAATGAGCTGGAATCGTCAAATACTATTTTAATGATGTAAAATATCCAGGGTTGTGTGTGTGCATTGGCGGTTCCAGGGGAGGGGCGCAAGAGCCCTTGCCCCCCCCCCCGCCCCAGACCGGACCACTTATGTTTACCCCTATACTGTTAAAAATAGGTATTCAAAAATAAGTAAAATGTACTCATTTTTGAATACATTCAATGCTTATCATGGCTCTGAATATATAAGTTTCAATTTCGAAAAAGACATGTTCTTAAAAAGGAGTACAATGTGTAAAAAAGAATAAAAAGAGCATATCGTCGCCTCAGAGCAACAGTAAGACATCTAAAAAAAACGAAAATGAGTTTTCGGTCTTTCTAATATTACCAAATGTGCCTTTATTTAGTGGAACCCTCGAACACTTTTATGTCTTCTTTGAAATCCCTGAACTACAGCCTTAGATATTCAGTATTGAAAAAACCGCAAATTTTAAAATCAATTTTATAGGTAACTCTGTTTTTGTTCTCTGAAGCGACGATATGCTAGCCTACCTTCATAAATCATTGTCAATAAATATCGACAATTACAACTAAGACTTACCGGGAATCGTACCCAGATCTGCTGTACCGCTGTCCAGAGTCTTGTCCGTTAGGCTACCAGGGCGACGTGAAGAAGTTATAAACATAAGTAACGTTAAAAAGGTGTGCCAAAAGAATCGGAAGTAAGATAATTGAATTGTAATAACTCAGTTTCCATTTAAGCAATCGATATCAAATAATGTGGAAAACCATCTTCTGAACAACTATTTTAAGTGTGTCAAGTCGCTGTTAAGGTGGCTTGAACAGAAGCTAAAATTAGCAATTTTAAATCAAACTGCTCATTTTTGCGAAAGTACGATTACTTAAATTTGAATACGTCATCCCTCATTTACGTTGCAATTGTACTAAAAAAACGAGTACGTTCATGTACCCATTTTTAAGCAGCTTTTGTTTCACAGTGTATGTAATCGTGGAAGATTTATGTAGGTAAAAGAAATTAGTACAACTTTTGTCCTGTTCTACAAAATGAGGAATTCAAGCATTAACAACAACCACTAAATCAATCTAACATGCAATGAATGCCATCTCTGACCTCTCAAATAATCACAATATCACAACGTCTTTACCTAAATAGCAGACCCCTTCATCCTCTTTACACGGTAGCGATGACCATCAAGGTTTGGGGTAGATAGGCTCGCGTGTTTAAAGTCACGTTATTACAATAGGATAAATGGCAATATTGCATTTCTGTGATGGTCCCCTTTGTTTGACTAATGACTTTCTAATAATTTGGCAATACTATATTTCATCGGTAACGTTAGCCAAAATTTAATAAAAGTATTAATTATTGAAAGATAAAGCCAAAAATTTAGGAATTTAACAAAAAAAAATGCTAATTGGACAAGTATTTACGCATATTGTTGACTTATTATTTAATTATACATGTTATTTACTTCATCAAATAATTAATGACTTAATATTTATGAAAAGAAAATTGTTTACATTTATTTCGGGAGGGGTCAGGTTCACATGTATTTGTCCCCCCCATTGAGTACATCTTTGTACTCTGCCACCCCCAGAATTTTTTCTGGATCTTCCTATGTGCATATATATATATATATCTATATATATACATATATATATATATATATATATATATATATATATATATATATATATATATATATATATATATATATATATATATATATATATATATATATATATATATATATATATATATATACATATATATATATATATATATATATATATTTCAAAGAAATGTGTATGTCATATTTTTGTAGTTTAAAGAATGGTAAAATTTCTCTAACCGATTCGGCCAAATATAACAAATACTTTAAAATACCATCTTTTCTAAACATGTTTACAATGTTGCTTTAATTTGTTCAACTTGCGAAAATAATTTTGCTCTTTGTAGCACTGCTGCTTGTGCTAAGTGAAGTATAATATTTTGTTTCTAGTAAAATCAATTAAGTAAAAAAATCGAAATCATTTTTGAAATTGCATGAAACATAATTGCAATCGGGGTACAGTGTAAAAATTACCTAACATTTTTAGAAACAAGATATTGTTAAATTAAATCGGAAAGAATTGTTGAAGCTAAAATATGCTAATTCAATGCTATTTAAAAATGTATAAGTAACACGACTCAATTTGTTGAAAAGTGAAAAATATTGCATCGAACATTTTATCGAAAAAAAAATTTATCTACATAAATATTCTTTTTACCACAAATTGTCCTTGATAATCTTGCCGAACTTAAAATCACGCATTTTTCGAAAATCTTTAGAGATATCTGCAACACGCGTTTATTTTTGAAAAATTAGTTCATTTTGACAAATAACAGAAATCTATTCTAATTTAAATATTTAATTCTCAATTACACATTTTCTACCATCTGTTTGCAATCATCAACAAATAAAACTTAAAAACCTACGAATATCATGAAGTAATTTTAATCCTTAGCGTCTACAATATAAATGGCATTGAAATTAGATACTTTATTTGCCCAGTTTGAAACATTACTTTATTAAACAATCTGTAAAATCATACTGTTTTTTTTCTCCCGTTTCGAGACTTATTTAAAAATTTATCTTCTTAAAATTACCGGGTGGTTCAGTTTCTAATCTTCATTATGCGTGAAAGCCGAATTAGAGTTTTAGTTTTAGAGGTAGACTCACTCACCATCTGGCATTATTCCAGGGAAAAAATCCTCTTTTGAGAACGAGTATGGGATGCGCTCTATCAGGTTCACTTCAATTAACTCGCAGGTGTTTTTATATTTGAAAATGATCTGGCGTATTGCTGTTGGGTTCCATTGTTTGATAGTGGGTTGGAAAGTACATTTTATTCACTGAAATTATTATTATTATGATTGATTGCGTCAGTTTATGGGAATGGCACGCAGTCATGGAAAGAGGACATTCAAGTATCATTTTTGTTGAAAATTCAATATTGACTTTTAATTTTTTGTATGATCGTTATATATCCGAAATAAAAAATTAATTTTAAATAAAAGTAATAATAATAATATTATTAACGATAATGACATAAATAACAATAATAACATCAATAACAATAATAATAACGTCAGAAGTAATAACAACAATAATAACAATAAACAAAAACAACAAGACCCAAAGTCAAGAGCAAGAACAGTTACAATAAAAACAATAACGATAAAACAATAACAACAATAATAACAAAAACAATAACAATAATAACAAAAAACAATAACAACAATAATAACAATAAACAAAAAGATAACAATAATAATAACGTCAGAAGTAATAACAACAATAATAATAATAAACAAAAACAACAAGACTCAAGAGCAAGAACAGTTACAATAAAAACAATAACGATAAAACAATAACAACAATAACAATAACGGTAAAACAATATCAACAATAACGATAAAGCAATAACAATAACAACAATAAACAACACTAACAATAACAAAAAGACCATGAACAATAATAACAACCATAATTACAGCAATAAGAATAACTACAGTATTTTTTAACTACAACAACATAAAAAAAATACAACAATGGAAACAATTGTTGTTATTGTTGTTATTGCGTTAACTTTTTAATTGTATATGAACATAAGTTACATGGCAATTTTACCTTCTGTTCAAGCCATCTGAACAAAGCTGCCTGACAAAATTAAAATAGGTGTTCAGAAGATGGTTTTCCACATTATTTATGTCGATTGCTTAAATGGAAACTGAGTAATTACAATTCAATTATCTTATTTCCCATTCTTTTGGCAGACCTTTTTTAACATTTATTCTGTTTATAATTTATTCCTTAGAATATGGGTTCGCTTCTCGGTAAGTCTTCGTTCTAATTGTCGGTATTTATTGAAAGTGATTTATGAAAGCAGCCTATGTAGGCAAGCTACTGCTCTTTTACTCACTGTACTCATTTTTGAGTACATGTCATTTTCAAAAATGTATTCGGAGCTATGATAAGCATCGAATGTAATAAAAAATGAGTACATTTTATTTATTTTTGAGTATCAATTTTTAACATTGTACCGAATATGCAAGAAACAGAAAGCTTAGCAAAGCGCGTGTACAAAGTATGCACGAACCAAATTTTACGGTACAGTTTGTACGGTGCTACTCGATTTTATGGATTCGGGGAAAATACTGTAAACCCAAAAATATAATTTTGAACCGAAAACAATACTTACTACATTCCCCACAGGGTTATAGAGAGCAAAACTGTTTTTATTATAGTTTGTGAATTCTTTTTTTCAAGGTACATTTCTAATAATTTTCGGTGTTATTTTTATCTTATATCCTTAGGAAACTACCTTCTAAAACTGGTGCCATTTTCTTTTCCACTGTCTTATCGTCTCCTGGAGATGGATATTCTTTTCGAACTTCATTGCTCGCGAGATGTATAGGCTTTCTGTTGTTATCTCTTTCGCTCTCTCGGACTGCTCTTTTATTCGTTTAGTCCCAGAAAAATCTATTATTTTGCTCAATACCTGATCCGAAAAATCCGTCTTTGGCTTTGAGGAGAGAACGAAAAAAAAAAGAACATGTTTTTACCCTAAGGCGGATTATTTGGTTTTGAATTTATAATACGCAGAAATTGAATTGTCTGCTGAGAGCATGGCTGAAATTGATTTGAATTTATTAGATCGTTTTTGTTTACTTTTTTATAATAAAAAAATTGTTAAATTAATTAAATAAAAAACTTATTATGTCTCACTTATACCTCAGACTTGTAGTTATTTTAAAGTGTGTTTATATTCTTATTAAAAAAAGCGTGTGGCTGTGTCGGAGCACATACAGAAGAGTTTTACGTGAAACTTTTTAATTTTAGAATAGTTTAGAAAACCCACGCAAGAGAAGTAAGATAAACAGGATAGACACCGTGGGTGCCCATCCAATCCTTGTACGTGTTTTGCTTTATGTCAAGGTTTTACATGCATCGACGGCTAATTTCCTATCGATCAAGTCAATTGTACTGTTTGTCGCGGAGTTCTATCGTCGGAATAGATCCTCCTAAAAGCACAATTTTTTTTATGATACTTCAAGTATCTTATTTTAAAAAGTTTCACATCAAAAATGAAAAAGAATATTTTATGTGGGATAATATATGAGTATTTTAAACGGAAAACAACCTATGGGTAAAAATGACTTTTCTAAAATTGAAATTTGTTTAAAGAAAAGATTCGCAACGATTTATTAATCGCTTTATATTAAAAAACGTTATTTTTTTAACTAAACCGATTATTTTTTATTTTCATTTAAGCTTTATTTTTTTAGAAGCAAAACATATTTTTAAAAAAATATTTTTAAAAAAAAGTTATAGTTTGAATGAAAACTACTTTTACACAACATTTTCTTACTTGCATTCAAATTTTTTTAATTTAGCTAATGGTGGTAGTAAATTTAATCAAAATTCTTAATTGATAAAAGTACCAACTTATTATATTAATTCAAGTCACAATTCTGTATTTCCAAGCAACTATAATGAAACACTCCTTTATATACAATACAATTTTCGGTCCCAATGCTAGGTTTTGGAGCGTGTTTGGCTAGAGGAAACATCGATGAAATTATCCGTGTCATCAGCGCCGCAACATTTTCATTTCATTGTTTTCATTAAGCCCATGGCCGTCAAATCCCAGTGCCGTTACTTGTGTTTAAGACCTGTGCTCGCTTTTATCTCTGCTTAGTATTTCCTGTTAGTTGTGCAAGGATAACTTCATTATGGTCCAATAAAGATTCTCAGAAATGCGCTTCTTGTCTGTTATTGGTCCACGAGACAACAAATGATCACGGCTTGTAATTTTACGTCATTATTGGGATAATCACAAAATTCATCACATATTTTTTATTTAAAAACGAACTAATGTTATTATATTTTTAATCTCAATATTAGTATATTAATCTTCCTAATTAAGAGGTGAAACGATGAGGGTAACGTTTTGATGAATTCGGGATATTAACGTTTTATGTTGGCTGGAGACAGAAAGTAGAGATAAATAGAAAGAGAGAGAGAGAAGAGAGAAATAGAAAGAGAGAGTACGCGAAAGACAATGAAAGAGAATGAAGGAGATGAAAAGAAAGAGCGAGAGAATGTGAGAGAGAAAGAGAGAGTACGCGAAAGACAATGAAAGAGAATGAAGGAGATGAAAAGAAAGAGCGAGAGAATGTGAGAAAGAAAGAGAGAGTACGCGAAAGACAATGAAAGAGAATGAAGGAGATGAAAAGAAAGAGCGAGAGAATGTGAGAAAGAAAGAGAGAGTAAGCGAAAGACAATGAAAGAGAATGAAGGAGATGAAAAGAAAGAGCGAGAGAATGTGAGAGAGAAAGAGAGAGTACGCGAAAGACAATGAAAGAGAATGAAGGAGATGAAAAGAAAGAGCGAGAGAATGTGAGAAAGAAAGAGAGAGTAAGCGAAAGACAATGAAAGAGAATGAAGGAGATGAAAAGAAAGAGCGAGAGAATGTGAGAGAGAAAGAGAGAGTACGCGAAAGACAATGAAAGAGAATGAAGGAGATGAAAAGAAAGAGCGAGAGAATGTGAGAAAGAAAGAGAGAGTAAGCGAAAGACAATGAAAGAGAATGAAGGAGATGAAAAGAAAGAGCGAGAGAATGTGAGAAAGAAAGAGAGAGTACGCGAAAGACAATGAAAGAGAATGAAGGAGATGAAAAGAAAGAGCGAGAGAATGTGAGAAAGAAAGAGAGAGTAAGCGAAAGACAATGAAAGAGAATGAAGGAGATGAAAAGAAAGAGCGAGAGAATGTGAGAAAGAAAGAGAGAGTAAGCGAAAGACAATGAAAGAGAATGAAGGAGATGAAAAGAAAGAGCGAGAGAATGTGAGAAAGAAAGAGAGAGTACGCGAAAGACAATGAAAGAGAATGAAGGAGATGAAAAGAAAGAGCGAGAGAATGTGAGAAAGAAAGAGAGAGTAAGCGAAAGACAATGAAAGAGAATGAAGGAGATGAAAAGAAAGAGCGAGAGAATGTGAGAAAGAAAGAGAGAGTACGCGAAAGACAATGAAAGAGAATGAAGGAGATGAAAAGAAAGAGCGAGAGAATGTGAGAAAGAAAGAGAGAGTAAGCGAAAGACAATGAAAGAGAATGAAGGAGATGAAAAGAAAGAGCGAGAGAATGTGAGAGAGAAAGAGAATGAAAACAAAAAAGAAAGAGTGAGGGAGCGAATGATAGATAAAAAGAGAAAATGAGAGAAAAAAAGGGAGAATGGAAGTGAGAATGAGAGAGGAAAATTGAAAGAGAGTGGAAGAAAGAGAGAAATAATGTGAGAGAGAAAGAGTGGGAAAGAGAGAATGAGAACAAGAAAGAAAGAGTGGGAGTGAGAGAATGAGAACAAGAAAGTGAGAGGGAAAATAAAAGATAAAAAGAGAGTAAAAGAAAGAGAAAATGAGAGAGAAAAAGAGAGAACTTGAGAGAGTGGGAGAGAGATAATGTGAATGAGAATGAGTGGGGAAAATAGAAAGATAGTGAAAGAAAGAGATAATGAGAGAGAAAAAGAAAGCTAGAATGGGAATGGGAGTAAGAATGAGAGAGAGGAAAAAAAAGAGAAACAAAATGAAAGAAAGGAGAATGAGAGAGAAAAAGAGGATGAGAGTAAGAATGAGAGAGTAAAAAGAAAAAAAGAGAGAATGAGTAGAAAAAAAGAGAAAGAAAGTAAAAGAAAAGAGAATGACAGAGAGAAAAAGAGAATAGGAGTAAGAATGAGAGAGGAAAAAGGGAAACAGAATGAAAGAAAGATAGAATGAGAGTGAAAAAGAAAGAAAATGAGAGCAAGAATGCGAAACGAAAAGAGAGTGAATGGTAGAGATAAAGTTAGAATGCGTGAGCGAGAAGATTGACAAAAAAAAGAAAATATGAAAGATTGTCTGGGTAAGAGATTTATATAGAGAATAAGAGAGAAGGGGGGGGGGGTTAACTGATATTCTATAATTTTAGCAAGTTGTGAAAAAAGGGGGGACAACTATGACAGTCAGTTAAATAGGAGCGTTAAAAAACTCATTTTCTGGTGCAATCACTCCGGAAGTACCAAACATCGTTTTGTTACTTCCATCTTTCAATTATTATCATTTCATAACTGAACAATTCAAAACTTTCCATTCTAAGAAAGTTCTGTTCTATCCTGCATTCCACCTGCAGTTTTATTTAATTATAAACAAATCACCACACACACACACACAAAAATAAAGTTTACAACATCAGTTTTCTTTCTCAATCTCAATCACCCATCCAATTAACCGCAAACTGCTTCCTGGACACTACGGGAAACCGCAGAACAACCCCTTGCATCTCTACACGATACGCATTAACTGCAACCTTGACTGAGAAAATCCTTAGCGCGTTAAGAGATTTACGTAGCGTGCTTTTAAACACCCGATATAATTCCCATCTATGCCTCTACCTCGCGAACTTGTCTGAACTTGAGCACAAAACCAGATTACACTTGCACAGACTTGCATTCATACATAAAAGTTTCCATTGTATCTACGCGTAATTCCATCTGGAATTGCTATTCCAGTTGCAATTGATAATTCTGTTTAAGATCAATGCAAATTATGGAATTTAAACCAATATACGTGCGCCGAACGTAATGTGTGATTGAAGTTCAGGAAACCTGTATTCCACTCTGATTCAGAATTTATGTATTTGGGAATTTTGGAGTTTAATTCTGAATTGCAATCGTTTGTTTGTTCTAAATTATGCGTTCATTTTGAAGTGAGTACGCGATGTATTCTTAGATTTAAACCAAATAGACACATGTAAACACACTTTCGAAATCAATTACGTTCACACTTTCGAATCTATTTATGTTTGTATTGTAAAATAAATATGGTATTTTTGGTAATATGAGAGTGACAATGTCTATTTTGTAACAGACTGAAAAGCGCGCCAACTAAAACTTTAAAATGAAATCGCCAAATATTGTAAATTAAAACCGCCAAAAGGACAGAGGTTATCAATTCGACTGTTATGTTTATTTAAGATTTCTGTGCTAATACAGATATTTGTAAAATTATTTTCTATATATTATATCCGGCTGTTATATATCCGGAAATATTGATAAACCGGGCTTTTTTCAAACAAGTTATCCGATTAGAAAATATTTTCATTACGCAATAAAGATTGCACAATAATTACATTTCATTCACCTAGCATTTATTAGCATGCATAAAGATTATTTTACAATATACATTGTAATGATAATATAGTTTCGTTTAACCGGCATTTGTTAAACCGGATCCGAGACGTGAAATAATGTGAGCAACAACTTGAATTTCTTGATGAATAATACCATGTGGCAAAGCCCTCTACTAAATTAAGAACTAAAAAGGGAAAAATAAAATAATGTTTTTTAAAAAGAAAAACTGACTTTAAGAAAAATGCGCTAAAAAGTAAAAAATAATTTCTTAATTTTACAAACGAGTTTAAAATATATTGAATTATTTAATATAAATTTTATACTTATGACAACTTTTTGAAGTTGGTGCCAATTTATAAAAATCATACATAAATTTTGGCGGCGATTTCAAAAAGTTTCAATAAATGTAAAATTGATATTAAATAATTCAATTTATTTTAACTCGTTCGTAAAATTAAAAATTATTTTTTACTTTTTAGTGCATATTTCTTAAAGATGGTTTCCTTTGTTTAAAAAAAAAAGAGATTATTTTTTTGAAGAATGATTTTTATTTATAAGAAATCAAATTCATGTGTCTATGTAGTTAGGTATAACAAAGAAATTTGTATAATTATGTATACAATCTTTAAAGAGCATTTGAATTTCTTTTCCTGAAAATATCTCTGAAATTTGATAGTAAATAAATAATTTCGTGGAAATGATGTATAAGAAAATCTGATTTTAAAAAATTCGTAAAATAACATTAGCTTCATATCAACTCGGATACTTTTTAAATTGTTTAATTAATTGCATAGTTTAAAGAAATATTGTTAGAATAAAATGATTAGTTATTATTTTGACTGTTACATATTATTACTTTTGTATATTTAAATGTTTATACATTTAAATAAATAAATATAAAAAGAAAAATAAATTATCTTAATAGTTTTTGCATTCGTTGAACTTTTAAAAAACAAAATAATCTAAATTCTTAATGCATCACGTTATGCTATTTCCATGAAACCTTTGATTTTTAAAAAGATCATCTGAGAAATTCTAAGACTAATCTAGTTAATATTTAATAAATTATTCTAATTTTTATAATGGAATGCAGAGCCGTATTAAAATGAAATATATACTTTTCTGAAACAAAAACAAAGCGTATTTGGAGGTTTATTGTTACGTTAAGATTTAGAGAACTCGTGTCTTATAATGTTTAATTAAACTAGGCAATATAAATCCCGGTAATGTCTGAAATTGTGTTTGTAGATAAATATTCATAAACCTATTTTATTTGGAAAGCATCTTTTGTGCCTGGCAAATGACTTTACATATTTCATTTTGAGCATTTTATGATCCCCTTTTCCACCTCTGTTCGTTTTATATGTCGTGTCAGAAACGATTTCTCTATTTCAAATTTGATAAATGGTAGTTGCTGGTATCCATTTGTCATTGCAAAAGAGCGTGACTTCTAAATATCTTCCCATTCTTCAGTCGTTTTTAGAAAAGAAGTGACACCACTGCTAAGTATAAATATATATATATATATATATATATATATATATATATATATATATATATATATATATATATATATATATGTTGGTGACAATTAGAAAATTAGCAAAATTTAGCAGGTATTTTTTATCTTAAAGAATTTTGTTTTAATTTACAATGTTATTGTACGTATACATGATTTGTACATTATTAAAAAAAATTTAAATACTTTTTTTATTTAATTTTTAAATGTTTTAGGGATAATTTTATTATTTCCTAGACTTGGAAACAGTTTCATGAAATTTGAATATTAAAATTTTTCTTTAATTTTTTTTCTTATTAGGTACTAAACACATTTCTAAATCAAAACTTATAATAGCTAGTCTTAGAAACACTATCTACATGAGTCAGATTTTTCTTTTAGACTTATTGAAGGTTGTAGAAGGAGAGAGTGACTGGAAATGTCAAATCTCCTCGCCTCCCAATAGCTCAGGGATTACTGTAATAATCACATCAGCTTCTAGAAGAATGACATCCTTGTTTTTAGGCCAAATAAAACTTGTACCTGTGTTGTTATAGTCATGGTTGCACTTACTCTACGTGCAAGAATGAAGGACAAGTGTAACCACTGTTACCAACGTTAAACCATTAGTTGGTCCTCCAGTTGCCCAGTGGATAAAGGCGTTCGGCTAGTAATCAGAGGATTACTAGTTCGAGCTCGACTGATGGACTTGACAAATAAAAATTTAGTGATCTTGCGTTCGGGCGATTGTCAGTTTTGCTACTAAAATACTAATTAGTCGATTAGAAACATCCAGCAAATTATACTGGTGTGTATACAGGACTGGTGCACGATAAATCTGATCGGGGTCCAATGTCCTGACGCTCAGGTTGCGTTGGGTGCCAGCTCAGGTGTTTCCAATTCATCTGACCTTGGTTCAAAAATAACTAGGTAGATGTATGAGTGTGTGTTTGGCCGTTATAAGTCTCAATACGAGGGCAGAAATAGACAGCCGGAAAACGAATAAATCAACAATCCGTTACTTCAATTACAAAATAAGGTATTTGGTTGACCACAACACATTAAACTTGATAAAAATACAAATATTTAGACATTTCAGGACAAAAATATAAAAAGTAATAAACATTTATGACCTAACTTCCTTTGAACGCTGAAATGTAAAAAAAAAACTACTATTAAGATAGAAATTGCCAGACTTTTTGGTGGACGTCAAAAGAGAAGATTCCAAAATTGTATGCCCTGTTTTTTTCTACAGAAATATCAACGTTTTCATAAAATATGGGGTAAGTTCTACCACAATTGCCCGGTGGCTGGACTTACCCTACTTCACTTTACTTAATTTCCGTTATACCAAAAAAAAGAGAGAGAAAAAAAAAGAATGTAGATGGATGTAATGTCAAAATGCATTTATGCCATTATGTAATGAGACTGCCAAAAAAAGAGATGCTCTTATATTGAAAGAGAAAGGAAAAACGTTTACTGAATTATTTGCGAGACCTATAAATAAGAAAATCTCGTGAAAACTCGTTTAGGAAAGCTAAGCACCCTTGCTAAGAGCACTTCGGGTTTCTAGTACATACCAGTACAACACGATTAGCAACTAAAAAAAGCAGTGTGTGTATTTTAGGGTGGTTGGCACTGTAATGATGCCCTTACCTTATTCTAACCACACAAAGGCGTCTCCCACGAAAATATAATACATACAGTTTCAGCTATTCCGCTGTGTTGCTAAGACGCCCATCGTTAAATCTTCATACCATGCTTGTGGCTCTTACTGTACATTTACATGCTTTCGCGTTCGGTTCTACCCTTAAAATAAACATAATTTTCATAATTCGCAAACAATAGATGATTAAAAAATACGTGGCATTGTTCCCGGGTCTTTCCTTCGCGATAGGGGCTTCCAGTTGCCCAGTGGATAAAGGCGTTCAGCTAGTAATCAGAGAATTGCGAGTTCGATGACGACTGATAGACTTGACAAACAAAAGTAAAAATGTAGTGATCTTGCGATCGGAAGGTTGACAGCTTCGCAACTAAAATATTAGGAAGTTGTCTAAAAATATCTGACAAATTATACTGGCTTGTATACGGGACTGATGCACAATAAATCTAATCGGGGTCCAATGTCCTGACGCCTATTGAGGTTGCGTCGGGTGCAAGC
The DNA here is from genome assembly GCA_963932185.1 of Troglohyphantes excavatus. Classification (NCBI taxonomy): domain Eukaryota; kingdom Metazoa; phylum Arthropoda; class Arachnida; order Araneae; family Linyphiidae; genus Troglohyphantes; species Troglohyphantes excavatus. The sequence goes on along the minus strand of OZ010668.1, from coordinate 18,604,024 downwards.
TCATTTATTGTCCTTGTCATGTGACCATGGTTCAAAAATACGAGGCATCGTTACCGGGTCTTTCCTTCGAGATGGGCCCCGAACCGTCGCCAATAGTCCACTGTGCAGCTCTAATGCGACGTTATTTAACCAAAACCAAATCAAACAGGAACTGCCACCGATAGCCCGTTATATAGCTCTAATGTGATGTTAAGTCAACCAATAATCAGACAAAATATCATCCATAACACCAGAAACATATTGGTTTATTGGTACTTGAAGCAAACAAAATGTATTTAATCACATATATCGCATTAAATTGAATCATATATTATATAGCTTTTTTTCTCAACCAAATATATTTTATGTAAGGTAAGCCCAATGAAACAAACGACTCACCAATTAAACTTATACGCAATATAAAACGAGCTGGAATAATAGAAGACAAGTTTTTGGATTTGTATTAAACCAACCCATAACTCAGATATAATGTGTCCGACTGTAACGTTATCGGGGGAAAATAGGATTTTACGAAATAAATAAAGGAATAAAAATCGAAGAATAAATAACCGAGTTTTCGTTAGGACGTCTTATTAATGGCAGATATATTTCCAGGGGCACTGTTACGTACTAGTAAGGTAACCCTGGAGGAACAATTCAATGGAATAATTTTTCATGTTGTTATGCATCGGGCATGGGATGTTTGTGTTTCTTTTTTTCGTAGTTCGGGGGAAAGAATTTGTTGAATATATAGGACTCACCGGAAAAGATCATAATCTTCGGGCGATATTGTTATTCCCGTCTTCCCAAGCAAAATAGTTCGGGAAAAGTGAATTGTATTTATTCTTCGAGTAAGATCTATGAGATGTTCTTAATTGACTCGGAGATGAAGTTATTTGCTTATGAATATTGTTTTATTTATGGTATGGGTGAAGTCAGAATGAGCATAGTGAAGTTATATTTCTAAATAGCTGCTTGGTACAGCGTTTCTGGGAGTCGTTAAGCCATATACATTTAAAAATTGAGCTTCCCACGTAGGATCTTAAACCCGCGACCATTTTTTCTTATGGGCAACATTCTGTCGACTAAGCTGCAGAAACTTGACTACTTTCCCTCCGAGTTCGTTCTGTTCCTAATCCCTACCAGCGCATGCGCAGATCTCCCTCACTACGGCCCTACGATTTCTATTGGATAGAAATTTTAAATATTAATTAAAAATAACTAATTAAATTTTTTAAATTCTGGCTCTCAGGTGCACAATTATGTTGAATAGTACTTAGATTTGAAATTTCAGGCATTTCATGTGCGAAGGAAGTAGGTGTTTTGCCTGCCACAGACAGACACTTTCATTTATTATTATAGATTTCATTAAAGAAGTTAAAATGTACAAGAAAAGTCAAACACTCAAATCGTATATCAAGTATTTTCAAAACAAAGTTACCCAATTAGTCACTGTAAATGTAGATCAGATGTACTCACTGTAAAAATGTACTCACTGTAAATGTAGATTAAGAGTAGATATGTATTATTGATTCTCAGAAACTGTTTTCTAAATTTACGTTTAAACATAAATTGAAACTGTAAATTTAAGAGTTAATAATTATTTTTTTTTGGAAAAGAAAATTCTTCAGAACTATCGCATGACAAAAAAAAATTATTAGTGGAATGACGAAATAGGTCGAAATTTAACATTTATAAAATTTAATTTCTTACAAAAATTAAAACAATTAACTAAAATGTGTCTTGGGAAAGTTAAAAAATCCAACCCTTTTTCGTTGAAGGGAAAAGAGCAACTTTTCTTGATGAGTGTGAAGTTCCGGCGGAGTCCAAAGGGTGCGTTGGCATTCATTGTGACGGGTACTTTAAAATGTGTTACGGTTGCATTCGAATACGAACGGGTACATTAAAATGTCTCACTGGAACCTTAAAAGGTGATGGTTTCAAAGTATATTTCCAATTTTATCAAATAAGTTAAAACAACGAGGAAATCTCGAAACACTCGAATCAAATGTCGAACATTTAAAAAAAATAGTTATCTAATTATTTAGACATTTAGTGTAAATATTAATAAATCGTTAGCATTTATTATTTATTGTCACACCCAGGCCCGTCGCACCAGGGGAGTTTGAGGGGGGGGGGGGGGGGGGGGGGGAGTCTGGAAACCCTAAAAGTTGGGAATTTAAAGTTTTTTAAATCCACGATTTGGGAAAATTTATGCCTGAAGAAAATTAATATTATTGGCAATTTATAAGGAAGATTAGAAATTTCCCAACTTGTAAGATTAAACTTCAATCAGACAATGGAAATGGAGACAATTAAAGAAAGAAATATTTTAAAACTATTTTATACTAACCATCAAGTTAAACTTTAAATTTAGGGGTTATTGTTTGGGGCGGAGGGGGTGGGGTTGTAAAAGTAAAAGCAGTTAAAAAAGATGTTTTTTAAAAAAAATTAATTTTCACGCCTTTAAATTTTATTTCGCAAATTTGAAAGTTTCACAAAACGCATACAAACCCACTAAAACCACAACACAAATCTTAAGAAACAACCGTTTCCCTTAACTGTAATTCCTTTCCCAATCCTCCCCCAATGCTATCTGCCTAGCCTCCCCCTCCAACAAACAAAGCCTACATTAACTGCCTGAGTGCAAATCGCAGTTGTTCTGTCATTAAAACTAATGCCTTTACATTTAAACATTCCACTAAGACCCATCCCCCCATCTACTCTTCCATAGGGGACAGACTATGGAATGAAATCCATTGTCAATGGATCCCTTTTCAATCCATGGGGGTGGATGGAATATCCGCAATCGATGGATGATCCATGCATCAATGCCAACCGCCGTCCTTTTGCAGAAGATTAGGTCTTCTCGGCCGTCCTTTTGTTTACGCCCCCCCCCCCCCCCTCCCCCCTCCATCTTATCCTGCTTTCTAATTCCACAAGTTCAAGTCTTTTGTTAAAGGGTGTTAAACTGATTTGTTGTGTGATTGTTGGATTGTTTTAAAAGGGATATTTCTGAACCGTGTCGTTTGAATTCCGTTTAGCATTTGCCGATGAATTGAATTGTAGTTGGTTGGGAAGTTGTGGTGCGAAGTTTGATTATATTATGTTAGATTCCCGTTCAGATTATCGTTTCTTTAAAACCACTTGACGCACTAAAGAGTGTCCCAGATAAAATATATAAAACACTTTTTATGACATTGCGTTTTTTAGTTCCAGATTATTATCGTTGCTGATATTTTCATCATTATATTTTAACTTTTTGTGGTACAACGCCAAGTGATACTGGACATTGCCTTTCGATTGAAATAATATTAAAGTTTTTTTAAGGTCTTTTTTCACGGTTTTATTAAATGATTGTGCTACTCATAAAAAGTTTTTTTTAAAAAAGTTTTTTAAATATTTTTTATTTAAAAATTATTCATATCGTTTCTTCTGAGGTTTCTTTTAACTTTTGCATGCAATATTTTTATTAAAGGGTTAGTGTATTATGTACAAATTTCCAATAGCAATGTTGAAAACATTAATCAAAGATTGTCTTCTTATCGATTTTTTTTAAATAATCCCCCTTAGAATTCAATAAAACATTATTTAGTTGTAACGTTAAACATTTTGGTATAATAACAAAAAATAATAACAGTAATATTAATAATAACATAATTAATATAGTAGTAACAATAATAATAAAGAATAAGAACAATGTTAACAATATCCCCAATAAAACAATAATAAACAATCATAACAATATTACTAATAAGAGCAATAGGAAACAATATCTCCAATAATAACAACAAAAATAATAACAATATAAACAATGTCACCAATAAAAGCAATAGGAAACAATTAGAACTATATCTCCAATAATAATAATAATAATAATAATAAAAAATATCACCAATATAAACAATATCACCAATAATAGCAATATCACCAATAATAAAAATAATCACCTCAACATTTATTAACAACAATAGCTACAACATTAACAAAAATAACAATAATAATAAAAATAATAAAAATAAATAGTAATAATAGCAATAAGCAGCAATAATAATAATAACAAGTATTATTAATAATAATAATAGTAATAATAATAATTAATAGTAATAATAATAATTAATAGTAATAACAATAGTAATAGTAATAATAACAATTAATAGTAATAATAACAATTAATAGTAATAATAATAGTAATAGTAATAATAATAGTAATAGTAATAATAACAATTAATAGTAATAATGATAATAACAATAAATAATAATAATAGTAATAATAATGATAATAATAATAATAATGATGATAATAATGGTGAGGATGTTGATGATGTTGATGATCATAATAATAACAACAATTAATTGTATATTAATAGCAACAACAATTAATAGTAATAAAAATAATAACAACAATTAATAATAATAATAACAACAACAATTAATAGTAATAATAATAACAATTAATAGTAATAATAATAACAATTAATAGTAAAATAATAACAACAATTAATAGTAATAATAATAACAACAAGTAATAGTAATTATAACAACAACAATTAATAGTAATAATAACTTAATATATTCTTTTATAAAGTATAAACATTTAGTTCTCATTTAAAAGTAATTTATATTTCCTTGTGGGATGCTTTTTTACCATGACATAAAAACAATGAAGATTTTTACTATTAAAAAAAAACGTAATATAACTATTAGAATATCACTTTCCGCATTGCTTGAGTTATCGCTATGAGATCGCTTGTCATGCGACATAATCGGATAATAAGACAAGCACTTTTTATGCGGCCAGATCAGAAAAACGGCACACAAAGTGTCTGGAAATGATTTTTTTTAAAAAAAATTAAAGACCCAGGAATCGAAATCCGATAAATATTTGCGTGTGGGTTTTCTGATTTTGTAATAACCCCAAAACGGATTTTTATCGGCCCCAAAATCGCTCCGCCGAGCAAACAGAGATGGGGCGGAGATTATCATAAATGCTCTCGGATGACCAAAGAAATCGAAAAGACGTTATTTTAATAGCCGTGTTGCTGCTTATGAATGCATGTGGGGCGGCCTTTTTGCTGCGTGTATCAATAACATGCGATAAGAAATAAATCGTAATGGTCGGTTTAGATTGTTGAGTAAAGCATAAAACAAGTCGTGTATTGTATTTCGTAAAATTAGATTAAAAAAATAGATTTGAAGTTTGTGGTAAAGTTAACACAGATAATTTTTTAATATATCTTCATTTTTTTGAGCGAATACTTTGCGTTTTAATTTATTCAAGTTGAATTTTATGTTTAATGTTTGCTATTTAATTGTTTTTTATAATTCCTGAATTTAGAGTTATGTTAGTTTATTTACGTATATTATGTTATTATACGCTTGGTTGTTATTTTAAATATAATAATAATCTTTGATAATTTCAATTAAATTATGTTCATTGCCGATGTTGTATGCAATAAAATTAATTTAGTTATAAATACTGTAGGTTAAATATCTTACGGAAAAAGGTATAAAGTTACTTAAAAATGAGTACCTGAAACTACTCGTTTTTCTTTGATTACAATTGCATCGTAAATGAGCAATAACGTACTCTTATTTAAATAACCGCACTTTCTCAAAAGTGAGCCGACTGGTTAAAAATTGTTAATATCAGCTTCTGTTCAACCTATCTTAACAAAGTGACTCGACAAACTTAAAATAGTTGTTCAGAAGATGATTTTCCACATTATTTGATGTCGATTGCTTAAATGAAAACCGAGTTATTACTAGTCAACTATCTTATTTCCTATTCTTTTGCCACACCTTTTTAATATTTCATCTGTTTATAACTTCTTCAAGTCGTCTTGGTAGTTTAACGGATGAGGCACTGGACTGTGGTGACTGAGGATCTGGGTTCGATTCCCGGTAAGTCTTGGTTGTAATTGTTGATATTTATTGAAAGCTATTTATGAAGGCAGGCTATATAGACAAGAATATATTCATTGTACTGATTTTTATACGTTGTACTTTTTTTTATTCGTTTTACTCTCTTTTACCCACTGTACTCATTTTTACGCGTTGAACTCATTTTCGAGTACATGTCTTTTTCAAAAATGAAATATATATATTCGGAGCCATAATAAGCATCGAATGTACTCAAAAATTTGTAAATGTTACTTATTTTTGATTGCATATTTTTTAGAGTAAAGTTATGTATTAAACAGGCCTATTTGAAGGAGAAAGCTGTGGCTATGGAACCGAAATCAATCGAAACCTGGTGCTTGAATGGGAATTGCTGAATGTGTTGCATGCCAAAATTTTAATTGAAATGCAAATATAGAAATTGTAGGCTTCACAAAATACACCTTTATACTCTCTGTAAAATAAAATACATCCCATGCAGTATCCAATTCTAAAAGCAAATTCAACAATTTCTATGTAGATATAGCAATGTTAAAAAAAACACCTAACATATTACCATGGCAGTTTTTTATAAAACCCGTTACTGCCGTTTATGTGTAATTCTTCAAAATTTAAAATGGACAATGACAGCTTCCTCCGGTTTCGATTATCGGATGGGACCTTAACTTTAATGTCACGTAGTATGGATTACTAGTAACTAGTACTAGTCACCAGTAGGTTTATGGTTACCATATTTTCAACGAAAAGTTGTCAATCTATCATCCAAAGTTAGGGTTACCATTGGAACGCAATATTTACAACCTTTAACTTGTATACTAAATATTATTTTCAATCTTCCAAAAGTTTATTCGCATACAAAGAACAATTAAAAACAATGAACTCAAGTGACTTAAATTTTTTTTAAATATTTAACCATGAAATTTCAACCAGAAAACAATGTTTATATTATTTTATGAGTTATAGAAAATAAAAACCCTAACACTAATTTTTATGTGCATAATGTTTTTAAAACCAATTCCAGATAAGAGGTGCATGTAGGACGAAACACATCATATAAACGTGCATAACGAAACATAAGTCGTGAAACACCGTTGGCCCGGTTGCATCTATTTCACACTCGTCTGAAGCTCTCAAAAGTCAATCTGAAACAGATACAACGCAGTCCGGAATCCAAAAAAATTCAACATGAGTTTGACTCCTCAGCTGTCACGATAGATGCAACCAACCTAATTTTTTTCTGTAAATACGAAAATGTGCACTGTTAAAAATAAAATAGACACTCAAAATAAGTCAAATGTACTCATTTTTGAGTATATTTGGTGCTTATATGGCTCGGAATACCTAAATTTCAATTAAAAAATACCATACTAAAAAATTAGTAAAATTGAGTAAATGCTTGCCTACATAAGCTGCCTTCATAAATCACTTTAAATAAATATCGGCAATTACAACTAAATCTTACCAGGAATCGAACCGAGATCCGCAACATCGCAGTCCATGTCTTTTCCGTTAAACTTCTAAAGCGACATTAAAAAGTTTTAAGCAGAAGAAATGTTAAAAATAAAGTGTGCCAAAAGAATGGGAAGTAATATAATTAAGTTGTAAGAACTCAGTTTCTATTTAAGAAATCGAAATCAATTAAAATGTGGAAAACTATCTTCTGAACAACTATTTTGAGTTTGTCAGGTTTTATTCAGATCGCTTGAACAGAAGCTGAGATTAACAACATTATATCACATTGCCATTTTTTGGAAAATACGGTTACTTAAATTTGAGTACGTCATCGCTCATTTACGATGCAATTGTACTGAAAGAAAAACGATTATACAGGTACTCATTTTTAAGTACCTATTTTTTTTACCGTGTACTATATTATTATACATAGGCGTTTACAATATTTACTTGTGGGAGAACGCTTTAGCAAAGTTAAGAAAAGTATCACTACAACAACAGGCTCAAGGCCCAACAAGTTTGATCTAGCTAGTATCTCCTAACTATCCCCCAATGAATATCTAACTTCTTCTTAAAATCCGTTACTCCTGTACAATTAACAATATTCATTGGCAAGTTATTCCATTTGTCTATTACCCTATTTTAGAAATAGTGTTTCCCCTCCTTCTCGCTTAAAATGGGATTTGTTTAACTTAAACCCATGACCTCTCGTTCTATCACTCATATTAAAATCTAAACCCTCCACATCCCCTTGTTTAATAAATTTGAATCTCCCCTAACCCTTCTCTCTTCCAGAGTGTACATATTCAAATTTCTTAATCTATCTTCATAATACATTCCTGAAGACCCTTGAACCATTTTAGCAGCCCTGGGCTTGAATTTTCTCTAACAATTCAATATTTTTTTTAAGATATGGGGACCAAAACTGTACAGCATATTCAAGATGTGGCCTTATGAAAGCTCTGTACAGTGCTATAGGTATCCCAACAGGTGTGTAGAAACTTTTCTTAGGTAAACCATCCAACGAACAAAACTTCCTTAACCCATTATATATCCCAAAACAAACTTTCTCCCCATGTTTCCACACTTAATTGCTCCCCAAACGGGTCACCACCTACAACATTCCCCAAACAGGTGTCCATGAATCACAGCATCCCATACCTGCTCATGCCTCCGAAGAATTGTTCGCGGACGTGTGAACGCCAAGGTGTGAAAGGGGGTGACAGCGACGATCGGTTCAGCGTTTCGCTACTTCAGCACTACCACCATTGTGTTCCGGGCCGATGAAGATGCCGAGGGAAGAAAGGGGAAAAAAAAATCGGAATGAAAATTCTAACAAGTGAAGACAAGTGAAGAGAGGAATTTTCACTTTCCAAACGATGCAATTTCCGAGGCGTCAATCAAGGGAGTTGCTTGTGCCCCGGCTGTAGACTGCTATGTTAAGTTGAGGTTTTTAGAATGGCGGTTTTTTGAGAGGGGGAGGGGTGATTTTTTGGAATGTCAGCGGCAGATTTGTTCTGACAAAGTGGGGTATTAAAATGGTGTTTAAAGAAAATGTATTTTCCGAAACGTCAGCAGGGAGTGGTTGAGTTTGAAAAATAACGTTTATTTGAATTTTTTTTCAGGGTCGTGTTGGCAGTGAATGTTTTCATGAGAGTAATTTTGCGCAAACTGCTGAGTAGCCAGAATAAACTTTTTTGCTTTTGATAATATATGATCTATAAAAACAGAAAGCGTTAAAATTTATAGTGCCGAAAAACCTCAATATGCAGTCGTAAAATAAATACAGTGCATATTAAATAATATAAATTAAAGTTTTTGATGAAGTTATTTGTATTTTTTTGTATTCTTTTATAATTTGGGCAACAAAAATTAAAAATTTTATTTAATGGAATGTTTAGAATATTTTTGATATGTAAAACTAGTTTATTTGATGGGACATAATAAACTTTTTACAAAGTGCACAACTGCGCTTAATATATAAAAGTTAGGAGCACCATAAATTATGTGACACCTCTGTCTAATGTATATTTTTTTAATAATTTTATTATATATTTATTGTATTCACCGAATTCTGCTTGCCAAGTTCTTTGTTAAGAACTGATTTTAATTATCTCACATGAGCTGACTTATTTTAAGTAACTTATTGGACATCATTTAACGACATTTTTTCTTAAAGACCAGTGAAATAGTAACCAATGAAGAACTAGTTTAGATTACTAATTGAAATAGAAGAATTACTAATTGAAATAGCAAAATTACTAATTGAAATAGAAGAATTACTAATTGAAATAGAAGATTACTAATTGAAATAAAAGACTTACTAATTGAAATAGAAGAATTACTAATTAAAATAGCAGAATTACAAATTAACATAGAAGAATTACTAATTGAAATAGAAGATTACTAATTGAAATAAAAGACTTACTAATTGAAATAGGAGAATTACTAATTGAAATAGAGGAATTACTAATTGAAATAGAGGAATTACTAATTGAAATAGAATATGCACTAATTGAAATAAGAGAATTACTAATTGAAATAGGAGAATTTCTAAGTGTATTAGAAGATTACTAATTGAATAAAAGACTTACTGATCAAAATAGGAGAATTACTAATTGAAATAGAGGAATTATTAATTGAAATAGAGGAATTACTAATTGAAATAGAGAAATTACTAATTGAAATAGAATATTTACTAATTGAAATAGAAGAATTACTAATTGAAATAAAATAATTACTTATTGAATTAGTTCTTAACCCTATTAAGAAATTTTGATTAAAACCGTACTTTGAACGCAGGAATAAATGCAAAGTTCATTCATATCAATATACGCATTTTTGATAAATTATGATCAGAAGACGTTATAAAATTCTCACCACACAACACGTTTCATTTTCAAAATTAAGTTAAAAAAATCCTTATATCAAAGTTAAGATTTGCAATTCAAGTATATATTTTCCATTCTCATCGCCAATAAACCACTGTGTAGTTCTAGTGCGCACTGTTTTTTCAACCGACCAACATCGAAAGTTTGACCCGAAAACAATGCTTTCACCATCCTATATTTCATTTGGGTTAAAAGGAAGTAAAAAAATAACAATATAACAGTGCATTAGAGTCCACCTCCACTCCCAAACATCTTAAAATCCACCTCCCATCCACCTCCAGTCTCTATTACTCGTCGTCTTCTCAATGACACATCCCATATGAATGACGAACTAATGCAATAAAAAGACACATAAAAAATCAGCAGAGAAAGAGGGGAGAACCATAAAAAAACAACAATAACACTGCAAATATAAGATATTATATCTTTTTCCATTTCACGGTCTTTTTTCTGATATATTTCCCCTCATTTTAAACAAGATTATCGAAACACGCAGGAAATGAAAACGGGTGGTTTTGTGCGTGGGTGGGGGAGGGGGGAGCTCGCTCTCTAGTAAACTCCTCCCCCTCCCCCACTAGCCCTCAGGGTTTTAAGAGTTTGTCATCAATGAAGATGGAGTTTAAACTCTGTTTCTCCCTTTTCGTCGTTTTTATCGAATTAGCCCGGGTCGGATGAATCTTTGCAACTGTTTACTTAAACACTTGGGTTCTTTTGATTTCGTTTCTCCTTCTTTATTTATTTCAATAAAAATAGTTTCCAGAGTTTGGATTGAATAGTGGATGTTTGACTGTCTGATGTATAATAGAAATACAAAGTTGAATGGGATGTGGGAATGGACGTAACTTGGTTTTAAATCTGACTGATTAGACGTTTGGGTAGGGTTTTTATTGGAGGTATACAATTATAAATGTATTGGTTTCTCTCTCTCTGTTTATTCTTCAAAACTGTCTTGCTATTTTGATGCTTCATTCCAAATAAATTATGTTAATACACTTCAATTGCGAGTTATGTTGTCTAAAATTATTGTTATTATTTAACTCAAATTCAGTTAATTTTTTTATGCTTCAATGTAATGTAGGTAACAAATTCTATGCAAATTTTAATAAGGTTTCTTTCATTGGAAACAAAACTGTTTTGGTAAATTTTATACCTATTAGGTAATTTATATGCGAATTTCGACTCTGTGTTACCTTTACCCCTTTTACCCCGGCCTCTTCAATCATTATTTTAAAACTATATATATATAACCCTACATTTTTCAACAATTTTACATATAACTTTTTTTCCGATTAAAGATTTTTGGTTCAACCTAGATTGCACCATAATCTGGTATAACTTGCTACAGACCTCTGTTTTGTACCATTATATGGTGCAACGTGGAACTGAAATTTTTAACACTGTATACCGTGAACCGTGGCCAATAAATCTATTGCCATGAATTTGGTCTCTTTTGATAGGAAATTAGGCACCAAAGTATTTACATATTGAGATAAATTCAATGATAAGTACCAGTACAAAGGATCCGTCAGACGTAACATTTTGGTTATCTTCCTCTATTGATTAGGATTTTATTGGCGACCAATTCTTATTTCTATAATCTTCTTACATGACGTTTTGTTCAAAACCCCTCTGGCTGTGCTCCAACACAGCCCCACCCCTAACGTTTCGTCTCACGTGTGGTCTGGGTGCAAATCTATCCGTCCTCACGACGAAGCGTGACAAATTGAAAACCACACCCACTCACTTCCATCCATCCATCATGAAGGGATGTCACTGATCCCTCGCCAAAAAAATAATTCCCAGAACTGGAGATAAAAAAAATCGCCAATATGCAGGCAGCTGCATGTGCACGGACTTGGCTATCATTATTCACATCCAATCCGGAGTTGGGTGATTGGATGGGCTCAGCGGTAGATAATATTTAACTGCTCCGCCAATTAATGTTGATTGCGAAATGAAGTGGTCGTGAAAGGTATAAGAGCGATATTAAATATGAAACCTATATTAAAAAAAATACCGCCTTTGTTTTACAATTGGATTACAAACAGTTTGTTTTACAATTGGATTACAAACAGATCAATGACCACAGTTTGTTTTACAATTGGATTACAAACAGATCAATGACCACAGTTTGTTTTACAATTGGATTACAAACAGATCAATGACCACAATTTGTTTTACAATTGGATTATAAACAGATTAATGACCACAGTTTGTTTTACAATTGGATTACCAACAGATCAATGACCACAGTTTGTTTTACAATTGGGTCACAAACAGATCAATGACCACAGTTTTGTAATTGGATTACAAACAGATCAATGGCCACAGTTTGTTTTGCAATTGGATTACAAACAGATCAATGACCACAGCTTGTTTTACAATTGGATTACAAACAGATCAATGACCACAGCTTGTTTTACAATTGGATTACAAAAATATCAATGACCACAGTTTGTTTTACAAGAAATGACCTCAAAGATTTCAGTCTCCTATACTTGGACAGATTGATATTTTTGCATAAAATGTAAATTAATGTTTTCGGGTTCATTAGCCACATTTTTATTGTGATAAAGGTCGTTAAGCTGTAGGCATATATATCAACAAAACAAACAACAATGGGACTATGTCTCGTATTCTCAGTCCTCCAATTTGAGTAAAGTGTTAAATTTAGTAGGAGCACAGGTGCATTATTATCCACAATTTTCTCCAAGAAAAAAAAGTTTGAATTAGGTAATGACATTTAACGGCATTTAATGCAAATAACTATGGCACAATTCATTAACACAACGTTTTTTTTCTTACGATTACAAGATTAGAAATCGCTTATCAAATGAGTCGTGATTATTTTTGGATTTCCTTTCAGCAGCGCATGATTATGGTTTTATTTGTATTTATGATTGACCTACCAAAGGCGTGACTATGTAGTTTGCATGAAGTAAAAAATCAATAACTTGTTTTGTTTCTGCATTCACGTACAACATATAAAGAACAAATACACATAACATAATATACATAATGGCAAAATAAAAATACGGGCACAACAGAATTTCGTAAGCAAACTAACTGTTGCCACTCAGCGTACATAAAAGCAGCGTTTTTCAATCACCGCGTATATAATTTATTTTTTCCATTGTAACTCCCATGACTAAGTGGCAGACATATGCAAAGAGATCGATTTTATATTGCATGTTTCTTTGCAAAAAGCTTTAAATTTAACAAAAATTTTTCAGGGCTTAAGTTTATTTGTAGGTTGTATAATAAAAATAGGATTAAATATTTTCTTTTTAGAGTTGCTGTTCCCATTTATTAAGGAATCGAAATCCAAATACTTTTTTAAAGTTTTTAATTTAATTTTACAATAATCCTTGTTGATATTCTTGTGGATTGTATGAATTAATAAAATAACGAATTTATCCAAAAGAGTATTTTTTAACTTCTTCTAAATAAACGAAAACTGCATAAAATAAAACGTAATCCATTTTCGTGTCAAAATAAATTAACATTTTCAGACACTTCTCTAGTTTTTATAAAAAATAATGTCTTTGTCATCTTAAAAATGTTTGCAATGGGATTTTTTTTTATTTCAGATAGAAAAGTACAGTTACGATATTTTATACAATACGCTAAAATAACAACATAAATACAAGATACAAATCTTCATCATCTCGTTTTTAGTAAACATATTGAATCCGGACATTGAATATTTAGTCCTCTTTTAGCAGCAACTAAAAAAATTCATTTTATGATTCGTTTTGCCCGTTACAAAATACCAACTAAGGAGAAAAAAAAGTTGTTCTATGTCGGGAGTATTACCTTCCATGCATATAAAAGAAGAAGCGACTACTACCACCGCTTATGTCTTTTATTTTCTTTAGAAAAAGCATGAAAAACAGCTTTACGAGAAGCATGCAAATTTTCCCGACTTCGCATAGAAAATGCTTTTAAAATTCGCCTATTTCGTCCCTTCCGCTATGACAAAGTTACATTTCGGTTTTTTTTCTCGAGATTTGAATTTTACTTTGTTATCTTCATATTCCAACGTACTGTAGTTTTTAAAACTGTCGCATTTTCCCAGCGCATTTGAATGAAACTCTGAATTTGAATTGAAATATTAAGCAATGTTGCTCTTTCTAAATGCGCGGAAGTTACTTTTTTGTGAAAAATGTTTTTCGTTGCTAATTTCTTTTTCATCTATCATAAAAAAAAAGAGACGAATGTTCATGGAGGCAGGAGAAATTTCGCAAGAAAGCACCGCATTTATTTTATGGTGGTGTTTCGTTGAATATAATGCTATTTAAATGCAATCTATTTTATACACATGTCCTTATTAAAATGATGGTTAAAGTTTTCTAGTTTTATTTCTGAAACAGTCTTATTTTATATGCTGTACATAAATCGATATTCTGTACATAAATCGACAGTTAACATGGAAGCAACGTTATGAACGTTTATTCAGATTTTTTTCTTCCATAAATACACGTTCTTTTTACACTGCAATAATAAAATCGCGTGTGCCTGTGTCGGAGCACGGCCAGAAAGGTTTTATGAGAAACGTCATTTCTGAAGATTATAGGGATAAGAATTCAACCAACGAAATCACGAAATATGCAATCTGTTATGTATGAATCTACGGTCCCCATTCACGTCTTGTACATGCTTTGCTTAATTTCAAGGTTTTATACTCATCGGTGTTTAATTTCTTTGTAAACGAGGCTAAAAAAATTATGTCATTCGTGATATTTGTCACGGAATGAATTACTCTAAAGGCATTTATTGCAATTATTGTTAAGACCTTTCACGTAGGTATAGAATTTTCATGGGGGGGGGGGGATGGGTCAGTGACTGAGCAACGGAGTTCTTTAGGTACCTTACCTTATTTCCCCCTCACCAGGGGAGGGGGTAATCCTTCCCCCAAAATTAACAAAGTTCCCATCATTTTATCCCCCCTCCATCATTTAAAAAAAATATATTAACTTAAACTTATTAAACTTATTCATTCAAGTAAACAGAAATTCGTCGGTAGATAAATATCGAAAGAATCCTTATAATATAATATATGGGCTTCATTTATATTTAGCATGTTTTGTAACATCTTGTTTATACGGCCCCGTTTGTCCCCGAAATCAAAATGGTAGATAATGAAACACGATGACGTCATGTTAGGCTTAGTTTGAGATGAAAAATGACGTCATCGTCGCCTTTTGAAAACTATTTTCCGGGATTGGATTCCCTGAAAATAGTTTTCAAAAGACTTTAGAAACATATTATGAGGTCATTTTTATCTCAAACTAAACCTAATATGACGTCATCGTGTTTCTGTCTGGTGGTAATCAATACTCTTTCATGTTCGCAGAGGTTCATTCTCCCCCCCCCCTAAAAATAGCTCTATTTTTATGATTTTTACAGTAATTCGGTTTTTAACCTGACACCTTACCTACGTGCCTGCTTTCCGCGCTATTAAACAACATTTTAAATTAGTCCTAATAATACAGATAATATTAGTAAATAGAGTGACAATCATGTGGGTTTCCATGCAGGCCCGTCGCACCAGAGGGGTTGGGGGAGAACCCCCCCCCCCCATTTGTAAATTCAAAAGTTGGGATGACAAAAAAAAATGCATGCAAAAAAAAATTATTAGTGGAATGACGAAATAGGTCGAAATTTAACATTTATAAAATTTAATTTCTTACAAAAATTAAAACAATTAACTAAAATGTGTCTTGGGAAAGTTAAAAAATCCAGCCCTTTTTAGTTGAAAAGAAAAGGGCAACTAATGGTTTTCTTGATGAGTTTGAAGTTCCGGCACAGTTGCGTTGGCATTCATTGTGACTTAAAAATGTGTTACGGTTGCATTCGAATGTGGAACGGGTACATTAAAATGTCTCATGGGAACCTTGAAAGGTGATGGTTTCAATGTGTATTTCCAATTTTATCAAATAAGTTAAAACAACGAGGAAAACTCAAACACCCGAACATTTCAAAAAATAGTTATCTAATTATTTAGACATTCAGTGTAAATATTGCTAAATCGTTAGCATTTATTATTTATTGTCGTCACACCCAGGCCTGTCGCACCAGGGGGGGTATGGGGTGGGGGGCAAACTCCCAATAATCTGGAAACCATAAAAGTTGAGGATTCAAAGTTTTTAAAATCCACGAGTTGGGAAAATGTATGCCTGAAGAAAATTAATATTATTAGCCAATGAAAGCTATGGAAGATTAGAAATTGCTCAACTTGTAAGATTAAACTTCAATTAGACGATGTTTGTAAGAAACTGTTTAATATTACATAATAAATATAAAAAACGATGACAAATTCCGATAAGTTGGAACTGGGAATTTTCAGAGCTGTTATGTTGGGAATTTCGAATAGTTAAGTTTGTAATTTAGAATCGTAAAGTTGGGAAATTTCTTGTTTCAACCCCCCAAAAAAACATTTCGTGTAACGGGACTATTTCCATGTTCCAACTAGATATTATTACATACGCATACGAAAACATTAATATTATAGTACCTGTTACCGTGCCTGTGCTGCGACTATAGGTGATGAATGCTTATATAGGGATCATGCGTATCGGTTGATTAGGTTGTCCAATCAGAAAGCACTGTAAAGTCACGTGATTTCTATAAAGAATATTTTATTACGAACGTTACTATATTATCTAGAAATCTTTTAGTATATTTAACATATTTCTAATTAAAACTATCTTTCTAAGACGTTTTAATTGTTCATGCAAATATATAAACGGGAATCCGGTATTTCCTTTAATACCATTAATTTTTGTATGACGAGTTTAAGATCAAATTATTTTTTTGAACTTTAAATATAAACACACATACATCATCATATTGAATTAAATTAATTGCATCGTTTTATATTATTATTTCTAATTTTAAAGAAACCTGCATTTCTTCCAGTTGCATTTATGCAATTTCAGGGTTATTAATTTATAATAATTTTCAACGTTTTATATTCATATTTCTAATTTTAAAATATGCTGCATTTCTTCCAAACGCATTTATGCAATTTCAGGGTTATTAATTTACAACAATAGAGTGTGAATCGAATATTTTTTTTAAAGGTTTAATCGCTTAAGTTGACAACTTTTAACATTTTAAATTTACGGATTGCAAATCCAGAAACACGGACCATAAGTTTTCCTCCTTTAATTAAGGATGAAAACTTATGGTCCGTGTTTCTGGATTTGCAATTTTAAAGATAATTCCAAACAATTCCTGTATTCCCTCTAATCCTCATTCCATTTAAATCTTTTAAAATAAAAATCTTCTACTCTATTAAACAATGAAATTATGTTGAAGTAATTTAACATAAAATTGTCTGTATTTGCGATTTGTGTTCGTGGGTGCGGTTAACAAAGCGTGCCTAGTTGAGCTGGATTCAAACACCATAAAATTTAACGAAGCATTCAGTACATTAAATTCGATATCTTTGCAAACACATTACGTATTTAAATGTGGTCCTCCCTGTGGTATTTAAATTCTAAAGATTGTTGTAAATGTTAAACAAGTTTAATTTTTTTCAAATGATGTTTCGTATTGTAATGTAATATATTCTCCAAATTGATTGTGTAGAATTAAACGTGCCTATTGAATTAGGACATTAAAACCTTGAGTTAAAAATATAAGTTAAATTGGTGGATTGATAATTATATTTATGCGTGTTGTGAATATCAGAAACAAAGGTCAATTTTTAAAGATATTTTAAATTAAATTTAGGCCAAAATGTATAAAACGAATTTATATTTAAAGAAAATGGAGGATTAATGACATTTCAATAAAATTCCACCATGCCAATCAAACATTGGTTAACTGTCAGAGGTGGTCTGTAGTTAGCATCGACGAGTCAACGAAAGGGTCCGTGTGGCCTGGTTGGAAGGGCGGAGAGGTGAAATCCGAACATTTTTCGTGAAAACCAAACATTTTTCGTATAGAGGGAGCTAGAGAACGTTAAATATGTCCTGGTCCAAACGTCATCACGTTGGTTGTCGTGGTGTTGCAGTTTAAATAGTGGGGTTTCAATCTCAGGGCAATGCTCATCAACTGATAGGTTTTCAAAATTATTCTTCGTACAATAAGATCATGTGATCAGTATAGAAAAATTACATTTTACACTCCAAGAACACCTTGCGATTTGTGTTCTTTCTATGGAACAGTTATTCCTCTTTACGTTCTTTTCCACAGATTGTTTTTATACTCATAAAGGGAAAAAAATCCTGACCTGTTTTGTATCTGTAAGAGCACAAGTTGAAAAAAAGTTTGATGTTCTAAACACAAGATCTCGTTTATTTTAAAGAACAGGGAAACAAAAGAACGGGTCGTTATGTTGGCGCCTGAGAGGCGACATCGGAGTGCAAAGGGTTAAGTACAATACTAAAAACAACATAAATACAACATGGATCCTCCGCGTATTAAGTGTTGATTATTGTTATTTATTCTATTTCTCATTCAATTTACTACAAGTTCAAGATGATTTGTGATATCCGAGTGGAAAACAATTTGCATTATTCAGATAACATACTATAATTCACGCCTATAAATTAAAACTTTAATTACATGGGTGCCTTATGGTAATTAATAAATTAAATTTTCGCACACTAACGCTTGTTGAGTTTGACTGTACACGCCTTACACCATGCATGCGTCTCGATAAATACAGTCTACTTATTTTTTTCTACAGTTTAAAGAAGCGATTTTGAATTAGTTTAATTAATATTTATATTAAATCTTAACATACGCACTGTTAAATATATATATTCAATTATAAGTAATATGTACTCAATTTTGAATACATTCGATGCTTATCATGGCTCCGAATGCATAAGTTTCAATTTTGAAAAATACATGTATTTAAAAAAGAGTACACTGAATAAAAAGAGCAGATGCTTGCCTGCATAGGCTGCCTTATAAATCACTTTCAATAAATATCGACAATTTCAACCAAGACATACCGGGTTTGTTTGTTTTATTAATTAACGTCGCACTAGAGCTGCACAGTGGGCTATTGGCGACGGAAGACATACCGGGAATCTAACCCAGATCTGCAGGCACCGCTGTGTAGAGTCTTCACCGGCAAGCTACCAGGCCGACGTGAAGAAGTTATAAACAGAAGTAACGTTAAAAAGGTGTGCCAAAAGAATGGGAAGTAAGATAATTGAATTGTAATAATTCAGTTTCCGTTTAAACAATCGATATCAAATAACGTGGAAAACCATCTTCTTAACTATTTCCAGTTTGTCAGGTCGCTTTGTTAAGATGGCTTGAACAGAAGCTGAGAATAGCAATATTAAATCACATGGCTCATTTTTGCGAAAATACTATTACTTAAACTTGAGTACGTCATCGCTCATTTACGATTCAATTGTACTTAAAAAAACAAGTACGTTCATGTACTCATTTTTAAGTGTTTCTTTCCATTGCAGGGAGTTGTGGGCCCGAGAAAAGCCATGGTGTCGGCCATTCAGCTGGAGACCGTGTCAGGGGAGATGGAGGAACTGGAACTGGAGGCCCATCACGTTCTTCTCAACGACGTAAGTGAACATCTTATTTCACCATTATATAATCAATGCCACTGTGACACATTTGAAGGCTCCAGGGAAAGAACGATGATGGTCTATTTTGGAGTGATAGTGCAGAAAGCGGAAAACAATAACGTGTTGTATATGTGCCATACACACATACATCATTTTAGACTTTTCCCCTTTTTTAACCGACTGAACATCATGCCAACAAAAACTCCAAAATAATACCACCAGACATTTTAAATTAAAACCGCCAAATCGCGCGCCAAGTCAAGAGGTTATAGATTCGACCGTTATGTATTTTTTTTTTATTGATGTTCGCGCGGGTTTTCGGTTCTACTTCAGATATTATTGGATAGGGTCTGTTTCACTTGGGAGCACTTTGAAAAAAATATCCGGTTATCCAGCATTTAACTATCCGGAATTCTCAATTAACCGGACCGTTTGAAAAAAAAATATTGTCCTATTTCGAAAATTCTTTTTTTGTGGAATAGAGAAAAATCCACTTAGACAAAATCTGCAAAAAATAATCCGTTTTCCGGCTATTATATATCCGGAAATGTCGATTTTCCGGAGTTTTTTTATACAATTAATCCGATTTCATAATATTTTCATTGTTTAACAGAAGTTGTACAACAATGACATTTCATTTAATCCGCATTTATTAGCATTAATAGGGATTGTTTTACAATATACAATATTGAGCAGAAGTTGCTACAACTTAAAAGGGAAAAATAAAATAATCTTTCTAGAAAAAAGGAAAACCGACTTTAAGGAAAATGAGATAAAAAGCAAAAAATAATATTTAATTCTACGAATGAGTTGAAAAATTGAATTATTGATTAACAATTTTATACTTAATACAACTTTTTGAAGTTGGTGCCAATTTACAAAAAGCATACCCAAATTTCGGCGCCGAGATTTCAAAAAGTTGTAATAAGTATAAAATTGATATTCAATAATTCAGTTTTTTCAGCTAATTCGTAAAATTAAAAATTATTTTTTACTTTTTAACGCATTTTCCTTAAAGTCGGTTTTCTTTTTTCTAGAAAGATTATTTTATTACATACTATTAAAGTTAATCCATTTTCACAACTTGTTACAAAGAAAGTGCAACCCTGTACTTTATTTCAACTAATAGTGAATCCTTATCGTTTTTTCTCTATATTCTTTAATTTAAATAAATCATTTCATCAATATTGAATAAATAACTAGTGTATTGGACTACTTTAAAATATATAATGTAAAATGGTTTCGTTTGTTTCCCACAAAGTGAATAGAGCAGGTTAGTTTAATGCAGTGGTACGAAAACAAATCCCCGATTATACTTCGGAATTTATTTTCTGGAAAAACAATACGCCCTTATCGAAATCCCGAAATCAGACAAAAATCGATTAAATACTTTATTGAAGCATTCTATGATTGAAAACTGATGAAGTTGCTTTTAAGTTAATCAAACAAACGTAAAATAATTTTAAATAATTAAAAAAAAAATTGTAACCTTTAATTAAAAAAAATTGTAAATTGGAGTACTTTTAATAATTTTAAAATTGGATACCTGGACGTAATATCACGGCCAGAGGGAGGGGAAGGGGGCGTAAAAAAACTAAAAACGAGATATTTTTAAATAACAGACGTCTCTATTAGTATATAATTATGCAGATTGTGTCCCAGCTGTGTATTTTGAGTATTAATTATTTTAATCCTTTGTCACTGGTTCTTTTAATAGCTGCAGTATGGCCATCTTGGATCATGGCGGCTTTTTCGAAACTAAACTTAATCAACCAACCTTCGTTATCAGATAATGAGGAAATGACTATTTCTTGCGTTAACGTTACGGCTTGCAAACACCTTTAACATTTTATCGCCATCAACAAATTGCATAGCAACGTGCTATTGTTGCAACTTGCTTGCGATTAATGGCCTGTGTAAATGTCAAGAAAATTCTGCAAAAATACTGGGATCTGTTAATAAAGAATAGAATTTAGAAAACAGAAAATATAAGAAAAAATATTACTAATTTAAAGTTTTTTTTAATAAGAGTTTATACTTTATTTTGCCCTTGATCATTCGCAAGTCAGATGTTCTGATAACACATGGTATATTATATAAATATATGGAAAATATGTGGTATGTAAAATATATTTAGTGATTAAAGATGATTTATGGCAGGATAATAACACTGAACTGTAACTGTAACTTCTGGATTGGGCAAGACATGTTGTTGACTTGAAGCCATTGTGGAAGCAGCCATGTTGTGCCCCATTTTCATCGCTATTGCAATATTTCGTATATTTTTCATGTTAAAACAAGCCGACATGTATTGCTTTTGTCTGAGTTTTTTTCCCATTTTCTTTTGAAATTCATTTTAAATGCAATCTGCTACTAAAATAGAACGTCATTTGCAAGTCAAAGTCGAAGTAGTTCAAAGGCAAGAGCTAAAAACTATTTGTTTGTCAATATAAAAATTAATTCTATAACAAGAAAATATAATATTTATATACATTTAATATTTCTACAATGCTATGGTATTAAAAAATACTACTAAATCACTTTTTAAAAAAACGTTGGGGCACAGTATGGCTGCTTCCACATTGGCTTCAACGCGTCCATAGACGAAACAAGTTTTGAGCCTTCCAGAAGTTACAGTTAGAGTTCAGTGGAATAGACCAATGGAGAGTTTATCGATGCAGACAACGTATAATTATTCAAGACTCTTCGCCTTCTATATCAAATTTAATGCACATGTGGACGACGAATCTACGCATTAAATAAGCAATCAACGGACCGTATTTGAATTCATTGCGAATGCAAATCAAACTGATCATTGAATATTAAAATGAAGTAATAAACATATGTGTGATATTTTATTCGGGGATAATTTTTCTGAAGTAAACGCCTGAGGTAGCATTTTGATACTTTTTCAAGTAACGTCAAAAGATGTTTACTTTACTGTAAAATAATCTTCAGCTGGATGGTTTCGTTTTAAAATCAGAAATCTTCTAATCCTATTCCTTCGTAGAAGCATATATGTAAATTCGCCGTCTGAAGGCTACATAAATTTTGTCGTCGTTTTATTTTGGCCAGCGGCAGAGACGGATTTAGGCATAAGCTGCATAGGCTTCAGCCTACGGGCCTGCACCACAAAGAGGCCCGCAATAGACACACACACAAAAATGTCAACTTGTAGAAAAAAAATATTTGGAAGGATGATAATCCAAATCCTAATGAAAATAGCATACTACAACCTTTTCATGTGTTTAATTGTTTAATTTTTGATGAATGGCATTGTTTTACTTTTTTTTATACTTATTTTCTTCTATTTTTCTTACATTTATATTTTGCCTAGAACCGTTTGAATACAATACACAGACGAGTGCACTATTTTATTATGATAATTTATAATATAATAATTTTATAATATAATAATTTATAATATAATAATTTTATAATATAATAATTTATAATATAATAATTTTATAATATAATAATTTTATAATATAATAATTTTATAATATAATAATTTATAATATAATAATTTTATAATATAATAATTTATAATATAATAATTTTATAATATAATAATTTTATAATATAATAATTTATAATATAATAATTTTATAATATAATAATTTATAATATAATAATTTTATAATATAATAATTTTATAATATAATAATTTATAATATAATAATTTTATAATATAATAATTTATAATATAATAATTTTATAATATAATAATTTATAATATAATAATTTTATAATATAATAATTTATAATATAATAATTTTATAATATAATAATTTATAATATAATAATTTTATAATATAATAATTTATAATATAATAATTTTATAATATAATAAATATAATAATTTATAATATAATAATTTTATAATATAATAATTTTATAATATAATAAATATAATAATTTATAATATAATAATTTTATAATATAATAATTTATAATATAATAATTTTATAATATAATAATTTATAATATAATAATTTTATAATATAATAATTTATAATATAATAATTTTATAATATAATAATTTATAATATAATAATTTATAATATAATAATTTATAATATAATAATTTATAATATAATAATTTTCATTGATTCCAGAATGCCATTGTACCTTGAGATTTCTTGAAACCGTTGAAATTTTGTTACATAGTATCGGAAATTTACAAAAAAAGGTGTATCTCAATTTTGTTTGTACACTTCAAAATGATTTGATTTGCAGTTCTGGAATATATATTTTTGAAAAAAATTCCGTCTCCCCCTATCCCCCTCCCGTAGTTTCACTGAGGGTAATCCATCCATACCCCCCGTGATGGGGGTGTTTGGGGGCGCACCTCATATTCAGCCTAGGGGCCCACTTACTCTAAATCCGACTCTGGCCAGCAGTGGCCCAGTGGTATTCGGCTCATAATCGGTGGGTTGTGGGTTCGAAAGCTTGTAATAAAAGGTTCCCAGATTTGTTCCTGATCATCCGAAAACTACATCCGCCATGTATATGGGATTGGCGCATGTTAAATCTAGTAATCCGAAGTCCTTATGTATACGTAAGGTGTGTGGGCTGCCAGATTAGGTTTTATCCTCGTCATCTGAATTTCGCTCAAAAAATTACGAGGCATCGTTCCCTGATGTAGAGGATCACTATGTAGAGGTAGTCCAACTTTCATACAATCACCAATCAAATGTTTATATTTATTTAGTACTACTCATGACACATAGAAATAATTTTCACATTAGAAACATATAAAAAATACACAAAATGGACACATTTAAATAAAACATAATCACGTGGACATTGTAGAAAATATTATTTTAAATCAAGTCGATCAATAGTTTACAGAAGAAAAAAGTTTTTCGAAATTTTATATATATATTTTTAATATTATAAATAAAATATTATTTTAAATCAAGCCAATCAACAGGTTATATTAGAAGAAAAGGTTCCTAAATTTGATATATTTTTTAATACTAATGTTCTAATGGAATTTGCCACATTTTTTTGCCTCTACGGGCTATACCCCTAATCCCCTCTGTAAATACGGCACTGTTCCTTCGGGTACAGTTAACTCCGCCATTTCATTAATAACCCAGCTTTAATGACATCGCAGGGCCTTAATTTATTTCAATTGAGCGACTGCCAAGCTTTTGTCGCCAACCACAAGTGGAACTCTCGCATTGAAAACACCGTGCGAGTTTTGATACCTGCCAACTAACTTTCTGGATCTCAACGTCTGCCTCGAGGGAAATGCTTTTGATGGCTTCAGTTTCCGATGCTTTCGACACCGAAATTCATTTTATGAAATGTGTTTCCTTGTTTTTATTCTCCCCTTTGTGAGAATGGAATTTTCGAATCTCCTGCCTTAAAAGAGCGATTCTGCGCTCATAAAGTATTCAAGCGGAAATCAAATTATCCGAAGGTAGTTGACAATAAACAGAGGCAATTTCGGGGGGTGTTCGACTTTGACTGTGCAGAATCGCGTGGACTGAAGTGCGCTTGGAAAGGTGGAATTGTTTCTGTTTGGCCTTTATGGGGTCGCTTGAGTGTTGGAAAGAGACACTCTGTACCAAATGTAATTCGGTTTGGTTCGTCTAATTGAATTGGATGCGAAAATAATTTTTAGAATTTTCATCTTGTTAGTAGGATCCAGTGGAAACGCTCCGAAAAGATTGTTTCTTTCAGAAATTCGATTGTATGCGGTGGTTTTGTCTCGTGATAGGGTTTTTAATGGTATAATTCGGTTTAGAGAAGTAAATATTTTTTTTTCGAATGAAATGGTAGAAACATGATTAGAATTCATTGAAAATAACTTTGGGATCGTAATTATTTTGAAGTAACTCTAGCAAACAAATGTGAAAACTTTGAAAAGGACACATTGCATACATTATTTCTTCTAAAGTATCTTATTATTTCTCAAAAAGAGTGGAAATTTGTTAAAAGATATTGCAATTCAGTATTTTCATTCTTCGTTTTTATTAGTGCCATTCCGTATTTTCAATCTTTGTTTTTATTAGTGCAATTCCGTATTTTCATTCTTTGGTTTTATTAGTGCAATTCCGTATTTTCAATCTTTGTTTTTATTAGTGCAATTCCGTATTTTCAATCTTTGTTTTTATTAGTGCAATTCCGTATTTTCATTCTTTGTTTTTATTAGTGCAATTCCGTATTTTCAATCTTTGTTTTTATTAGTGCAATTCCGTATTTTCAATCTTTGTTTTTATTAGTGCAATTCCGTAGTTTCATTCTTTGTTTTTATTAGTGCAATTCCGTATTTTCATTCTTTGTTTTTATTAGTGCAATTCCGTATTTTTAATCTTTGTTTTTATTAGTGCAATTCCGTATTTTCAATCTTTGTTTTTATTAGTGCAATTTCGAATTTTCAATCTTTGTTTTTATTAGTGCAATTCCGTATTTTCAATCTTTGTTTTTATTAGTGCAATTCCGTATTTTCAATCTTTGTTTTTATTAGTGCAATTCAGTATTTTCAATCTTTGTTTTTATTAGTGCAATTCAGCATTTTTAATCGTTGTTTTTATTAGTGCAATTCAGCATTTTTAATCGTTGTTTTTTTATTAGTGCAATTCAGTATTTTCATTCTTTGTTTTTATTAATGCAATTCAGTATTTTCATTCTTTGTTTTTATTAGTGCAATCCAGTATTTTCATTTTTTGATGTTATTAGTGCTATTCAGTATTTTTATTCTTTGTTTTTATTAGTGCAATTCAGTATTTTCATTCTTTGTTTTATTAGTGCAATTCAGTATTTTCATTCTTTGTTTTTATTAGTGCAATTCAGTATTTTCATTCTTTGTTTTTATTAGTACAATTCAGTATTTTCATTCTTTGTTTTTATTAGTGCAATTCCGTATTTTCAATCTTTGTTTTTATTAGTGCAATTCAGTATTTTCAATCTTTGTTTTTATTAGTGCAATTCAGCATTTTTAATCGTTGTTTTTATTAGTGCAATTCAGTATTTTTATTCTTTGTTTTTATTAGTGCAATTCAGTATTTTCATTCTTTGTTTTATTAGTGCAATTCAGTATTTTCATTCTTTGTTTTTATTAGTGCAATTCAGTATTTTCATTCTTTGTTTTTATTAGTACAATTCAGTATTTTCATTCTTTGTTTTTATTAGTGCAATTCCGTATTTTCAATCTTTGTTTTTATTAGTGCAATTCCGTATTTTCAATCTTTGTTTTTATTAGTGAAATTCAGTATTTTCATTCTTTGGTTTTATTAGTGAAATTCAGTATTTTCAATCTTTGTTTTTATTAGTGCAATTCCGTATTTTCAATCTTTGTTTTTATTAGTGCTATTCCGTATTTTCATTCTTTGTTTTTATTAGTGCAATTCCGTATTTTCAATCTTTGTTTTTATTAGTGCAATTCCGTATTTTCATTCTTTGTTTTTATTAGTGCAATTCCGTATTTTCAATCTTTGTTTTTATTAGTGCAATTCCGTATTTTCAATCTTTGTTTTTATTAGTGCAATTCCGTATTTTCAATCTTTGTTTTTATTAGTGCAATTCCGTATTTTCAATCTTTGTTTTTATTAGTGCAATTCCGTATTTTCATTCTTTGTTTTTATTAGTGCAATTCCGTATTTTCATTCTTTGTTTTTATTAGTGCAATTCCGTATTTTCAATCTTTGTTTTTATTAGTGAAATTCAGCATTTTTAATCGTTGTTTTTATTAGTGCAATTCAGCATTTTTAATCGTTGTTTTTTTTATTAGTGCAATTCAGTATTTTCATTCTTTGTTTTTATTAATGCAATTCAGTATTTTCATTCTTTGTTTTTATTAGTGCAATCCAGTATTTTCATTTTTTGATTTTATTAGTGCAATTCAGTATTTTTATTCTTTGTTTTTATTAGTGCAATTCAGTATTTTCATTCTTTGTTTTATTAGTGCAATTCAGTATTTTCATTCTTTGTTTTTATTAGTGCAATTCAGTATTTTCATTCTTTGTTTTTATTAGTACAATTCAGTATTTTCATTCTTTGTTTTTATTAGTACAATTCAGTATTTTCATTCTTTGTTTTTATTAGTGCAATTCAGTATTTTCATTCTTTGTTTTTATTAGGGCATTATTTATATAGTTTACATTAATGGTTTATTGGACAGCTCATATACTATATTTAAAGTGCCTTTTGTATAAGACATTTACTTTAAATGTTTATTTTACTCTATTATAAAAATTGATGTTTGTATTTAAAAAAAAATAAGTTTGTGCATGTTGGTACAAAAAACTAATAAAATTCATTAAATCAATATTAAAGATACCTGTTTATTAAAACCAATAAATATAGTCTATCTTTTGTTGCATATTTGCAATTTAAGAAAATGAAAGTAGAATTTTAATATTGAGACTCTACCCCAATTTATAATATATAGACGTTTTGAAATCTCCCACGTTATTCAAAGTATTGCGTTTTAAGGTAACTGAGTACCCTAAAACCGACAAACATTCAATTTGGCGATTTATTTTATATTAGACATCGATTTCTTATCGTTCCATTTGATATGGTATTTTGTTTCTAGTCGCGCTAGAAGTATTTTAAATTATATTTAAAAAAATAGTAAACAAATAATTTGATTTAAAGATTTTAATCTTTAAACAGTTTTATCTCAAAACTTTACATTTTGAACTTTGATGAACCTGTACTTTTTCTCGAAAACTACTTAACCTAAATGCTTGAAGCTATTCATTAGCATTTAATAACTGTTGTATACTAAACGGTAGTTATAATTTAGACAAAAAAAAAGGAATAAGTATTTTTAAATAAAGTTTCATTAGATTTTATTTATTAGATTTTTAAATAAAAGTCAATTAACAACAAAAAAAAAATCCCAAAAACATAATTTTTTTATATAGTTTTTGCATCACAAAAAAAATATGCCAAGCCCCAAAAAATATGTTAACCTTGGATTAATCTGCAAGCTTTGTTCTTCAATTTGAAAAAGAAAAACAATATGTCTATATATACAGAAGTTTCCCAGAAGAGGTACATCGAAGTTCAAAATGTATAGTTTTGAGATAAATCAGTTCAAAAGTTAAAACTTACGGTCAAATTTCTTGTTTACAATTTTTTTTAAACAAAATACTTCTATTGTGACTAGAAACAAAAATAATACATATATTGAAAGATAAGAATTCATAGTTAAATATAAAATAAAAATCTCAAAATCGAATATTTGTTGGTTTTAGGGTACTGAGTCCCCTAAAAGCGTATTGATTTAGTACTTTAACGTATAATACTATGATATCTAACTTCAGTATATATAAGTTTCAAATATCAATGGTGTGTGACCGCAAAACCTGAACCAAAACTACATAATGTAAAAATTTTAATCAAATTTGCTATATCTACTTCACTGTTAAAAATTTAGTACGACCTTGCACCAAAATTTGGTACTCATTTAGCTGCAACCATTATTTGGCGCTTAGTTTCACAATTTTATGGTGCTACCACCATTTAGTGATGAAACGTTGCATCAAAACTTATATTTTCACTTCACCATTTTATAGTGAAACGTTGCACCAAAACTCAGTGTTTTCGTTACCCCATTTTATGGTAAAACTCTGGTATAATTTGTTGGATGTTCTGGGCGATTTTCTAGTAATTTTGTAGCGAAGCTGGTAACCCTCCGATCGCACGCGAGAACATTACTTTTTTATGTCAAGTCTGCACGGGCTGGAACTAGCAATCTTCTGATCACCAGCTGAAAGCCTTTATCCACTGGGCAACCGGGCTCCTAATGCAAGAGGATTGTGGGGATTCCCCGGTTTGTAGATTCAGCGTTGGTTTCGGTTGCAGTTTAAGAGATTGCACCATTTCTTGGTAAAATCTGCGCTATTCTCGATCAAGGATTTTTGGTACAACCTAGATAGCACCATAATATGGTGAAAGTTGCTGCAGATCAGCAAGATATGGTGCAACGTTGAACTGAATTTTTTAACAGTGTAGTAAAAACTGTTCTTAAAATAGATTAGATTCGGTGAAATCTGAATAAAAAATATCTCATAAATTCAAAAATTCCAAACGTAAGCTATGACTTTTTCATTGGTAGCAAAACTAGCATCCCTTACCACGTAAAGACCTAAAAAAAACAGACCAAGTCCTTAAGCCTAATGAATGCAGAACTTTCAATGAAAGAAAGATTAAATAAACGATTGAATCAATAAAATCCAAACCCGACAAAACGATTTTTCGAGTTAGTTTTAATAGAGGTAATAAAAGTATTGAAATGCTCCAAGACACAATTTACGCGCCTATTCTCGTTTTACTTGTTGACTCCTCCTAAATCCGATGCTACAGAAAAGAGTGCTGAGAAGAAATAAAATGTTTCCTCACAAGAGTCCATTCCTTCTATAAAATAACATCTAATCGAGTGAAGGCCCCCGTTATATAGGAAGTCATCATAATTCCTCTCTCTTCATTTCCTGGAGTTAAAGAACTCAGCTCTTACTTTCATTTGAAGGTTTTTTTTCCACGAGAATCATTGACTGAGACTTGGTACTCATCATCCACACAGCAAAGTACATCAGTAAAAAGTATTAAAAAAAATACTTAAGAAATGATTTTGTAGTGTATATATCCCAAGCAAAGTGATCGTTTGAGATAGGATTTAGTATTTTAAAGTATATCTGACTCTTGGGATTACTGATATATTCTTTGAAGAAGATGGTACTGTTATTTTTCGTTCGGTATATATATATATATAAAAAATCAGCTGCAGAATTCATAGATTTCTATTTCATCTTTTGATTTGTAATGTTTATTTCTGTTTGTAAATTGTTGCAATCATAATTCAAATAAAAGAGGAAGTTAATACTCCTTAAGCCTAAAATGTTTGCCTTTTTTTCGTACCTACTGAAAACAAGTTCGAATCTCTTTGTAAAATTAAGATACGTGTTCAATTTCTTTTTAAAATTACACCTGTTTCTTGTTTGTCTTTGAAAGTAAAGAATGTTGGTTTATTTAAGTCTATGGGGAAAGACTTAAATAAACCAACATTCCGGAATGTGTTGATACTAATGAAAATTGCTTTTGTGTTGTAACTCCGTTAGGAATTCTTATTTATCGGTTTAGTTTTACGTAAAAAAATCGTGTATGTGTAAATTTATTTTGTTACGCTGCATTAGTTTTATGACAATGGCGACAAAAATATGAAGAACAAGAGTTTAGGGAAGGTTTTTGTTTACGGCGCATTAAACATTTTCTTTTAGTTTTTTTTTCTTTTTCATTTTCGCAATTTAATAAAACCTTTCTTATTTTAACATAAAATGTTTCATTGAAAGAGCGCTTCGGAAATTTTAAAGCTTTATTTTGAACAAACTTCTTGTGAATAAAATTGTTCCAATCCTCGAAAGCTTTAATAGAAAAATATCTAAACATGTAATGAATTTTGCAGATTATTTAGAAACTTTTTTTTTCATTTTTAATAGTTTGGGATTTTTATTGAGAAAAATTTCGCCTCACCGTTCTTTTACTTTGGAAAAAAGTATTCTAAATATTTTAATAAAAAATAATTTCGTGAAGATTGGAAAATATTTTTTATTAACACGCTTGTAAAGGTAGTACAACTTTAAAAAAAAATTTATATCATTAAATGTTTTTTACATTTTCTTAGAAAACATGACTCGGAATATAAAGATAAAATGTAAGAGTCGTAAAAATTTCAAATAGCCAATTTTTCCGCTTTTTCTATTACTAATTCTAATTTATTTACCATTTTATCGAAATTACTTATTTGTAGTTTTATTTGACGAAAGTTAAAATGCCGAAGTCCAAAATTCCAAACAAAGCATTTATAACAAAATTATTTACATTTTCTTCAAATGCCACATTATTTTTTTTTCATTTTATTTTTGAAAACAAAAACGGTATAAAAAATACTTATAATAAATTATTTTTCTTTAATTATTCAGAAATTTTCTTAAACGCCGATGAAATATTAGAAAATCGAAATTCTATAAAAAAAAATCGTTATTTATTTTATTCTATTTTTGTTAGAATATTATTATTATAACTTTTTATTTTGCAGAAATATATTTAAAAAAACCCCGGAGAAGTACAGTTTTATAAAATATTCTTGTTTAAATAAGGAAAGGCGACTGTAAGAAAAATGCGCTAAAAAGTAAAAAAATAATTTATAATTTTACGAACATGTTGAAAACATTGATTGATTTAATATTAATTTTATACTTATTTCAACGTTTTGAAATCGGCGCAAAAATTTAGGTATGTGATT
Source organism: Troglohyphantes excavatus (assembly GCA_963932185.1). Taxonomy (NCBI): domain Eukaryota; kingdom Metazoa; phylum Arthropoda; class Arachnida; order Araneae; family Linyphiidae; genus Troglohyphantes; species Troglohyphantes excavatus. The sequence goes on along the minus strand of OZ010668.1, from coordinate 18,571,982 downwards.
TGTAAATTTTCACTAACTTCAAAAAGTTGTAATAAGTATAAACTTAATATAAATAATTCAATTTTTTCTACTTTTTCATAAAACTAGAAAATATTTTTTACTTTTTAGTGCATTTTCTTAAAGCCGGTTTTCCTTATTTTAAAGAGATTACTTATTTTTACCTTTTTAGTTTTTAATTTAGCAAAGGGCTTTGCACTTTTCTATTATTTAACTGGAAACTCAAGTTGTTGCTAACTTTTTTCCTCGCCTCTCCCCCCCCCCCCCCCCCCCAGTATATATTTTGAGATTATCCAGGTAATTAATGCTAGGTGAACGAAATTTCACTGTTGGACAATCTTTACCCCATAATAAAAATATTTTGAAATTGGAGAGAAAGTTTAACAATAGTCAGGTTAAACGATATTTCCGGATATATAACAGCCGGATAACGAATATTTTTTTTTGCATTTTTTCGAAAGTGGGATTTCTTTATGCAGCAAAATCAATATTTTTTTTCAAATGTTCCGGTTAATCGAAAATGAACTCCGGATAGTTAAATACCGGATAACCGGATATTTTTTCAACTGGTGCCAAAGTGATAATACATAAAAAAACCATAACAATCAAATTGATAACCTCTCTCTTTTGGCACGCGTTTTCAACCACAGAAACACATAAAATCGTAAATTAAAGGTTTGGTTAATTAACGTCTCACTAGAGCTGCACAGTGGGCTATTGGCGACGGTTCGGGGCCTATCTCGAAGGAAAGACCCGGGAACGATGCCTCGTACGTGTGAACCATTGTCAGATGACGAGGACAACATCTGAGCTGGCAACCCACTTAACCTCATTAAGCGTCAAGACATTGGACCCCTATTCAGATTTAACGTGCATTAGTCCCTTACACACGTCGTAGAAATTGGTGGTTAAGTTTTTATGACGTATTGTTACTTCACCGCGAATCTGTCAATCCTTCGATCACAAGTCACTGCATTTTAACAGTTTTATCCAAGTCTCTTGGTATCAGCCGTATTCGAACTCTCAACCCTGTAGTTGCTAGTCGACGACGGGTCCTTGGGCTACGGTACATTCTTGTAATTCTGTGATTACATATTATTCTTTTCATGTAATTCTCTTGTACAGGAGATTGGTGCACATTAACTATGTCGTTGTCCAAAGTACTTCACGCAAAGTGAGATGCGTGGGGTGCCAGCTTTGGTGTACTACTCATTACCATTGTTCAAACTTACGAGACTACGTTCCCGGGTCTTTCCTTAGGGATCCCAAATCATCGTCAATAGCCCATTGTGGAGCTCTAATGGTTTGGTTGGTTTGGTTTGTTTAATTAACGTCGCAATAGAGCTGCACAGTGGGCTATTGGCGACGGTTCGGGGTCTATCTCGAAGGAAAGACCCGGGAACACATACACATTCACACACACATTCATACATGCACCTCGTTCAGATGACGAGGAAACACCTGAACTGGCACCCAACGCCTTCAATAGACGTCGGGACTTTGGACCCCGATCAGATTTATCGTGCACGAGTCCCGTATACATGCCGATAATTTTTGCGGATGTTCTGGACGACTTTTCTAGTATTTTTGTAGCGAAGCTGGCAACCCTCCGATCACAAGATCACTACTTTTTTACTTTTCTTTGTCAAGTCCATCGTGCGCGATTCGAACCACCCATCCTCGGATTAGTAGCTGAACGCCTTAACCGCTCGGCCACGGAGGCCTCAGGAGCTCTTATGAGACATTATATCAATTACGTTATATCAATTTTAGTTTCTATTGGTAATATAGATAATATAAAAAATGTGTACTCTTTGTTGACTTGTTTTTGATCGAATCACAATTTGACGTGAAACTTTTTTAAATAATATATTTTTGTAATTAATACATATTTTTTTTAATACCGATATTCGTAAAACAAAACAAAAGCTTTGAAATCACAAAGTACAGCCTTAAATAATCGTAATTTTCACATTCCTATTTATTCCATCCCAATTCCCTTTCTTAGACTGTGTGTCGGTGTAACAATTAACAAATGCCTATCGTTTAAATCCTAACATCTAAATCCAATCGATTATGCATAACTAGTTATCCTAATCGCCTGGAATCGATTAAAGACGTCGTTCAACTGTACGTTATTAGAGTCAGGGCTTGATGAAGGGGGAAATCATATTAGCCTAATGATTATTTGGGTCTTAATTGTGTCCTTCTCTTTCGAGTACGACAGCTGATTTGATTACTGACAACCTCTGTTCGGCTTCTACCTGTTCGAAATCTATTCTGATAATTAATTTATTGCGTAATTTGATTCCTTGAAGTTTTGTGTTTGGCAGCAGCGAAAGTCGAGTTCTTTTCAATTTGATTATTATTCTCTATTTAATTAAATTACCGCGAGTCTGAATGCTTACTTCTTGTCGAATTGCGCAAGCAATCTATATATTCCCTCGTTAAAATAATGGTATTGTTTTTATTTTCTGGAGTTAAGAGTTTGTGGCATTGTCTAAATTTGTTTAAAAAGATAATGGATTTTTCTCATAGAAATGTTATTCCAGAAACTTTATATAATTAAGTTTTTTCTTACTTTTGTATTCTTCCTTTTCATTTTGTGGGTGAAGAGAAATAAATGTTTTTAATAATAGTTTAGATAAACTACAAAGAAATTTAATCTCTTTAAAATAAAGGATAATTTTTAATTGCACGAAGTCAACACAAAATTACTCAAACGGTAATTGACTCAACAAGTGTATATTTATGGATGTTTTAATTAAATATTTTATATTTAAGCATTTTCAATGCATTTTTAATACCATCATATATATTATTTATTTAGTAAAGATCCCTTTTTCTACCCTTGTATTCAATGGATGTCAAAGCATGCATAAGGTTTCAAAAGAAAGAGAATTCCTGAGAATTCTCTTTCTTTCGACAAAGCACTGACAACTCGTACGTTCATCTCTTAAATATCAACGTTTTTTAACATGCGTTTAAAATATTTAAATTTTATTAAGCAGTTTTTAATTAATAGTTTGATTAATATTAAATTAATAGTTTTATTAAGCAAACGTTTTATAATGCTGCCATCTATGAATGAGCAGAAGCTTGGTTACTGATGGTAGGTTAACAAAATTGGCGAGTTTTCGCACATTTTTAATATGCGTTTAAAATATTTAATTAAAACGCATAATAATTCATTTTAACGCATAATAATTCATTTCAGCGCATAATAATTCATTTAAACGCATAAAATATTTAATTTTTCGCACATTTGGCGCGTTTTCACACATTTTTAATATACATTTAAAATATTTAATTTAAACGTGTTTTATTATAAACAAACGGTTGATAATGCTGCCATCTATGGATGAGCAAAAGCCTTGAGTTTGATTACTGGTGGCAGGTTAACAAAATTGGCGCGTTTTCGCACATTTGGCAGTAAGTTCGTTTATTGAAATCGAAACATTATAAGTGAAAACATATTCTGTTTACTGCTCTCTATCTGTCTAAATAAATCAAGCAAATCCGAACAATTTTGAAGGGAAGGCGCATATGCACTTAAAGGTTTCATCTACATCAAAATTAGTGTTTTTTTAAAATGTTAGTTAACCCTTTCTTGCATTTGCCCGTACAATTGTATTTTCAACTATTTTTGTGCTGAATGTTTGTTAATAGTTATAATAATAAAATAATTACCAATGTTTAGCATGTCTTTTATATAAAACACGAAATATTAATGAAATTCCCTTTTTTTTCCAGAAATGGCGGCAACTCTTTGACAAGGTAAGTCTGTTTTCCAATTTTTCACAACATAAAATAAAATTAAAATTAACCCAATACCAACTTTTATACATATATAAAAAATGTATAATTTTAATAAAGGTACCCTAGCCCTATCAGGGGAAATTAATCCTTAACTTCTGAGATAAAATAAAATTATTTTTCTTCCGAAATTGAGATAGATTCTTTTTGGAAACTATTTTTATGGCTCACTGATTGCACCTTTGAGATATGATTTCTACAAATTATGAAAGTGGTAGCTGAAGAACAGCTCTGCCCCGAAATTTTTAATAAAGTTCTTAATTTCATGAAATTGGATGTTTTCCCGTTTCCAGTAAGTCCAATTCACCCTAGTTTTATAATAAGATTACGATTCTTTGAACAAGTCTTGGGCATTAGAGGGGGAAGAAAGTTTTCTTAATTAATTTCGTAAGAGTAGGGAATCAAATTATTTGAAGAGTTCCTCCTCTTTAATTTTATTGGGATTTTCAATTGCAACGTATAAGGATGAAATTGAGTAGAAATTCTAATTATCGGTTTTCTTTTTGTATTATAATCATATGGATCATTTTTATTTATAATTTTTATTGCTGTATACTCGAAAAATAAAGAAACAATGCATTTTAATGTATTAATAGTATAAATATCATTTGTGTGGAAATTATATTTTTAATGCGTTTGTTGTTTGTTATTGTTATTTGAATGTTCTCAAAATAATTTTTTGTGAGATAATATTTTTGTCATTTATAAAAAATAAAATAAACATTTAATTATTTAATGGGTTAAGCTTATAATGTTGAATGTTTTTACAATCGTAGTTTAATTAACTTTATTAGTTAAATACTCGTTTGTTTTCGTATATTGATTAGGTTTGAGAGAAACTGTTTAATTTGCATTGAGAGATCGATTAAATTTATTGAGCGTTTCTTCGAAGAATTCCTAAGTACATTTGTATTAGGGAATTCAAAGAAGATGATTGTTAGTTAAAAAAAAGATACTTAAAAATGCGCAAAACCTTTTTTTTTAATAAATTACTTGGTGTAAACCATGTAAATCAATAAAACAAATCTCGATTTTTATTTCTAGAGCTATTAATTACTGAAAAGACCCAAACTAATGTAAGTAGAAATTGCAAACTTATATAAAAGTACCCACAATTATTTTTACTAAAAAAAATATTAATAATAACAATGATCATATATATTATTTCTGTAGTGAATATCCCTTTTGTGCTTAGACCCAATGAATCTTAAGACATGGGGTTCCAAAAGAAAGAGAATTTCACGGACCAGTGACAAATTGTAATTTCATCTCATACATATCAACGTTTTTTTATAATGCGTTTAAAATAATTCATTTTAAAGTGTGTTTTTTAACAAGCCGTTGATAATGTTGTTATCTATGAGCAGACCGTTAAACGATACGATAACTATCGCACGGAAATGCTAGTAATCATTATTATCATTATAATCATCCTCATCGTGATTATGATTATAATAATGAAGATGATAATAAACAATTACATTGATAAAGGGGAGAGGAAATTACAAATAGTTATGATAATGAGAACAATGAAATGAAGAAATGCAGTAATAATGGTAATAAAGTATAATATCAAGTACTGAGGTTTGTGTTACCGTACAAATGTGAGCAGTCTTTTCGAATAACCTATATTAGTCAAATAATATAAATAATTTAATATTGTATGAAATATTGAAATAAAGGAAGAGAAATTAATTAAGAAACTTAAATAGATAACTAAAAAATCAATATTTAAAATGTATAAAAACACAGATTTACATTAAAAAATGACTTAAATTTCGTTTTAGATTGCTGTATTTTTCCAACCCAGAAGAATACTTTAATAATATTTGCTTGGAATATAAATTTTGAAAATCACATTCACTAAGATTTGAAAGGGACGTGTTTGATTTTAAGAAACATTTCATTTGTGCTGTTAGAGAAAAAAAAAATGAGAAAATTTCTTTGAATCGGTTCCAAGTGAAGTTTCATTCTTCGAGCAAAAGCTGAATGAAACTGAACATTGAAATCGAAAATAAAATGTTTTCTCCACCATCTTATTCAATGTGACTTGAATGACTTCCACCATTAATACAACCTTGACTTAAATCTATAAGTAAACATCCTTTTTACTAAGGTTTTTTGGTGGTACACTGTTAAAAATTATTATGTTCTTGCACAAAAATTTGGTGCCCATTTAGCTGCAACCAACATTTGGTGCTTAGTTTCATCATTTTACGGTGCTACCACGGATACCAATTAGTGGTAAAACGTTACACAAAACTTCATAATGTTGCATAAAACTCAAAATTCGAGTTTTCTTATTAGTAGTATTTTTGTAGCGAAGTTGGTAATCGTACATTACAACTTTTTTACTTTTTTTGTAAAATCCGCCGATCGGGCTTGAAGTAGGAATCCTCTTATTCATAGTCTTTATCCACTGAGCCGCGGAGGCCCTTGCTCGTCGTTGTCTTTCTTGGAGGGGAATCCTCGGTTTGTTGAGGTAGCGACAGCAAAAATTTTGGTTGCAGTTAAAAATGTTGAAAAAATTATCAGTGAAACCTTCGTTTTTTTCTGATAAAGGATTTTTGGCTCGACCTAGATTCCACCATCATATGGTGTAATTTGCTGCAGACCTCTGTTTCAGACATCGTTGAACTGAAATTTTTAACAATGTATTTTTAAAATAAATATATTCCTGCATTATTTTGATATTGAAATTAAGAAGATACAGTCCCTTCTCCTTGTTCTAAAGCTGACTAAATGTGAGATTAAAATAAGATTAGGCTTTATTTCTTCTGTAGTGTCTTAAGACGATCGAAAAGTTTTCTATCAACTTCATCTCCAACATCCCAATAGACACGTGAAGGACAAAGTTACTCTCAAAGTGCACAACCCTAATGAATCGCCGCGAAATAACTTCTTTACAACTTTTGTAACGCCTTGAATGGTGTCCAGTGAGTGCGCTGGCCCCAATCACTGGACGCAGTTTTACGATCCATTTCCCAGGGTGTTTGGGAAGTTGATTTTATTCTCTCCCCCTCCCCCCACTGTAACCTTCCAATCCATTGTCAGGAAATGAGAAATGCCCGGATTAACGGAAGGTCGTTCCCGTAACGAATGTTTTGGGATCGAGGGGGGGGGGGGTGGAGTTGTAACGAAAGGCCCCGTGTCTTTGATTTTAAAGCAATATAATTTTGTTTTTGGCGATGGAGTTGAATAAAAATTGTCTTTAAATTAGCAAAAGTACTAGTTCTTCGTACTAAGTTAATTAAAACAATGCAAAAAAAGAGGCTTATGGTGATTGAAAAAAAAAATTAGAAAACTTTGGCAATTTTATGGAATGGGATCATATTTTTATATATATCATTTAAAAAATATCGAAATGTGCGCACAGACTATAAAGGTACAAAATATCGGAATATGTGCACACAGTAAAAAGTTACAAAATATCAAGGTATGTACACAGTAAAAATTATAAAATATTGAAATATGTGCGCACAGTAAAAAAGTACAAAATATCAAAATATGTGCACACAGTAAAAAGTTACAAAATATCAAGATATGTGCGCACAGTATAAAGGTACAAAATATCAAGATATGTGTACACAGTAAAAATTTACAAAATATCGAAATATGTGCACACAGTAAAAAGGTACAAAATATCGAAATATGTGCGCACAGTAAAAAGGTACAAAATATCAAGATATTTGTACACAGTAAAAATTATAAAATATTGAAATATGTGCACACAGTAAAAAGGTACAAAATATCGAAGTATGTGCACAAATTAAAAAGTTACAAATATCAAGATATGTGTACACAGTAAAAATTATAAAAGATTGAAATATGTGCACACAATAAAAAAGTACAAAATATCGAAATATGTGCGCACAGTAAAAAGTTACAAAATAAAAGCACACATTAAAAAGTTACAAATATCAAGATATGTGTACACAGTAAAAATTATACAATATTGAAATATGTGCACATAGTAAAAAATTATAAAATATCCAAATATGTGCACACAGTAAAAAGTTACAAAATATCAAGGTATGTGCGCACTGTAAAAAGTTACAAAATATCGAAATATGTGCACACAGTAAAAAGTTCCAAAATATCAAGGTATGTGCGCACTGTAACAAGTTACAAAATATCGGCATATGGGCACACAGTAAAAAGTTATAAAATATTAAAATATGCGCACACACATTAAAATGTTACAAAATATCGTAATATGTGCACACTGTAAAAAGTCACAAAATAGTAAAATACGTGCACACGCTAAAACAATGCAAAATATCGAAATATGCGTACATGGTAACCATGGGTCTAATCTTACAAATTAGTAAATACGTGGTTCAAGTGTGAGACCAATGGGAGAGCAGCTAAAGGGGTAAAATTTTCTAACCCGATGCGAATTTTTTTCTTTCCTCCAACAGTCGTTTCTAGGCATATATAGGGGTGTATGTTGACATTCTTTCACCTGCTTCTGTGTGTCGTGTGTTCGACAGATGGGGATGGAATGAGCAAGGGTATAGTGGGGCCGATGTTGCATACTGGCCATGATAGGAAAGCTTGCGTACCGGGAAAGAATTTATTAGCACTACAACTCTGGGCCACACAGTTAGTTAATGTTTAGAAAAAGCTCGAATTTAAAACGTATTACAAAGTGGAAATTAAGATTTTATCGTCTCATCAAAATTGGTTCATTAGTTCCTGATATGAGCGCGGAGTATTATCAGTATTGATGTATTAGGTCGATATTTCGAATGACTTTTGATAGAAGTTACATGACTTTGTCTTTTGCAGTTCGACAATGAGGGTTTTGGTGAGATCCCGTGGGCGGACTTCCTGGTGGCGCTGGAGAGTCCGGACTTCCAGGAATGCATCGAGCCCGCCAAGAGGGAGGTGTTGGCGTCCAAAGCGAGGGAGAACCGGACTTTCGCCATCACCTTCGACGACTTCGTAGCGGTGGTGAGTGCTTTTACTTACTTACACGAATATACTTATCTTTCGCTGGGACCTTGTTGATTACCTTCTTACAAAACGTTTGGTAGTCACGATTAAGGGGAGCCCCAGTTGCTCAGTTGGTAAGGCGTTCAGCTACTAATCAGAGGATTGGTGGTTCGAATCCGTGAAATGGACTTGACATAGAAAAGTAAAAAAGTAGTGATTTTGCGATCGGAGGGTTGCCAGCTTCGCTACAAAAATACTAGAAAGTCGTCCAGAATATCCAACAAATTATACTGGCGTGTATACGGGACTGGTGCACGATCAATCTGATCGGGGTCCAAAGTCCCGACGTCTATTGAAGGCGTTGGATGCCAGTTCAGGTGTTTCCTCGTCATCTGACCATGGTTCTAAAATAACGAGATGCATGTATGAATGTGTATGTGTTCCCGGGTCTTTCCTTCGAGATTGACACCGAACCGTCGCCAATAGCCCACTGTGCAGCTCTAGTGCGACGTTAATTAACCAAACCAATCCAAACACGATTAAGGGAAAGAATGAGATATAAACAGGATATAGGGATCGCACTAGAGCTGCAAAGTGGGCTATTGGCGACGGTTCGGGGCCTATCGCGAAGGAAAGACCCTCATTGTTTAAAGATACGACACAGTATTCACGGTTGGTGCATTTAAAAACACGTCGCACTAGAGTTGCACAGTGGGCTGTTGGCGACGGTTCAGGAAAGTCCCGGGAACACTGCCTCGTAATTTTGAATGACTTATGAACAAATAACGAGGTCAACACCTGAGCTAGCACCCGACTCAACCTCAATTGGCATCAGAACATTGGTCACTGATCAGATTTATCGTGTCCCGTATACTCGACGGTGGAAATTGAGGATTATTTCTGACGACTTTTATAATTTAGTATCGAATCTGGCAACTCTCTGAAAACGAGATCGCTACATCTTAATCACTGAACTGAAACTGTAATTTCTGGAACGGTCATAGCCAGTTCCTTCAATGGGAGCGGTTGAAGTCATACTGTAAGCAACTGTACTGATCCTCAAATATTTTTTTAAAAAGTAATTTTGTTTAAAAAGTAAAAGTGGGTTTTGTTCTTTTCAACCCGTTATAGAAATGTTAAATATATTTAGATATTTTATTTTCTACATATAGAATCAAATTGTATACCGCCAAAAATTTCTTTTTTCTTTTTGCTGCTTATCAAAGAATAAGCATTCAAAATGGGTTTTAATGGAAAATTTAGCATAAACAATATACGAAATATAGAGGTAGAAATGGAAGTGGAGTACACTTTTTTAACTTTCAATTGGATTCAAGTTAACGAATTGCCTTGTCCGATACAGAAGTTACATTTAGAGATCAGTGATCTTAATACGTTGACTGCCTCCACGAAATAAACTGATTGCCAGCCAAGCCGACGCTTGCCTATAAGGTTAAATCTTAATGAACGTATCACAGACCAGGTGTGTGGCCGGCATCCACGCAATAACTAATACCACGCAAACGGTGCGTTGTCAGTAGTCAACGTCAACCTTTGTCAAATCACCATGACAAAACTGATCTCTAAATCCTCTGATTGCTAGCCGAATTTTGTCCATCTCTACTACTGGCCGACCATTAAATCAGACACCATGAATAAGAAATGTCTCCAAAAACATGAAACACCAGCAATTGAATGTATTGGTGCTTGAAACACCAAAACGTGGTGTGGAAGTTTGGAGAACGGGGTGCCATCTCCTGTTCCTCCTCCATCACAGTTGTAGTCGTAACTAAGGTTTTGTACGTTTAAGGTTGATACGCACTATTGTGATCCAAAAGGAAGGGGTCCTTAGTGAATACGTTTAGATAGTAATCAGAGGATTGCTAGTTCGAATCCGTGCGATGAACTTAACAAAGAAAAGTAAAAAAGTAGTATCTTTCGATCGGAGGGTTGCCAGATTCGCTACAAAAATACTAAAAAGTCGTCTAGAACATTCAACAAATTACACTGGCGTGGCGTGTATACGGGACTCGTGCACGATAAATCTGCACGATAAGTCCGGTCCAATGTCCTGACGAGATTGCGTCGGGTGCCAGCTGAGGTGTTGTCCTCGTCATCTGACCATGGTTGAAAAATAAAAGGCATCGTTCCCGGGTCTTTCCTTCGAGATAGAGGGGTCGGATAAAGGCGTCAGCTGGGAATCGAAGAGTTCCCGGTTCGATCCTGTGCGATGGACTTGACTAAGAAAAGTAAAAAAGTAGTGATCTTGTGATCGAAGGGTTGCCAGCTTTGCTTCAAAATACTAGGAATATCGTCGAGAACATCTACAAAAAATTATTGGCGTGTATACGGGACTGGTGCATGATAAATCTGATCGGGGTCTAAAGTCCCGACGTCTATTGAAGGCGTTGGGTGCCAGTTCAGGTGTTTCCTCGTCATCTGACCATTCTTCTAAAATACGAGGCATCGTTCCCCGGTATTTTCTTCGATATAAGCCTCGAAACGTCGCCAATAGCCTACTGTGCAGCTCTAGTGCGACGTTAATTATCCAAAAAAAAAATAACACTTCGATATAGGCCCCGAACCGTCGCTAATAGCCCACTGTGCAGCTCTAGTCGCTAATTAATCAATCCAATCCAAAAGGAAGGTTTGTGGTAAGCAGTGAGCATCACTGTCCTTTTTACGAATGAATTAAAATTTTAATCATACTTTTAAAATATTAATTTTCTCAGATAATGTATAATGAAACTTTTAAAAACGTCTGAATAAATTTATGTCTAGATTTACTCGTAATTATTAATATTTTTAAATTAAATAATTTAAATGTATATAATGATTTAAAAAAAAAATTACCTTGCTAATGCCATTGCTTTAATGCTGTGGGCTTCTGTGACAAAGGTGTTCTATTCCTGGGTCCACAATAACTTTTTGAAAGACATCACTTAAAATATTTCGCATATGCAGTGGCAGGCTAATCATACGGTTCGTTGGTAGTTTTATGGGTTGCTCTAAAAAATTGACTTGCAGGACCTCCATTTTCTCGATAAAAGAAAAAACGCAGCTGATTTTTTCTTTTACATTTTATGAAAGTTGAGGAAAGATTCTTCAAGTGAAATATCCCAACGACAAAAGTAACTAATGCACTTTTTAAAAGTAGCGAAAATCGCGAAAAACCGTCGGATGATATAACTGGTTTCGGGGTGATTTTTAAAAATAAAGTTTTTATAATTAAGAAACTGTTTTTTACACTTAAAAATATAAGGTTGACATTGAAGTTGAGTTAATAAAGTAATTAATCTTAACCAAACCTCAATTTCCAAATTTTGGGATATAACTGTTTTTGCACTTGGGATACTCAAGTTCGAGATTGCTGGAGTCAAATGATTGTCATTTAATTCTCTATGTCGAAAATTTATAATTTCTCAGATATGCAAGCCGCATGACAAAGAATTAAAGCCTATAAGTTGCCAAAATTTAAGTATAAAAATTAAACATTAATGTGAAAAGATGGTTTTATACTAATATTTTTAGAAACTGTAGACCTCGCTTCCAAAAAAAAAATATATTTTAATGACTTCACGCAACATTCATATCAAATTCGAAGAAAATCGAACAACGCAATTGATCTTAAATGCGTAACAAACAAGCAAACAAACAAACACAGAGGTATCGTTGACAGGTTGAGTTAAAACAGTGACCTCGAACGCTCGGTCAATCACCAATACTTTTTTAAATTTTCAGGAAGTCATCCTTTATAACAAAGGCAATTCTATCATATCCATAACGCTCTGCAACGTACGATAGGAGGTTAAAAATTTTGGAGACTTACGGGAGGCCCAACCCATAATGCGCTAAAATTTTAGTATGAAAGTTAGACCACTGATCTCTAACTGTAACTTCTGGATAGGGCAAGACATTTTGTTGACTTGAAGCCGATATGGAGGCCGCCATTAGGGGCACACTTTTCTTGAAACCGCAATATTTCCTATATTTTTCATGTTAAAATACGCCATATATTATTTTTGGGTAAGTTTTTTTTATTTTCTTTTTAAACCCATTTTAAATGTAATCTGCTATTAAAATAGGAAGTCATTTGCAAGTCAAAGTAGAAGTAGTTAAAAAGCAAGAGCAAAAACTATCTGTTTGGCAATATAAAAATTAATTCTACAAGAAGAAAATATAATATTTATATACATTTAATACTTCTACAATGCTTTGGTAATAAAAAAACACCACTAAATCATTTTTAAAAAAATGTTGGGGCACCGTATGGCAGCTTTCAATTGGTTTCAACGCGCCCGTAGAGGAAACAAAGTTTGAGCCTTCCAGCAGTTACAGTTAGAGTTCAGTGAGTTAGACATTACGTTGAAGCACAATTTTTATATCCCCAATACTTTTAGTTTGGGATTTTTAAAATTTTCAAAAAGAAATATACTTTTACGTTAAATGTATGTTACGTAAATCATTTCTCAAAAGCTATTCAAAATCCGAAGGAGACTACAGACTAAGAATTTAAATAGTTACAAGTTATATGTATTATGATTTTTTTATTACATGAAAACTATATGACAAACACATTTTATTAAGTAATTATCATAACAACATATTCAGAAGTTTTACTTATTAATGCTATGGAATTAATTTAATATTAACATTTAAAAAAAGGGTTTACTTTTAAAATATAACAGCAACATAAAATGTATGAAAGGAAGCATATATAAAGTAATATTTAATGTCTTTTTGATCTTTTATGTATTTTTTTTTATTAATTTTGGTTTACACTAGTACTTTCTTGCAGTTGTTTTTCCGTAATGAAACATTTATTTAATAAAAATAAATGATTAGAATTTCTTGTATCATGTAGAATATGTCTCCTCAAAAGCTTTGCGTTGTTGGTCTTTTTATTTAATTCCCCTAAAGATTTGAGTAATGATAATATAGCAATTTACCGCCAAAGTCATTAAACAATAGTTTTTTCCCCTCTTCTTATTTTTAATATTAATAATATTTTTGGAAAGCAATACTACTATTTTATCACATTTCAAAATTTTAACTATTATTTTTCCTTGTCGTAAAGAAAGGGTACAATCAATTAATACGTGAGGCGTTAAGGGCTAAAAGTAGAAAGTCGTGTTTTCTTGGGGGTAAAAAAAAATTCGCCAAAGTAACTTTTGCCGGCATGGAAATCCAATTATTCGATAACGGCTTTCTTCTAGTTATCGAATTCTTCCGCAAATTCTATTTGTAAACATGTTACCATGGAAACGCCGTAAACATTTCTCAAGCTTCTGTTTTGGTGGCGCCATCTAGTTTTACAATTTTAGTCAATTTCTTCACACTAATATTTTTCTTTTCTTTAATTTCGCTTATTCAATATATAAATTAGTAAAAAGGGAAAAGGTTTGCGTTTTTGTTATTTTAGTAGTTCAATTTTTTTACGGAATCATCATTTTATCTTGTATGGAATTTCATATGGTTTTATGTTTTTAAAAAAATCGCTTCTTAACAATTAATGTATTTAAACTTATTTCATAATAGTTACTGTAAACAAACTATATTTGATAATTCATTTGGGAAATATGAATATTTTCATTTAGGTTGGGGCGCTTTTATTGTCTTTAATATTTTGTCTTGCTTCAGCTGTTGATATACACTGCTGCCATCTACAGTATTTTGTTGGTACTTTTGTTAACTCTAAGAATTCTATTTTTTGCTTTTCGTTATTATCGACTTAAAAAAAAAAGGGAGGAACAAAGGTCAATTTATACCGAAAATACATTATTTCTGACATTTAGGATAATTAAACGAATAATTTAATTGTACTAATTTATATTATGATTTTTTTATTTAGTGTTCAGGATTAAATTTGAGTTAATGCTTGATATTTATTTCCTCAATATTAAAATTTCGGAAAAGGTTATTGTTTATTTTTAGTTTTTATTAAATGATTATATAAAATACTACTTTCCTACAGTAATTAAAAAATAAATTATGTATCTGAAAAAAAATAGTATTCAAACGATATCATAATTTTTATTTAAGTTAATAAGCGATTTGGAGAAATAACAAAAAATTGAATTCATTTTATGTTTAACAATAAATATAAGGTTTTTAATCAAGGATATTTAAATTCAAGTTTTAAAAATGTGTCTGAGTCGCCCTTTTTTTGCAATCACAAGTGACACAGAAAGGAACTTCTCAATTTAATATACCTTCACTTTACTCCCTAAGCTACCACATAGGTTGCAGGGACGAGTTTAGAAGAAGGAAAAATGCTGTCGATTTACCCTCTCGGCCACCAAGTAACGTTATGAAAAGTCCTTACAAATGAATGCATTTGCATTTTACATCGTTCATGGCGCCATCTATTACTGGATATTTATACTAAAAATAGTTAAAGTTATTGTTGTTATTATTATTATGATTAATAATTATCATACTAATTAAAGTTATTGTTACTATTAATATAGTTATTGAAATTTATTATAATTATTATTCATATTATTATCATAATTTTCATACTATTATCGTTATTGTTATTATTATTATTTGAAAACTTAATTTGTCTCCATCGTAATTTTATTTCCATGTGACATTTAAGAAGAAACTTTATTTTGTCTGCGTTGTGTAGTTATTTATAATGTTCAGTGAGATAATTATGAAGTAGTTATTGTGATTAAATTAATTTATTATGATTATTATAAATATTTCGAATTTTTATTACCCAATTAAATTTTTCTAGACATCTTAAAATAAATAAGTTTTAGATTATGTTGACTTTACTTCGGATTATATGTAAGTATCCATACGAGTATTTGAATTTAAGATATCATCAATGAATTTTACTTTGAAAAATACTTAAAAATTAAATTTGAAAAATCAAAAATTAAAGTATATACTATAATAAAGATAATTTAGCAGAACAATTGGTAAAATAATATTCTGTTACTGGACTCTTGTTGACAAATTACAGTTGAATTATAAATGCGAATGATTGTACTCAGATAATTTAATTGAAGAATTTTTTTTTTACAATATTTTATACATTTTTTATGTCAAGAATATTGACAAAATCAATTACGTAGTACACAAAGCTATTAAATAATTTATTATATATGTTATAATGCATATTCCATTTGTTGTTATGTATGAAAGACCGTATTCGGTTACGATTTGTCTGTCAACTACGTTTTAGAATATTTTTTTATTTAAATAAAATTCTATGTATTCTATTAATTTAATCAATTAACTTGCATAAAAGGTGGATACAGGGGAGGGGTGAAGCCCTTAAATATATGTAAAAACCGACAGGCAGTGTTGTATATTAATTTTTGCAATGATTCGAATCACTTAGATTTTCTAAATATTATATATCTTCATTTGTCAATTTCATGTTTAATAAAATTTTATAACTATATCTTAATATTAAAAAAAAAGTTTGGTTTTTGAAGGTAAACATCATTTCCTCCTCGATTCATCGACAAGACACGAAAGAAATACTGCCCTACTCCCTTTAAGCTTTTTTTTTTTTGACTGCCGACGCACATTACATGCAAAACTTTTCGTTTAAGTCGTATTATTTTCAAACAAATACCCAATCGGATAAAACAAAATTAATGTACTTTTCTTCGAAAATTAATTTTTAAAATTAAATAATAAAATAGTTCTATTTGAGTACAATTGCATCGTATATGTACGACGAAGTACTCAAATTCAAGTAACCGTACTTTCGCAAAAATGAGCAGTGTGACTTACTATTGCTGATCTCAGCTTCTGTTCAAGCATCTTAACAAAGCGACCTGACATACTTAAAATGGTTGTTCAGAAGATGGTTTTCCACATTAATTTATGTAGATCGCTTAAATAAAAACTGAGTTATTACTATTCAATTACCTCACTTCCCATTCTTTTGGCATACCTTTTTAACATTTCTTATGTTTATAACTTCTTCACGTCGCCCTGGTAGTACAACGGATAAGGCACTGGACTGCCATACTTGACGATCTGGGTATGATTCCTGGTAAATCTTGGTTGCAATATTCAACATTTATTGAAAGGGATTTATGAAGGCACTCTATGTAGGCTAGCATCTGATATTTTTATTCATTGTACTCATTTTTGAGTAGATGTCTTCGGGTACGTAATATCAAATGTATTTAAGTATCTAAACATACTCGTTTTACTTTGAGTACAATTGCATCGTAATAAATCGTAAGCGTTGACGTACTCAAATTTAAGCAACTGTACTTTCTTAAAAATGGCAGCGTGATTTAATATTGCTAATTTTAGTTTCTGTTTAATCCACCTTAACAATGCGACCTGACAAATTTAAAATAGTTTTTCAGAAGATGGTTTTCCACATTATTTGATGTCGTTTGCTTAAATGAAAACGGAGTTAATACAACTCAATTAACATGCTAAAAATTCTTTTAGACCACCTTTTTAACATTTATTCTGTTTATAACTTCTTCACGTCGTCCTGGTAGTACAACGGATAAGACATTGGTCTGCATTGCCTGAGGGTCTGGGTTCGATTCCCTGTAAGTCTTTCTTGTAATTGTCGATACTTATTGAAAGTGATTTGTGAAGGCAGCTTATGTAGGCAAGCTACTGCTCTTTTTATTCATTGTACTCATATTTTGAGTACATGTCTTTTTCAAAATTTAAACCTATGTATTCGGAGTCATGATAAGTATCGAATGTAATTAAACATCAGTACATTTTACATATTTTTGAGAACTTGTGTTGAACAGTGTGTGTACTTCTATGCTGATTATGGACAAAAATGTAAAAAATTCCCACCACCGATGTGTACAAGTATGTGGAATTTGTTGTTTTGTTCGTCGGTGTTGTCTTTGTGGTTGTTTCCGTTCCCCCTCATCAAAGTGCACAGGACACGAAGGGGGGGAGAGGGAAGTGTCCATCCGGGAAGGCCTTTCATTCCATTGGTCACTTCCGTCCCGACCGCCTTTGCGCAAAAATGCTCCCACACCTGTCCTCTCCTCTGTCAGGGACATACGCTCAGCTGGAACATCTGGCCGAAAACACTGGTTCACTAGCTCAGTTCTCTTGTGACAAGGTGCGGACCCGTGATGGCCTGGTCGAAATACCGAGCTGATAATCGTTGGGTGGCGGGTTCAATTCTAGACGTCCTATGTATAGGGGGCTGATGCATGTTAAAGCCGGGGAATATGGCCTTGTGCTTTTCCTCCGTAGACTGTTAAAAACAGGTATTCAAAACAAGTATAATGTACTCATTTTTGATTACATTCGATGCTTATCATAGCTCCGAATACATAAGTTTCAGTTTTGAAAAAGACATTTACTTAAAAATAAGCACAATGGGTAAAAATGAATAAAAAGAGCAGATGCTAGCCTATGTAGGCTGCATTCATAAATCAATTTCAATAAATACCGACAATTAGAACCAAGACTTACTGGGAATCGAACCCAAGTCCTCAGGGATCGCAGCCCAATGCATTATCCTTTGTACTACCAGGGCGACGTGAAGAAGTTATAAATAAAAGAAATGTTAAAAGGCTGTGCCAAAAGAATGGGAAGTAAAATAATTGAGTTGTAATGATTCAGTTTCCATTTAAGTAATCGACATCAAATCATGTGGAAAACCATCTACTGAACACCTATTTTAAGTGTGTCAGGTCGCTTTGTTAAGATGACTTGAACAGAAGCTGAGACCAGCAATTTTAAATCACACTGCTCATTTTTGCGGAAGTACGGTTACTTAAATTTGAGTACGTCGTCGTTCATTTAAGATGCAATTGTACTCAAAGATAAACGAGTACGTTCCTGTACTCATTATTAAGTACATTTTTTTTAACCGAGCACATAATCGGTGGGTTGCCAGTTCAATTCCAGACTTCCTATATATAGGGGGCTGATGCATGTGAAAGCCGGGAAATTTCCCCCGTAGACGCCGCACTTGACGTCTGAGACACCGGATTGGTCGATTCCCGTGTCTCGTGCTCCTACTTCAATAAAATCAATCAATCAATTCAGCGACTTGGACGTCAAGCGTGGCCGCTAAGGAGATAAACGCGTCAGAACATGTTCACCGGCTTTAATCTGTCGCGGTTCAAATGTCCTCATGTTGTTCGTGGTGTGGAAATGTGGAGAGTGAGGTACCCAGCTCACAGTAAGGGAAAAATACTCGTCCTATTTCAATAAAATCAATTTGATTGTAATTGTTTGCATTAATTAAGTTTTTTAATGTTCGAATAACTGATTAAACAGAAAATTAAAAGTCTAAAATAACAAGAAAATTGCTAATCTGCTGCGTAGTTTTTTCCTCAAACTACAGTCTAAGTGTTATACAAAATATGAATATTGTAAAATTGTTTTCACTACTACAGATTAGTTAATTGTATTATATCTTAATTTAACAATTATAAGTTTGTCTCAGATATGGGGTGCAAAAAAATTAAAAAAAGGTTAGAGGAAAACTCGATTCCTATTAATTTGAAAGTTGGAATATCGGTTAAGTTATTTTTATATCTTTTTCTGTCTTACACAATAGCAAAAAAATTTTGTACATCTAAAAAATATAGCAATGTAATAATTTTGAGATTATATATCCAAGAAAATTAAGGATAAAAATAATACAAGGACAATATTAAAATTAAAATATTAGTATATTTCGGAGTTGTAGCCCACCCCCTGGTTACGTTTTTTTCCCACCCTCATATTTTTTAAAAAACTTATTATAATAAATGTTTAAAACTCAACGTAATCCCTCACACTTAGTTAAGTTTGATCGAATCCCATCTTGTTTTACATTGTTTTGGATTGCTGCCCCCCCCCCCCCCCAGTAAAAAAAACCAGTAGCCCCCTGTGAAAGGCAGATGGGGAGATCACAGGTCCCCAAACACCCTCCTTGTTGCCCAAGACGGCCCGGGGCAAGACCTTCTTCTAGGATGGATGGATAAAAAAAAATAATAATCCACCAATAAACAGTCTGAGGTCATCACAAAGAAACCTAAAAGTGGAGTTGCCATTTTGGGAGGAAATCGACAATTTGGCGAAATTTTGTTTATAATAGAGATTTGTGTGTGCAGAATATTTTATTATTTCTGAATTCTGTGTAGTTGATATAAAATTTTACTAAGTTATAACAAACTTAATTAAGTGATTGCTAGAATATTTTTTTTTTATAAATTAATTCAATTGAGGATTTTCTTTAAATATGGCATGCATATTTACAGAATTTATTTATCAAGTAACTTTTTTTGGTTATTTTTTTTTAAAGGTATGAAGAGTAAATTGTTTTGCGACAGCTTTGTTCTGCACTTGCTCAACTGAATTTCAACAGTCATGATTTATTTTTTTAATTTGGAATATATAGTAGTATTTCTTTTAAGTTCAGTTAAAAATGTATTACATTTTAACACTACTATCATCAAGTCAACCAATTTTTGCCTTTACAGTATACCATATAATTAAAAATATGCCAAGTGTTGAGCATTTGTTTTTAAAAAAATTGCATCGATGTGTAACGATTAAATTATTTATATTAACATTCCGTTTCATTTTACAAAATTTTAAGCTGATTTATAGTTTTTTTTCTTTTTGACAATTGAGAGATTCAACAGAAAAACAAAGACAGTCCATCAGGTGCATGATTTGCAAATAAACCCAAACATTTTTTTTGTCTCTGGCACACATCATTCTTATATTTTAACGTTTATTTTGCAAAGAAAGTACATCCCCGTGGATAAGACGTTAAGATTTCGATTTACAATAAAGGGACGCTTATCTAGGGTCCGATTAAGAATAGGGGCCCTATTGCTCTCAAATAGACCATGGAAGATCAAATCAAATGCATGCATTAAAAAATTATTGATGCACATTAAAAACTATTGAGTATTCCTAATCTTTTATATTCATTAAGTTTTGTCTTTCATAATTTACGAGTTCAGATCAGGAAGATCAAATCAAACTTTTGCATGCATTAAAAAATTATTGATGCACATTAAAAACTATTGAGTATTCCTAATCTTTTATATTCATTAAGTTTTGTCTTTCATAATTTACGAGTTCAGATCAGGAAGATCAAATCAAACTTTTGCATGCATTAAAAATTATTGATGCACATTAAAAACTATTGAGTATTCCTAATCTTTTATATTAATTAAGTTTTGTCTTTCATAATTTACGAGTTCAGATCAGGAAGATCAAATCAAACTTTTGCATGCATTAAAAAATTATTGATGCACATTAAAAACTATTGAGTATTCCTAATCTTTTATATTCATTAAGTTTTGTCTTTCATAATTTACGAGTTCAGATCAGGAAGATCAAATCAAACTTTTGCATGCATTAAAAAATTATTGATGCACATTAAAAACTATTGAGTATTCCTAATCTTTTATATTCATTAAGTTTTGTCTTTCATAATTTACGAGTTCAGATCAGGAAGATCAAATCAAACTTTTGCATGCATTAAAAAATTATTGATGCACATTAAAAACTATTGAGTATTCCTAATCTTTTATATTCATTAAGTTTTGTCTTTCATAATTTACGAGTTCAGATCAGGAAGATCAAATCAAACTTTTGCATGCATTAAAAAATTATTGATGCACATTAAAAACTATTGAGTATTCCTAATCTTTTATATTCATTAAGTTTTGTCTTTCATAATTTACGAGTTCAGATCAGGAAGATCAAATCAAACTTTTGCATGCATTAAAAAATTATTGATGCACATTAAAAACTATTGAGTATTCCTAATCTTTTATATTCATTAAGTTTTGTCTTTCATAATTTACGAGTTCAGATCAGGAAGATCAAATCAAACTTTTGCATGCATTAAAAAATTATTGATGCACATTAAAAACTATTGAGTATTCCTAATCTTTTATATTCATTAAGTTTTGTCTTTCATAATTTACGAGTTCAGATCAGGAAGATCAAATCAAACTTTTGCATGCATTAAAAAATTATTGATGCACATTAAAAACTATTGAGTATTCCTAATCTTTTATATTCATTAAGTTTTGTCTTTCATAATTTACGAGTTCAGATCAGGAAGATCAAATCAAACTTTTGCATGCATTAAAAAATTATTGATGCACATTAAAAACTATTGAGTATTCCTAATCTTTTATATTCATTAAGTTTTGTCTTTCATAATTTACGAGTTCAGATCAGGAAGATCAAATCAAACTTTTGCATGCATTAAAAAATTATTGATGCACATTAAAAACTATTGAGTATTCCTAATCTTTTATATTCATTAAGTTTTGTCTTTCATAATTTACGAGTTCAGATCAGGAAGATCAAATCAAACTTTTGCATGCATTAAAAAATTATTGATGCACATTAAAAACTATTGAGTATTCCTAATCTTTTATATTCATTAAGTTTTGTCTTTCATAATTTACGAGTTCAGATCAGGAAGATCAAATCAAACTTTTGCATGCATTAAAAATTATTGATGCACATTAAAAACTATTGAGTATTCCTAATCTTTTATATTCATTAAGTTTTGTCTTTCATAATTTACGAGTTCAGATCAGGAAGATCAAATCAAACTTTTGCATGCATTAAAAAATTATTGATGCACATTAAAAACTATTGAGTATTCCTAATCTTTTATATTCATTAAGTTTTGTCTTTCATAATTTACGAGTTCAGATCAGGAAGATCAAATCAAACTTTTGCATGCATTAAAAAATTATTGATGCACATTAAAAACTATTGAGTATTCCTAATCTTTTATATTAATTAAGTTTTGTCTTTCATAACTTACGAGCAGGTTAAACTATACATTGACTTGATGATTTTTTTTTACTAAAATATGTTTCCTAATTTTTTTGTGTCAAAGACACATTTATTAACAAACTAGTAAGGTATGTAAAGCATTGTTATGGTATGAGTGATCTGGAACATCTTCAACAATCGAAAGTGTATTCTGGGCTTCAAAGGACCCGTTCGGTAATCGGGCCCAACGCTTATCTCATTTTTTCGAGGCCTCCGTGGCCGAACGGTTAAAGGCGTCAGCTGGGAATCCGAGGATTCACGGTTCGATCCTAGGCGATGGACTTGACAAAGAAAAGTAAAAAAAGTAGTGATCTTGTGATCGGAGGGTTGCCAGGTTCGTTACAAAATACTAGAAAAGTCGTACAGAACATTCTCAAATATTAACGACGTGTATACGGGACTGGTGAACGATAAATCTGATGGGGGTCCAAAGTCCCGACATCTGTGGAAGGCGTTGGGTGCCAGCTCAGGTGTTTCCTCGTCATCTGACCACGGTTCTAAAATAACGAGGTGCATGTATGAATGTGTGTGTGTGAATGTGTATGTGTTCCCGGGTCTTTCCTTCGAGATTGACCCCGAACCGTCGCCAATAGCCCACTGTGCAGCTCTAGTGCGACGTTAATTAACAAAACCAAACCAAACCTTTGAGATAGACCCCGAACCGTCGCCAATAGCCCACTGAGCAGCTCTAGTGCGACGTTAGTTAACCAAACCAAACCATCTCTTTTTTTTCGTACATATTTCCGTTGTGTTCTTCAAATTGGCGATTTTGAACTCTCTTCTGGATTTGGCAGACCTGACCCGAAGAGATGCTCTTGTCTGGTCGGGGGGAGGGGGCAACAAGAAAGCAGCAGGTGAAAACGGACCCAAAAAAATCGAAGGTAACAACAAGCAGAAGTTCCGGCATGGAGGGTTGCTCTAGAAGGAGACGAGGAGGGGGGGGGGGGGGGGGCACAGATTAAACTACATAAAATACCCCAAGGTCTACAAGAAGCGAGCAGATGTTCGGGGCAGTAAGAAGCAATTCATCAAAGCCCGGGGTGTGGAAGGTCCGGGGTAAATTATATGCCCTGCGCGTGGCAGACGCGTGGTCCCCCTCTCTGAACGAACTGTCGGAGGGGGTCATGAAATCTTAGCAGATTCCTTTGCTGTTTCTTGGGGTCAACAGCAGCTATCGGTAGCCAGCAAACGGTAGCCCCCGAGTTGCTTGGGGTGGTGGTATTTCCGAAAAAAGTTCGGAATGTGGCTATAGTGGTCGTTTGTTTTTTGAAAAAAGGTTGATTCATTTTTCAAAATGGCTGTTGTTGTTTTTGGTTGCTCGTTGAATGATAATTGCTCTCGGAGATCCGGAAGAAGCCACGAGCGGGTTTTCTGCAGAAGTTGGTAAATACTTCTTTCGATGAATGACTTCGATGGTGATAAATGAGTCGGGGTTTCTGTTATGTTTTCCGAGAAGGAATGGGATTGCTGAAAAGTGGATTTTGTGGTTTGGTGGGGTATTTTTGGATTGAATGCGGGTTGCATTGCAATCAAAGATCCCAGAACAGTTTCGAAAAGTGCGCTTGTAGAATTTCGTGCAAATTAAACTGAAATGTATTCTCTAACCATACAATGTGTATAGGGGACTGGTGGACGTTATATCTGTCGTGGCCCAAGGATATGGGCCAAGGGTGATACAAAAGAATGGAAAATAGCCTTACATAATGCTCACTAATCTGTGATAAAAATATATTTATATATAAGAATACTGAAACTCCAGAACATATACAGTGCTATTACACAAAAAATATTTGTGGAGGTTGAAACAAGAAATTTCAAAACTTAATGATTCGAAATTCTCAACTCAGCTATTCGAAATTCCAACTCAACAGTCTTGAAAATTCTCAGTTCCAACTTATCGATATTTTATATATATAGTTTCCAAGTAATATTAAACAGTTCTCTCACAAGCATTGATTTGTTGCACCCATATTCCAATGCAGTGTCCGTTCTGAGGTCTAATTTAAACGTAATCTTACAAGTTGGGAAATTTCTAATCTTTCCTAGCTTTCATTTGTTAGTAATATTAATTTTTCTTCAGGCATAAATTTTCTCAACTCGGGGTTTTTAGAAGTTGAAATTCCCAACTTTCAGGGTTTCCAGTTTATTTGAGGGGGGGGGGGAGTGGAGGTCGTATCACCCCCCCCCCCCCCCCAATAAATTTATACATAAGAATACTAAAACTCCAGAACATACTTATTGCGGGTGCGACGGGCTTGACCATACCTTTTAACCTTCACCTGTGGACTGGGACAGCATCTGTCCCATAGATTTTACAGGTCCAGCGATGGACTTGGGACAATTTTGACTGCGGAGGGGGGGGGGGGGGGGGAGCATTTTCAAAGCATGTGAGGTCTGAAGTTTGCAGTAGAACAGGTAATTACATGGTTTCGTACATGTGACGCTTGACTAATGGTTTTTACAGATCGCCTTCAGCTTGGCACTTCACTTTTTCAACCCCTCAAATGACAATGCCCCTATCTGCGAATCTACCTGCTTTGAGGAATAATTGTTAATGATCCGTCCGTCAAACAGTTACACGACTCTTATTTGTAAGGCAAGTCGTCCTTCCACGATGCTTTGAGAACTCTTTGCCCTGCCTCCCAAAGCGACTATTTTCTCCCCGTGTAAAAGCCCTTTACGTGAAAAGGGTATAGCCAAAGCCTTCGCTGTTATTTGAGACATGAATGAAAAAAAGACTTTCTATCAGCCATCCTTTAACAATTATAATGCAATGCACATCACTACAATTTAAATTAATCTACATTTTCAAACGAATTAAAAAAAAATTGCAGTAAATGTACATACTTTTTTCATAAATATCTTTATATTTTGGTTATATTTTATTATTTTGTTTAAAAAAAGAAATCATTATACGTGTAGACACTGAAGGAGTGTGATAGACTTATTTCTATCGGAGTTACTTTTAATCCTACATATACTTTACGTATATCCTTCATATACTATTAAACTACTTTTAATTCTACATATACAATTAAATATACTTTTATTCCTACATATACTATTTAATATACTTTAAATCCTACATATACTATTACACATACTTTTAATCGTTCATATACTTTACGTATATCCTACATATACTATTAAACATAATTTTAATCCTACATATACTTTACGTATATCCTACATATACTATTAAACATGCTTTTAATCCTACATATAATTTACGTATATCCTACATATACTATTAAACATACTTTCAATTCTACATATAATTTACGTATATCCTACATATACTATTAAACATAATTTTAATCCTACATATACTTTACGTATATCCTACATATACTATTAAACATGCTTTTAATCCTACATATAATTTACGTATATCCTACATATACTATTAAACATACTTTCAATTCTACATATAATTTACGTATATCCTACATATACTATTAAACATAATTTTAATCCTACATATACTTTACGTATATCCTACATATACTATTAAACATGCTTTTAATCCTACATATAATTTACGTATATCCTACATATACTATTAAACATACTTTCAATTCTACATATAATTTACGTATATCCTACATATACTATTAAACATGCTTTTAATCCTACATATACTTTACGTATATCCTACATATACTATTAAACATACTTTCAATTCTACATATAATTTACGTATATCCTACATATACTATTAAACATAATTTTAATCCTACATATACTTTACGTATATCCTACATATACTATTAAACATGCTTTTAATCCTACATATAATTTACGTATATCCTACATATACTATTAAACATACTTTCAATTCTACATATAATTTACGTATATCCTACATATACTATTAAACATAATTTTAATCCTACATATACTTTACGTATATCCTACATATACTATTAAACATGCTTTTAATCCTACATATAATTTACGTATATCCTACATATACTATTAAACATACTTTCAATTCTACATATAATTTACGTATATCCTACATATACTATTAAACATAATTTTAATCCTACATATACTTTACGTATATCCTACATATACTATTAAACATGCTTTTAATCCTACATATAATTTACGTATATCCTACATATACTATTAAACATACTTTCAATTCTACATATAATTTACGTATATCCTACATATACTATTAAACATAATTTTAATCCTACATATACTTTACGTATATCCTACATATACTATTAAACATGCTTTTAATCCTACATATAATTTACGTATATCCTACATATACTATTAAACATACTTTCAATTCTACATATAATTTACGTATATCCTACATATACTATTAAACATGCTTTTAATCCTACATATACTTTACGTATATCCTACATATACTATTAAACATACTTTCAATTCTACATATAATTTACGTATATCCTACATATACTATTAAACATAATTTTAATCCTACATATACTTTACGTATATCCTACATATACTATTAAACATGCTTTTAATCCTACATATAATTTACGTATATCCTACATATACTATTAAACATACTTTCAATTCTACATATAATTTACGTATATCCTACATATACTATTAAACATAATTTTAATCCTACATATACTTTACGTATATCCTACATATACTATTAAACATGCTTTTAATCCTACGTATACATACGAAACATCAATTTTTCCTTTTTTTTTTCTTGGGAGATTTCAAGGGTAATTAAAAATTTATATTTTTTCTTATTTTGTATACTTTTCGATAATTTTTTTTTTTTTAAAAATTCAATAGCATTTGAAGGTTTCAACTTCTCTACAGCCTTATAAAGCGAACGACAGTTTTAAATGTGACATTTGGAATATTTTTAGACGGAATCCGTTCGACTCAAAACCGCAAATCTTTAAAAGAAAGAAGACTTTAACTTCTTATTCAGCCTTTTCGTACTTTTTTTAACTGTGAATGTGTGGATTTTCTGGGTGCTAATTGAAATCGCGAAAATGTAGTCACATTCTAATAATCAGTATTTACTTTAAGTCAAATAAAGTACAGTAGAACTCCAATTATCCGGACCCCAATTATCCGAACTCCAGTTATCCGGATAAAAAAAGCGGATAATCAATTATCCGGATACTTCGAAAAAAATCAGTAAAATTCACATTAAAAAAGGTTCTTATCGGTAAATTATATTGTTTTTAATAGTCACCAAATTGCTTTACATTCTAAAGCAAAATCAGATTATTTTATTTAGAAATAACCTTTTTTTCGTGAATTATCCAATTACCTGGGTATTCGATTATCCGGATAGGATCCGGTCCCATTGTTTCTAATAATAGGACATCTACTGCAATAAAAATTTTTTTTAACTAAACCTTGCATTTTTTTAAAAAGACGAAGAAAATGTGTATTGTTTGCTTAACATTGTATAGACTAATACCCACTACACAGCCATCAAACTTTTTATTCAATCCCAAATTTTTTAAAACCACAGCCAAATAAATTGCCATATTTCGCGAACCACCGCTGCAATGGGGAAAATCTGTATTCAGCATCTGGTGGCATTTCCTGAAAAATATCTTCAAAACCTCAACCCTACCACCCTTTCCGCTTGGAATTATTCCTCTCGGCGCCAACTCGCCAAATGTGGCGTCTCGTCCAGGTGTGTGTGGAGCAATGGACAGATGTGGGGCCAGAGAAAGAGCCCCGGGGTGCCGCGTGGCAAACGCGCGACCGCCGCGTGCAAAAGAAATCAGCCCCCCCCCCCCCCTTTATGAAAGCCCCCCTCTTCGATTGTTAAAGATTTTTTTTTCTTTTCCCTCTTCCTCAAAGTAGGTTCCTTATTTATTATTATTTTTCCTTTTCTTGGCGGTGGATTTTTCTTTTCTTTTTTACTTCTTGGCGCAAGCCATCTGCCGTCCGTTGTTCTCGGTTTCCTGGAATCGAGGAGGACCCCTTGAACGGAGGGGCATCAATAAAAACCAGTGCATCGCGCGCGCTTGATGTAAACCTTTTACCTCCCCCCCTACACATCACATTAAAGAGGCATTGCCATTGAGGTTTTCTCGGGTAAATTGATCAACTGATTATCTGTGAAAGGCCCCTTGTTACAGTTTCGTTTGAGGTCTTATTGCAATGTGGTCATAAAACTATAAAAAGTATCTATCATTTTGCATCGAAAACAATAAATTATAGTTTAATTTTTGCGATGTAATGTTGTCATAAAGTCATGATTTTATCGGGTTATATATTGACTTTCTTGAATTAAATATAGTCACAGGAGCAATCTATTCTTGTCATTGAAGTTTTCTCGGGTAAAATGATCAACTGATTATCTATGAAAGGCCCCTTGTTACAGTTTTGTTTGAGATCTTATTGCAATGTGGTCATACAATTATCCAAAGAATCTATCATTTTGCATCGAAAACAATAATTTATAGTTTAATTTTTTCGATGTAATGTTGTCATAAAGTCATGATTTTATCAGGTTATATATTGAATTTCTTGAATGAAATATAGTCACAGTAGGTTATATTAGAAAGTCACTTGAGCAGTCTATTCTTGTCATTGAGGTTTTCTCGGGTAAATTGATCAACTGATTATCTGTGAAAGACCCTTGTTACAGTTTCTTTTGAGGTCTTATTGCAATGTGGTCATAAAATTATCAAAAGAATCTATCATTTTGCATCGAAAACAATAATTTATAGTTTAATTTTTTCGATATGATGTTGTCATAAAGCCATGACTCCATCAGTTCATATATTGAATTTCAATTTTGAATGAAATATGGTCACAGTATGATATATCAGACAGTCACAAGAGCAATCTATTTATTGATGATTTATAAAAGACCAGACTTTAATTGAGATTGCAGTGCGATCAAAACATTACCTTGTGATTGAAATATGAAAGTATTTTTGTTATACCTCATTATAATAGTTTAATGCAATATTATTTATAAATAAAATTACTATTATAATACCAGCCTAAAAGCAGTTGAACATTGCCTTAGTAAGTCTTACACATTTTTATGCATTATTCTTCAATTGTTAGGTTTAATCCAACTGTTAGTGTTAGGCCAACGGCTATAAAACATAAAAATTATTTACTCTTTGGAAATATTTAACCTCTCTTTGCACGCTTTCTGAATTTGGTTGGCGTGCTTTTAAGTTGGTTAAAAAATAATAACACAGCACTAAGAAGTACTCATTTAAAGTAATCTAAGATATAGGAAAGTTGTTTGTTTAGCAGCGATAAAAAAAATTTAACTTTCAAAATTTCTCTTTCGGCGACAAAAGTGTCGCCAAGTGTTTTGTCTGTTTGTTAAAATATGCTCAGCTAAAACGCTTTAAAAACACTATAATTCTCGAACAAAGCTATCGAAAAATGCCATATAAATTAAATAATATCCCACTTTCATTTAAGCTTCAATACAAAACATGCAATAAATTCATAAATCTTTTCCAACAAATAGAGAGAGAGCAACAACAAACAATCGCACATCTGTATGCCATTAAGCATGAACAGATACAAATCAGCGAAAGCGAAACCTTCCGATGAATGAAGTATTTGTCATCCTTATGCGAAGGGACATCCACTGCACACAACAAGAAATGAGAAACCGTGACCTCTGTCCGATTTCCCTTGCCGAATATGGGACACAACATCTGTTCCCAGAATTGTCCACCTGGTTCTAGGTCCTGATGAGAAAGTGAGGGTTTCTTCGAGATGGCTGTCTAATTGTTGGCGGGCATCCTCATTGTCTCCAGTTGCCGTTGCTTTCTCCTTTCCCAGAGTTGTTGTTTAAATGGACATCTTGACCGATTACATTTGGATTTGCTGTATTCGTTTTTAAACTTCGACATATCGGATGGACAGGTAGGTCAGCTGGGATTATGGGGTTTTTGGAAATGAATAGTGTGTGGTTGGTTCCTTGAGCTTGTCGCTGCTGTTGATTTGTAGTTGTTGGAATCGTGATTTTCGATTGTTTTATGTAATCTGTTATTTTGGAGTATGTATGAAGGTACTAGAAAAACAGTCATCGTAAAGCCTTCGTCAAAATTTTGTAATTGAAGGTTTTATGAAGGAAAACTGCAGTTTTTTTTGAAGATCTATGAAATGAAAGGTTTTTGTTTCTGTATCCTTCACAAAAACTGCAAAAAAACCTTTAATAAATCCGGAAAAAAAACTTCAATTTTTAATTTTGAAGGGAAAATGGAGATATTTGTAAGGTTTTATACAAGAAAATTAATTACTTAAAAAAACTTCAGTTTTTTGTTTCAATATCCATTATAAAACCTTCAAAAAACCTTCAATTTGACAATTTTGGTGAAGGTTTTATGCAGACTTTTTGCTGGCAGAAAAAAAGTAGAAAGTTCACTTTTTTTTTTTGCTTAATTATTTTACGTGCATACGTTTGAAATCGGGTATATATCCGCAAGGTGCCGTAATATAAAATGTGAGATTCTGCAAATCCGCATAACTCTAGGAATAATCAGTCTATGGGGGATAAATGACGTACCATCGTGTAGAGGAAAGTTGGACATTTCGACTAGGCTGATTATTAATCGATTCCCCTCTTTGACCTTTGTATGTGGGACGGGGGGTATGTCATTCTTGGCTGCAGTATGCACTTTCGTACCCATAACTCCAAGGGGAATCAACCTATTGAAATAATGACATACCATCGTGAAGGGAAAAGTGAGCCGCGTCGACGAGGTTGGCAATTAATCCATTATATCTCCTAAAAACTGTACCTAGCCGATTTTTTAATTTTTTTCACAATACCACCGGATAGACAATCATCGCTTTTCCCCATTACCCATCAGTACGAAATTATTTAAATAAATAGTCCAGGGAAAGAATGATAAAAGTCCATTCGGAGTGCTTATACAGAAAACGCAAAACATAAAGTTTCATGTCTCATAAACATACACTGCATTCTGTTCTTTTATAGTGTTTTTTTTTACCGAACTATCATCGTTTTTCCCTTTTCAAATATTTGCTGGGTCAGCAAGAATTTGATTGTTCGTTATTCGGTATTATTCGTTCGTTATTCGATTGTTAACATATCCTTGAAGAAAAGGATTTTTCTGTGGTTTGCGAAACCCACAATTGTTGATTAGCCAAATTGAAGATAAACTGGGTAGCATTCAGAGGTTAGTGTAACAATCGTTGAGTTTTGGGGAAATTTTGTGGATATAATATATTCCGTAACTGGACATATATTGCAGAGCGTTTTTCAATTTGGATTAATCCCTGGTCTTTTATTTTATAGATACATCTAACTGTTTAGTCATAATGTTAGTTTCATACGTTTCTTAATTATGTTGAGAGGGTAAAAAGTGCGAATTGCAATTGAAATCAGTTAAATCTTAATTAGTTTATAAATTATCATAAAATTTAAAAAATACATAATTGATTTTTTTTAATTACATTCCATAGCTTTTTTAATATTTAATTATTACTTATTTTAATTATAATATATTATTTACCAATGTTATTTAATATTTTCATTCAATATTATTTAATTATTTATTTTTTATCTAATATTTTTTTTTAAATATATATATATATAAGAAATAATTTTACATATACAATTTTTTTTTATTTTTCCCGACATAAAATGTCACATAAAGTATTTATTTTTCATAATGTAAGGAATATTTTAGGTTCACTATGTAAAACTTACGTATTTTTGTTATTGTTAAAAAAGATTAAATGACAATATTGAATAGAATTTGAGAAAAGTGTACCAATGTATTAAAAATATTATTTTTGAGAAAACAGAAACGTTTATTAATTAAAATTGTATATACAAAACTAAATTTTTGAAGTGTAATAATCATAACAAATGTTTAGTTATTGACTGTATTAAAATTTTTAAATAAAATATTAAATAGTTGGGAGCAATTTTAAGTTGAATAAAATGCGACTGATTTTTGCTGTCAAGGACTACTGTCTCCTCTTAAGTACCTACGGGTACGTCATTTAATATGAATTAAAGAGTATTAAAAATTGCACAATTTGTTTATCTCTTCTACGCATGAACTTGTTTTAAAAAAGCGATTCTTTACTGTTTATATATATTTTATAAAAATATACTTTTACATGTACTTTTGATAAAAGACGAAGAAATATTTCCCATCTTGACTACATAAATGGTTTCTTCCATAAAGCAGCTGAAATTATGTTCTTTCACAGATAAATTAATTTTGAAAATTGTTCACATTAATTCTAACTTAAAAAAAATGTATATTTTAGTTAAATTAAACTGAACATATATCCCTTTTTTCCAAGAAAACCCAGTTTGAATTATCGAGGTTCTTCTGCATTGTAATCTCAAAATAAGGTTTCTCTTTTTTATTAAAAAAAATACAATGCAAAAAACTTTAAGGTGATAAATACAATAGAACTCCACTACACTGTAAAATAAGGTGTTTAAAAATGAGTACATGAACGTACTCGTTTTTCTTTGAGTACAATTGCATCGTAAATTAGCAATGTCGTACTCAAATTTACGTAATCGTACTTTAGGAAAAATGAGCAGTGTGATTTAATATTGCTAATCTCAGCTTCTGTTCAAGCTA
This sequence comes from Troglohyphantes excavatus, assembly GCA_963932185.1. Classification (NCBI taxonomy): domain Eukaryota; kingdom Metazoa; phylum Arthropoda; class Arachnida; order Araneae; family Linyphiidae; genus Troglohyphantes; species Troglohyphantes excavatus. The sequence goes on along the minus strand of OZ010668.1, from coordinate 18,538,857 downwards.
TCAAAGCGACCCGACAAACTTAAAATAGTTGTTCAGAGGATGGTTTTCCACATTATTTGATGTCGATTGCTTAAATGGAAACTGAGTTATTATAAGTCCATTATCTTACTTCCCATTCTTTTGACACATATTTTTAACATTAACATTTTTAATATTTTTAACACTAACATGTTTAACATTGTTTATAACTTATTCACGTCGCCCTGGTAGCTTAACGGATAAGGCTTTGGACAGCAGTACCTGCAGGTCTGGGTTCGATTCCCGGTAAGTCTTGTTTGTAATTGTCAATATTTATTGAAAGTGATTTATGAAGGCAGCTTTTGCAAGCAGCATGAACTCTTTTTATTAATTTTTACCGATTTTACTCATTTTTAAGTAACGAATGTCTGTTTCAAAATTGAAACTTATGTATTCGGAGCCTTAATAAGCATTGAATGTATTCAAAAATGTGTACAGTTTACTTATTTTCGTATACCTATTTTTAACAGTGTACTTTAATTCATTGTTATCGCAAAAAGTTATTTTAAATTATAACTATAATATATAGCTGAAATATGTTTCTTGAAGATTCTAGCTGTATTAAACCTTTCTTCTGAACGTCGCTAACAGTTGAACAATTCAAATGTCCCTCTGACCAGAAACAAAAAAATAATAGCAACAAAATCTGTTACGAATCCAGTACGACCCTGAATAATTGCTCAACTGTTAGTGACGTTGAGATGAAATGTTCAATACAGCTAGAATCTTCAGAAAACATATTTCATCTATGCAGACGTTGAGAGGAAAGGTTCAATACAGTCTTCTCAACGTCACTAACAGTTGAACAATTCAAATGTCCATACGACCAGAAACAAAAAAAAGAACAGCAACGAAACCTCTATTACCCATTACGACCCTTAATAATTGCTCAACAGTTAGTGACGTTGAGATGAAAGGTTCAATACAGCTAGAATCTTCAAAAAACATATTTCATCTATGCAGTATAGTCTTCTCAAAGTCACTAACAGTTGAACAATTCGAATGTCCCTCCGACCAGAAACAAAAAAAGAACAGCAACGAAACCTCTATTACCCATTACGACCCTTAATAATTGCTCAACAGTTAGTGACGTTGAGATGAAAGGTTCAATACAGCTAGAATCTTCAAAAAACATATTTCATCTATGCAGTATAGTCTTCTCAAAGTCACTAACAGTTGAACAATTCGAATGTCCATACGACCAGAAACAAAAAAAGAACAGCAACAAAACCTCTATTATCCAGTGCGACCCTTAATAATTGCTCAACAGTTAGTGACGTTGAGATGAAAGGTTCAATACAGCTAGAATCTTCAAAAAACATATTTCATCTATGCAGTATAGTCTTCTCAAAGTCACTAACAGTTGAACAATTCGAATGTCCCTCCGACCAGAAACAAAAAAAGAACAGCAACAAAACCTCTATTATCCAGTGCGACCCTTAATAATTGCTCAACAGTTAGTGACGTTGAGATGAAAGGTTCAATACAGCTAGAATCTTCAAAAAACATATTTCATCTATGCAGTATAGTCTTCTCAAAGTCACTAACAGTTGAACAATTCGAATGTCCCTCCGACCAGAAACAAAAAAAGAACAGCAACAAAACCTCTATTATCCAGTGCGACCCTTAATAATTGCTCAACAGTTAGTGACGTTGAGATGAAAGGTTCAATACAGCTAGAATCTTCAAAAAACATATTTCATCTATGCAGTATAGTCTTCTCAAAGTCACTAACAGTTGAACTATTCGAATGTCCCTCCGACCAGAAACAAAAAAAGAACAGCAACAAAACCTCTATTACCCAGTACGACCCTGAATAATTGCTCAACTGTTAGTGACGTTGTGAAGAAAGGTTCAATACAGCTAGAATCTTCAGAAAACATATTTCATCTATGCAGTATAGTCTTCTCAAAGTCACTAACAGTTGAACAATTCGAATGTCCATCTGACCAGAAACAAAAAAAAGAACAGCAACAAAACCTCTATTACCCAGTACGACCCTGAATAATTGCTCAACTGTTTGTGACGTTGAGATGAAATGTTCAATACAGCTAGAATCTTCAGAAAACATATTTCATCTATGCAGTATATGCTTCTCAACGTCACTAACAGTTGAACAATTCGAATGTCCATCTGACCAGAAACAAAAAAAAGAACTGCAGCAAAACCTCTATTATCCAGTACGACCCTGAATAATTGCTCACTCAGTTTAGAAGACAGCAAAAATTATTAATTGTCTTCCCTTCCAAGCACTGTCTCCATTCCAAAACTGGCGACACAACGCAAGGTCACGCCCGTGTGTGGCGAACAGAAATAAACAAAATGATGAATGCACATCTCAATCGTATCTCAAAATACGACGATTACCTGACCCCGCGCGTGCCGGTCAGTGCCGGTCACAGTTTCGCGTAAAAAATACATATAATTCGTCCTGAAAGGGTGATTGGATAAGATCTCCCGCCGCGACTGCGATGTTGACACGGCATTCCGAAGTTGGAACAATGCACAAACGATCCTGTAACGGGGACTCTCGTTATGCGCGCAAGAGCAATGTTCGTGGAAAACGATAAACGGTACCCGTTACACCGAGGAGACAATTACGGTGTTTTGTGTTTTTCATTGATGGAATTAATCCAAAATGGAAGATTGAATACTTGGTCGTTTGGAGGTTTGTGTTACCGTGAAAGAACGGCAGCATTAGAAAGTTATTTTAAATGAAGTTATAAACGTGGAAGCTCAATTTGTTCTTTTATAAAATTGAATGTTTAGATCAGTGTCCCTATCTTTTTTCTCTAATGTATCTCTTTGAAAAGCTTTTCCTTTATGCGTACCCCCTTTTCTCATAACCCTTCTTGTTTATCTTTTAGTTAAAAAATTATCCCTTCTCAACCCAATGCAATTTTGTAGAGTTTAAAAATCCCTTTAAATAAATATTAAAAATTTGCTAATTTTTTTTTATAGAAAATGCACTTGTAAACTGTATTTTTTAAAAAAAATTTTTCATTGTATAAAAGTCGCTATAAGCAAACCTATATATAAGTGGACAATTTTTTTTTGATGGAAAATGAATTTTTTAAAAGATTTGATCCATACTCCGAATATGACAAACTGTGTTTTTTGTCTTAACTGTTCCCTTGAGAAAATACAACATCAATCTAAAGAGTGGACTTATAATACATGATTTTACACTCTTTAGTTATTCTTAAGCGAAGTTATTCCTCATGAATTATTCAAACGATCGGTATCGTTGACCCAAACATAAATGTCCAAAGCGTATCAATCAAACTTGCCATCTCAATTCCATCTGGAACGAAACTCAATAAAGGAAAATCCTGGTTCTTTATTACAATCTTCGAATCTTGCGAAACCGATAGCCATGCCTACTATACGACGACCATCTGTGCAGAACACGAGCAACTCTCCAATCCTCACCATCAAGAAACAGCGACTCTTCAACACCCTGACATTATTTATAGAAAAACCCTTTTTCTGGGGCAATTTGTCATTAAACTACCTTATCACCTGGCGTCACCTTTGATGTCGTCACTCCACCCTCCCACACCCGAAGAGAACCTTAACGAAACAGTAACTGCAACCGCATCCGGAAATGTGAAGGGGGGGGGGGGGGCTATGCAATTTAGAATTTTAATACTCGCTATAAGAAGGTATTTCTGGCAGGGGCAACGTTCTCCTCCTCTGGGTGTGACCGAGATCCTGCTATAAATAAAATCTTAAACGGTCCCCTTAACCCCAGATGGTCCCCCAACTTCCCTTTCTTTATGTCCTGTATCTGGTGACGGATTTTTTACACTTGTTTTCCCTTGAATTTGATGATGGGGCGCGTGTAATGGATATTTTGCCCTGTTTTTTTAAAAAAACTTTTTTGCGAGTTATTTTGGGTTTCTTGATGGAACGCATATTTGCAATTCTTGCTGTTTAAAATCATATTTTTGGTTGAGTAATTCTGTACATGAGAAGTAAAGTGTAAACCAACATTCTAAATGACCAAATAATCAACATTCTGTAAATAATCATCAACGTTTAGTTGAGTAATTCTGTACATGAGAAGTAAAGTGGAAACCAACACTCAAAATAACCAACATTCCGTAAATAACCAAGATTCTGTAAATAACCAACTATCTGTAAATAACCAACATTCTGTAAATAACCAACTTTTAGTTGAGTAATTCTGTAAACGAGAAGTAAAGTGGAAACCAACATTCTAAATATCCAACAATCTGTAAATAACCAACATTCTGTAAATAACCAACTTTTAGTTGAGTAATTTGTAAATGAGAAGTAAAGTGGAAACCAACATTCTAAATAACCAAATAACCAACATCCTGTAAATAACCAACTTTTGCTTGAATAATTTTGTACATAAGTAGTAAAGTGGATACCAACATCCTAAATAACCAACTCACCAACATTCTGTAAATAACCAACATTCTGTAAATAACCAACAATCTGTAAATAACCAATTTTTAGTTGAGTAATTCTGTACATGAGAAGTAAAGTGTAAACCAATATTCTAAATTAACAACATTCTATAAAAAAACAACTTTTACTTGAGTAATTTTATAAATGAGAAGTAAAGTGGAAATCAACATTCTAAATAACCAAATAACCAACATCCTGTAAATAACCAACATTTTGTTCAACAGTTCTGTTCAATAATTGTTCAGCTGGCTCAAAACTAAATTTTGTCTACATCTAGTTCCATTTTCACTAAAATGATAGAGCAATTGGTTTCTGTAAACTGTTCGGTAATTTCAAAATCGACATTCTTTAAACTGTTCAGATGGATCGAATTAAAGAATGTCGATCAATCATTTAGAATTAAATTTAAATATATTATAATTGTAAATGTATTTATTTTTTTATTTGTAAGTTTACACTAGAATTGCAAACTTTTATGAAAAGAAAATATAAACTGGAAAGTAAGCTAAACACTAAACATTATTCAACTGTAACAAAAACAAAGACGTTCTTAGTTTTTTATTTCAACTACAATGAATAGTAAAACATAATACTATTTTATACCTTTTTTTAATTTTATCTCTTCGAATGCTTATTATTTATAACTGTATTAAATATTTTGTTCTATTCTTAAATATTTTATTCTATTCTTAAATATTTTATTCTGTTCTTAAATATTTTATTCTATTCTTAAATGTTTGATTCTATTCTTAAATATTTTATTATATTCTTAATTATTTTATTCTATTCTTAAATATTTTATTCTATTCTTAAATATTTTATTCTATTCTTAAATATTTTATTCTATTCTTAAATATTTTATTCTATTCTTAAATATTTTATTCTATTCTTAAATATTTTATTCTATTCTTAAATATTTTATTCTATTCTTAAATATTTTATTCTATTCTTAAATATTTTATTCTATTCTTAAATATTTTATTCTATTCTTAAATATTTTATTCTATTCTTAAATATTTTATTCTATTCTTAAATATTTTATTCTATTCTTAAATATTTTATTCTATTCTTAAATATTTTATTCTATTCTTAAATATTTTATTCTATTCTTAAATATTTTATTCTATTCTTAAATATTTTATTCTATTCTTAAATATTTTATTCTATTCTTAAATATTTTATTCTTAATATTTTTATCTATTCTTAAATATTTTATTCTTAAAAAAAATTATCTTTTTACAAAACTTTAATTTTTTAATTAGTTTTAAAAATACTTTTATTTATTGTCTAATACAATAACGAACTCCAGGAATTCTAATTTATACTTCCAGATGTTTAAAGATGTTTTCTATTTCAATTTATCCTTAATCCCAAACGATCGATTTTACACGACTTTAGCAGAGAAAGGAACACCTTTTTTAGCTAAAGAAAATCCATTAATCCAGTATTTTCGGAAGATTTCCTCTCTAACAATCCGACGAAAATCCTTCTACACAAAACCGAATTGAAAAAAAAAAGGAGAACAAATGCTTTGACTGCCGCAACACTAATGTTGCAGGAAAAAGGTTTTACCGTTACCCTGCAAATCTTCTCTTTGTTCTACAAATCTTGTTCTTTATTTCACTCTTGGAATTCGTTTTAAGTATTTGTTTCACGTTGTTGTCATTGAGGTTGAATTTTGTTGTTGTTGTTGATTTTCTACTTGTAGTTGTTTGGTATTTTCTTTTATTACTTCTACTTTAATCCACAAAGGAAAGATTGCATTAATTTAAATTCATATTAATGCGTTTCTATAAAAAAAAGTTACGTTATTTAAGATAAATAAATCCATTGCATTGGAAAATAATAAAAAAAAAGGAAAATTATTTCTTGATATTAATTTAATTTAGTTTTTTTAAAAGTACGAAGGAAAATTTTATATTTTAATTTGTTTTACTCGATGAGTTTAAATATTTCTATCTCTTAACTTAAGTAAAAAGGCAGGTCACGAAATGTATAATTTAACTAATATTTAGAAATACTTAAAATTGTATACTTTTATAATTAATCTAAATTCCAAATTTCTGAAATTAAAAAAATAAATTATATTTTATATTAATTTATAGAATATTTATTCGAAATATAATGAAATGTTTCGAATAAATAATGAATCGTATTGTTATTTACCTTTTAAAATTTAATGAATACGAGTTTTCGCAGTTGAGATATTATATTAAATTTTATCATAGCTCCATTGAAAAAAAAATCAAGATTTCAGAAACTGAAAAAATGTTTGGAAATGAAAAATTAATATGTATTGTCTGGTAAAATAAACTAGAGCTCGACATTGATTGCTTTTAAATAAGTATTTTCAACAAACTTATTTCTGATCTAAAGTCCACTCTAGTTTTGTCAATTGGGGTTTTAAAAATAAGTATAAATTATCTGCATTAATATTGCTAATGGCGTCCTAAAAGTGTACTAATATGTGTTATTACCAAATAGATAAGTCTGATCATTATAATAATTATTCAGATATAACTAAAATACCGATATTATAATGATAATTATAACTTAAATAAAACTTTATCATAATAAGGGTTGCCAAGTTTTAAAGTTGAACAATAATATTTTCTCTACACTTAAAGAAATTAATGAAATTTGAAGTATTACTAACATACATAAATATGAATGATAAACGGAAATAGTACTGTTATATTAATTAGGTTTTATTAACTTGATAGTGTTACAACAGAAGTTAATGGGCTTGAGGTAAAAACGATGAGAGTCCCCTTTTTGGTAGAATTCAAGACCTTATGTTAGCCTGTGGGATCTACTGTCGCCGTACTAAGTTGTGAAACGGTAAGAATGATTATAGTCGGATAATGTATCAATGGAAAAACAACTTTAAATTATTTGAATACTGGGTTTGTATATGAAAAATATAACTAGGTGCGTTTTAGATTTTCCACAAGAAATTCTAAACACTAATCTCTAGAACCCTTCAGTTACTATTATAAATCAATTGAATCATTTATTTTAGAAACCAACTATGAATACTTTTTCAAATTTTCGGGTGAGTAAAACTTTCTATTTTCGATATTAAAATAAAATTTGGCTTTAAAAAAAAATTAGCGTATTAGTTAACATCTTCTCGAAGTTGATGTCGCTTATAATTAATTTATAATATTTATTCATTACATTAAAAAATAATAATTTTTGCAATTAGCTAGTTTCTGCAATGAAAATACGTTTTTACTGCAAAAACGCACATTTTTAAAGTTAATTTGTCTGTTGATGGAATGGCAGTTGACAAGATTGTGCAAAAATATATGTGTTTTCCATGTGAGGTTCTAATTCCATAAAAAAAAAAAAAAATTCAAAAAAAAAATGTCAACTGACGTTTTAATTTTGCATTCACGCTCAACATGCTACTTAATATAGCTTGTCTGGTTTCTGCACTAAACGCCCCACCCACTGTGGAAAATAACCCATAAAACGAAATGAAATTTGAATGGATTGTGGACCAAAATATGTATTTAACATATGGGAATCCGATTCGGTAAAAAAAAAATGTATGTTCACTGGTTTCTGAAATAAACGATTCAATTAATATAATTTAATATTTCAAACGCATATGCACATAGTTACAAAATCGACCCTCTTCAAATCTTAGACTCTCAGTACGCAATTGTCATTTCTTTTTTTTTGCACTCTATAGGAATGTTCCTCGGTAATCTTATGCAACCCCCCATCCAAAGGCGGCTCTCTTGAAGTCATAAAAAAAGGGGGGGGGGGGTGACGTCGCAACAGATCATAAATAACGACCATCCAGACTTGACCCTGTTTCGTCCGGACTCGAGTGGAGTTTAGTAGTAGCCTTTTAGCAGCAGCAGCAGAATGTAGGGTAGAGGGGATTTCCTGGAGGGGGCTGGCGGCAGATGTTCGACGAACAGCTGTTCCATCTCCCTCCTTCAGGTATAACCCTCTGTCAAGGCACCCCCACCGATTAGGTTGGGCATTAGGACAGATAGTCAGACGATCTGGGTTCATGGTCTGGGGGGTTCTGGATTGGCCCTTGTTGCTATGCCAGGACGATCAGGATTCATGTAGGAACACCGATATTTAAGTAATGTTGAATTTCAACAAACTATATTGTTGCTATGGAATTATATCTGACTACAACTAGTATAAGTCAGTCGCTAAACGTAAAATTCTAAAAACTCTCTTGTCCATTTTGGAGAGACAAGCCCATCATACTTTTAAACCGCATTTTCTTCGTATTACATTGTATTTCTTCACCTAGAATTAAGCCAAGTATGTTACTTTTCATACTAAGCAACGTACTTTGCTTAATTTCAGGTCCAGAAATTAAACTAAAAAATGTGAATTAAAAATGTGATAGCTTGTTTTAGAAAATGGACAAGGGATGTTTGGAAATTGAGCGTCTTAAATTAAGTTTTACATTAGAATACATATTTAGACGATTTATATTCTTCATCTGGAATTCTGGAAAGACCACTGCTACTATGGCAGAATGAATATAATTTTATATACCAAACATATAGATAATTCATTTTATTTTATATATATATATATATATATATATATATATATATATATATATATATATATATATATATATATATATATATATATATGTATATATATATATATATATATATATATATATATATATATATATATATATATATGTATACATATATATATATATATATATATGTATACATATGTATATATACATATATATATATATATATATATATATATATATGTATATATATATATATATATATATATATATATATATATATATATATATATATGTATATATATACATATATATGTATATATATACATATATATATATATATATATATGTATATATATATATATATATATATATATATATATATATATATATATATATATATATATATACATATATATATATATATATATATATATATATATATATATATATATATATATATATATATATATATATATATACATATATATATATATATATATATATATATATATATATATATATATATATATATATATATATATACATATATATATATATATATATATATATATATATATATATATATATATATATATATATGTGTATATATATATATATATATATATACATATATATATATATATATATACATATATATATATATATATATATATATGTATATATATATATATATATATATATATATATATATATACATATATATATATATATATATATATATATATATATATATATATATATATATATATATATATATATATAACGTTTGTTTCAGAGTATTTTTTATGACATGGGATAATTTGTTGTCACTTGGCTCTCACCTTTGTTAAGATAATGCGCCAATAAACTTCGAAAAACACTTTTGTTCGTCTCAAACTGCTATCCCATAAAGTCTTCAAGTTTCCATTTATATCCCATTACTTTGGAAGCATAGATAAAAACGGAAAATGTGAGTGATGTTCTAGAACGCATGATTCCCGATCTTGTAGTCTTTTGTTTCCGTTTTTATTATCGCGTTGCCTTTCTATCCATCAAAGCGTGGTAGCAGCTGTACCTCCGCTTATTACCTGTCAGGCAATCGCCATTACCAGTCACTTCGCCCGGGCCCAGTGTCAATTAGTTTCGGCAGACGGACCCTCCATATCTCCATCTGGACCCCAGCCACCAGGGATCCCAGGTTTGGCGAGATATCGCCCATTTGGAGAATTTTATGGCCGATCAGAATTTTTTCGATTTTTAGTTTTTGAAGCAATTTTATATAATTTTTACAAAATAATAACTTATATTTATTTGGAAGATGCGCAAAATTTGGGAAAGAAATAATAATTATTTGGATGAATATTAAATACATAATTTATATTGTTTGTAAGCTATGACAGTATTATGAACTTAAAAAAAAGAATTGAATAAAAGGTACTTTTATTAATTTTTTTTTATAAATAATACTTATAATTTCATTGAATGGTATCCAAAGTTTTGTTATAATATTTGAAATTTATCTAAAAATGCAACAAAAAAATTGAAACAACCGGATCATTTTGAAATTTTATAATTTTCGAATGTTTCAAAATTGTAATTAAATATTATATTAATATTTTTTTTCTTCAAATTTTGCTTATATTTACAATAAATATAAATTGTTATGGTGACAATAATCATTTCAAAAGATATAGTTTCAAAAACAAAAAAAATTAGTTTTTTTACAGTGGTCTATTATTATTATTTATTATAATTACAATACTTATAATAAATAATAAAAATAATAGACCACTGTATTTTTAATAATTACATTATTATTATTATTATCTTTAATATTATTATTAATATAATAATAATAAATTATTATTATGATTGTTATTATTTATTATTATTTACTACTAGTAGTTATTACAATTTTTTTTATTTATTATTAATATTTTTATAATTAATATTATTTATTAGTAACATCATCACAATTTATAATACATAATTTTTTATCCATTTTTTTACTATTATTAATAGCATCACCATTTATACTAAAGTCATTGTCCATTATTTTATTATTATAATCATTACTATTATTATTATAATTATTAATATTAACATAATTTATAATAACGCCATAGTTCATTATTTTTGCTATTATTATTATCATTAATATCATCAAAGTCCATTATTTTTAATATTATTATTAATATCATCACTAATATTAATATCATTATTAATATCATCGCCAATATAATATCATTAATATCTCATCACCGATGTTATTATCATTAATATTTTTCATCATTAATATTTTTTACCATTAATATTATTATCATTAAATTTCTCATCACCAATATTATTATCATTAATATATCTCATCACCAATATTAATATCATTAATATCTCTTGAACAATATTATTATCGTTAATATCATCACCAATATTATTGTCAATAATATCATCACCAATATTATTATCATTAATGGTGAATTTCACTAATATTATTATCATGAACAATAATAAAATGAAAGTTAATTATTATTATTATTTTTATTCTAAAATATTATTTTTTATTATTAGTCAACTGTTTTCGTTTATTTGGCGAGATTTTGGAATATCCGAATTGGCAGCCTTGCCCCCTCCGAGATAAATCTTCGATCCAAGGGGTGAAGAAGGGGGTGTTCTTCCGCCGGATGGAATCTGTCGCGTGTCCCCCCTCCAAAACCCCTCCAAGCAGCTGCTGCCTCCACCGGCGCGTGGCCCGCACGAGGCAGACGATAAAAAATATTGCCAACTCTTTTTATTATTATTATGAATTTTTTTCCCCTTCTTTCCTGTATAATGGGTTGTTTCCTTTTCCCGTCTTCTGGATTCGCGTCAGGCAGACGATACTTTTATATGTTTCCGCTCTCTCTCCTTCTTCGAGGCTTCTAGAACGGAAACGCTCTGGGTTCGAGGGCTGAATGCGAATGAGATGTGTTGTTGCGCCCCTTCTTCAAACCGTGTCCCCCTTTGTGCTAATTGCTCCGTGGAGGATTTTCGGGCGTTTGCGTTTGTTTTGGTGGTATGTCACACAAAAAAAATTAAATTTACTGAAGAGAAAGATAACTTATTTCGGGTGAGATCAAAGCATACCGGCAAATTAACAATTATTACATTTGACTTCCACTGTTCATTTACGCTAGCCGCGCATTGGTAACTATCAGATACGCTACTAAACTATTTAGTTGTACACAAATGGAAAATTCAAATTATAAGCACTCAAAGACAGATTTACAGCAGGGCATTCGGGGCATTTGTACAGGCGGGGCGTCATTTTCAGAGGGCCCTCAAAAATGCTTATAAATCTACTTAAATGTGAAAAATTAAAAATTAAATGTACTAACTAATAATTTTCTTTTAAGTAAAATTTTTTTTTGTGCAAAATTTCTATTATTTTATCCATTTTAAAACAAAAATTAGTATTTTTAAAATATAATATTTTTGCAGTATTTACTCTTGCGTAAAACTGATTATATTATTTTGCATTGTGTATTTATACATAAATTTAGAAGTTTTATTTTGGGAAAGTTCAGGGGTACCCCAATGTTATTTGACCCCGAGCCCCTAAACTTGTAAGTCGGTTCCTATATCTGTTCACTGAGAAACTTTTTATTAGTTGGGATAAAATAGCCTTTCGCTCAATACTTCACTAACAGTTTCTGATGTTCTGCTAATAATCGACAATTTGGCGATTTTGTATGAATTGTGGTAATATGAGTTTGGCGATTTTTCATCTTCACTTGGGCGATTGCGATGCCTGAGACCTGGCACACCTGAGTTGGATACAAGTAAATAAACAAAATCAGTTGCCATGTGGATTTGTAGTTGCTCAGTTGATTAAAAGTTGCAGTGCAATTGTTTCTAGTGCGCGGTTAGATGGAGTGCCTCAAATGTGGCTGATAGATTCAGAATTCAAGTATGGGGAGAATGATGCGTAACGAGGGACAGGGAACAGACGAAGTGTTCAAAAGAGTATGTGTTACACGAGAAACAATAAATAGAGATCCAATTATAGTATGACAGGTGACGTACGCAGAGGGCCATAGGTATATATTTCAGATTTTTCGAACAATAGATATTATATACTAAAATAATTTTTATAGTTCACCGTAGCGTGTTTCTAATTTTTTATGTATTCGTCATTTGTTTATTTTGTGAGGTATACATTGCAGTTATTTTGATAAATTTTAGTATTTTTACTCAATTGATAGTCTATTATTCAGAAGAAGAAAAAAATATTCAGAAAGTGCCTAAATCATATCTATATATGTGGAATCTTGTTAAACGGCCGTTTCACTTCATACCAATAATTTTTTGCTTTGATAATACTATTTGATTTCACATTTAAAACGATGACAATTCGTTAAAATTATAGGTAAATGGTAATAAAACTTAGTCTTTATTATGCATATTAAGCAGAGTTATGATGATTAAATGACATAATCACCTAATTAAAAAGTATCGATAAATAATGTTGGCTTATTTTTAAATGTCTGTGCTACATAGTTCAAGTCCATTTTTTAAAAGTAAGTCTAGCACTTTTTTCACTTTTCCTACCATGTCCGGTGTTTATTAAGAATTTGCCTCTGTTCGATGAGTTTTTCCCCTGGTTTTCGGATATGTCAGCTGGTGGTCAATGGACAGTCGTAGTCATAGTGTGGTTCATGTCACCCATGCGCCCATAAACACAAGAGTTGGTGTCCGAAAGACCAAAGTTGAAGAAGTAGCTGGGGCAGGATCCGTGACCAGAAATAAATCTGGTGTCATACATGTTCGTGTTTATTTTATGGAAGAAAGTGAAGGTTCTTCTTCCTGTTATCTCTTTATTCCAATTCTATTGCCATTTATTGAGTGATGTAGTTCTAAGTTAGAATTTTAAGTACGATTTAGGTCATTTGATGCCAACTGTCCTTCTTGTTTTATTGCTGCACTGTTTCATCATTCGTTTCCCGTTGTTCCATTGTGTGCTTATATCCAGTTGATTTCGATTTTAAATTTGTTTGCATAAGTATACTTCAAGATAATGCAAAATAATTGCATAAAGACACTCAGAACACTACAAAAGTCAAAGACATTCAAATACTATAGTGTTTGAATGTCTTTGACTGTTGTAGTGTTCTGAGTGTCTTTATGTATGTCTTCTATTGCAAATTCTGTCAGACCATATTTGATGATATTTAATATTTTATACTATGGTATTTTCTATGAACTTTTTAATTGCTATGAAGTCGAATTGAAAATTGCTATTCTGTGGGTTTAAATGACCATTAGAGAGAAGAACTAACTCCAGAACATATTTTCAACTCACCTGCGATATTGGCGACTTTGCAAGGTATGGAGGAATTCCCTTTTCCGGGAAAACTTTATAGTGAAAAGATTGTGGATCTGGCTAGGGCAGTGATATCAATTGTGAGTGATGGTTCAATTTGACTTTTTTATGGACAAAACACCAACCAACCAAATGGCCTTCAAATTTTTGACGCCAAAGTTGCCGAAGAAAATTTATTTGGCGGTGGGCACCCTCTTAATCTTTGCTTTTACCTCATGCACATTTTTCAATCCCCTTAATATAATTAACACACCTCGTTGACAACATCGTTAGAATAAATTATGATATTCGCCAACGCCATTCCCATAAAACCAAAGAAGCATTTTCAGTACACATAGTTATGGAGCGAAATCATCTCGGAACAGTGGGATTCGATTGCATCTAAGTACTTCATGCGGAGCGTTCCCCAATTGCCCAGCAAACTTGTTGGCACTTATGTTAACATATACGCATACGAAATCATACCTCCCATAGTGGGGAGTATGCTCGATACTAGCGGGAAGTGCGCGTTTCCAGTACATTCTCCTGCTGAGACGCCGGATACCACCAATTGGCGAAATGGGTGCGCGATTAATTCCTGCGATCGGTCTACACTGTTGGGGGTCTGCAGAGCCACTTTTTCTCACGCTTACATGTGAAATAAAACACTTTGTTTAGTTTATTTGGCGATTTTTTTTACTTTCTATTATACCTGTAGTGAAGCTCAGAAGAATGAAAGTACTGTTTTTTGCGATATGTTCATTGATTTTTTATAATCATAATATCGATTCGCAATGTTCTCATAGGGAATGCATCCTCTTATAAGACGTGTTTTTTAGTGCGCGTTGTCAATACAAAACTAAACTCACTATTATTAAGTATAAATTGCTAATTTGTATAGGAGCAAATATCGTATTATCAACAGGATTACGTAAGCATGCCGAGTTACATGCGTTATATATTATTTTGAAGGGCAAAAAAAAATTAATAACAAGTTTGTTGATAAAACCGACCACACACGTAGTGAGTTATATAGTTCGGTTTGTGTAAAAATTAATCAAAAGAGCAGTATTACACCCTACATAGGCTGTCTTCATAAACCAGTTTTAATAAATAACAACAATTACAACCAAGACTTACATCAATCGTTCCTGTGGCACCGCAGTCCAGCGACTTATCCGTTGTACTATCAGGACGACACGACGTAAAGAAGTTTTAAACAGAAGAAATGTTAAAAAAGTGGGCTAATAGAATGGGAAGTAAGATAATTGAATTCTAATAACTCAATTTCCACTTAAGCAATCGACATCAAATGATGTGGAAAACCATCTTCTGAACAACTATTTTACTTTTGTCAGGTCGCTTTGATAAGATGGCTTGAACAGAAGCTGAGATTAGCAATATTAAAACACACTGCTCATTTTTGAGAAAGTACGATTACTTAAATTTGAGAACATCGTCGTTTATTTTCGATGAAATTGTACTCAAAGAAAAAGCAGAGGCCTCCATGGCCGAGTGGATTAACGCGTCAGCTGGGAATCCAAATTGTCCCCGGTTCGAACCTTTGCGCGAACTAGACTAAAGAATAGTAAAAAGTAGTGATATTGCGATCGGAGGGTTGCCAACTTTGCTACCAAAATACTAGAATGTCGTCCAGAACATCCACAAAAATTAACGGCGTAAATACGTGACTGGTACACAATAAATCTGATCGGGGTCCAAAGTCCCGACGTCTATTGAAGGCGTTGGGTGCCAGTTCAAGTGTTTCCTCGTCATCTGAACATGGTTCTAAAATAACCAGTGTGTGTGTAAATGTGTGTGTGTTCCCGGGTCTTTCCTTTGAGATATACCCCGAACCGTCGCCAATAGCCCACTGTGCAGCTCTAGTGCGACGTTAATTAACCAAACCAAACCAAACAAAACAAAAACGAGTATGTTCAGGTATTCATTTTAAATGCTTTTTTTTGCAGTGTGTTCCAGAGTCAATTTGAAGGAATTAAATTTTACTCTGGGCCTTATTTGGCCCCTGGATAATACACCAAATGCGATGATTCCCGTTTCGCATTATTGGACTGTCTTGTTATTATTTTTTTCTTCTCTAATCCCCTTGCCGTGTGCAGAGTAGTAGGGAGCACGAAGTGAGAGATCACAGAGATTACGGGACTCTGCGGGGCTTCCCTCTTCCCGAAACCCGTGCACTGCCACCCCCGCCGACTCGACACTCGTTGTCCGCCGACTTCTAAAACCGATTAACGGCGCCGAAATTAATGCGTCGACAGCACATCTCGGTCTCGCGATACTTCGTTCCCTGCCGCTAGTCTCAACGCTTATGAAAGGGCAGATGTCTTGGTTTCAAATAATCTGCGTGCCAGGCATGGCCAATTCTAATTGGGTAGTCGTAAATTAACAATGCACTTTTAAAAAAAAGGTACTTAAAAATGAGTACCTGAACTTAACCCTTTTACTTTGAGTACAATTCCATCATATTGTTAATTGTAAAGGTTGGTTTGTTAATTAACGTCGCACTAGAGCTGCATAGTGGGCTATTGGCGACGGTTCGGGGTCAATCTCGAAGGAAAGACCCGGGAACACATACACACACACACATTCATACACGCACCTCGTTATATTAGAACCATGGTCAGATGACGAGGAAACACCTGAACTGGCACCCAACGCCTTCAATAGACGTCGGGACTTTGAACCCCGATCAGATTCATCGTGCACCAGTCCCGTATACACGCCAGTATAATTTGTTGGATATTCTGGACGACTTTCTAGTATTTTTGTAGCGAAGCTGGCAACCCTCCGATCGCAAGATCACTACTTTTTTACTTTTCTATGTCAAGTTCATTGCACGGATTCGAACCACCAATCCTCTGATTAGTAGCTGAACGCCTTACCAACTGAGCAACTGGGGCTCTAATTGTAAAGGAGTAACGGATTTTAAGAAGAAGTTAGATATGCATTGGGGGATAGTTTGGAGCAGTGTTTATTAACCTTTTTGGCACAATGGACCACTTTAAAAATTTTAAATATGTCACGACCCCTCTGTGAAAAAAAATTGCTTAAACATCATTTATTACAAAATATATTCTGTTTTATTATTTAATTATTTTAATATTTTTATTTCAATAGTAATAGTAATAGTTTTATTTCAAATAATCAAATGAAAGATTAAGAACAAACATTAAGACACAAAAAAAAACACTTGAAAAAGCGGCAAGGAATCTTGTATCGATGGAGGATATACCCTTATGTCTCGGCTTCAAACTCATTTGTGATCCACATTTTGGACATTTATACATCGATGAAATCATTCCCTCTTTCATACATTATTCTAACAACGCTTTCTTACCCATGACTGGTAAAACACTAAAATGGCCAACTGAATATTTATTTTTCGCATTCAAAACTTCAGCAAGAGCTAATTCCATAGTGAAATCAAGCATTTAGCAATAATATAAGCTAAGAAAACACCAAAAAAAATATGCTACTCACAAACAGATGAAAGACAAAAGACCTCCAGGGCAGATCCAACAGAAATAAAATCGTGAATCAAGTTTAAAATTATACCGCTATTTCAAACTCAAACAAATTATCGACCAATGAAAAGGCTAAAACAAAAGAGAAATAAATGAGCATGCGCGAAAAAGCGCCTCAAATTCTCTTCTCCGGAGGAGCGGAAAAAGAAACAGGGTTGCCATACAGAGCGCGCTAAGGATGAAGTAGGTCCGGGTTACCACTGCTGGCTAAATATTGATGCAAACATTTTAAAAATTAGGATCAGTCGGCGGACCCCCAAAATATGACCCATGGACCCCCAAGGGGTCCATGAACCACAGGTTAAGAAACACTGGTTTAGAGGTACTAGATGGACCAACCTTGTTGGACCTTGAGCTTGTTGTTGGTCGTCAATATTTGTATTTGTATAAATGAGCGATGACGTACTCAAATTTAAGTAACCGTAATTTCTGAAAAATGAGTAGTCTGATTTAATATTGCTAATCTCAGCTTCTGTTCAAGCTATCTTAACAAAGCGATCTGACAAACTTAAAATATTTGTTCAGAAGATGGTTTTCTACATGATTTGATGTAGATTGCTTATATAGAAACTGAGTAATTACAACTCAATTATCTTACTTTCCATTCTTTTGGTACACCTTTTTTAATTTTATTTCTGTTTATAACTTCTTAATGTCGTCCTGATAATCTGTTTTGAAACTATCTGTTTTGTCCTAAACTATCTGTTTTGCACAAGTTTGTCAGGTTTCATTAGCAATATTAAATCACATTGCTGCTTTTTGAGAAAGTACGGTTACTTGTATTTGAGTATGTCTACGCCCGTTTAAGATGCAATTATACTTAAAGAAAAATTTAGTAGGTTTATATACTCATTTTTAAGTACTTTTTCTTTTTACAGTGCACAGAACCCGCAATTCCCCCAATATCAATTTCGCAACAAAATAAAATATTGCAATAGCAATCAATTGAATAGGTAATCGCAAAAATGGCACAACCCACATTTTTTTTAAAACTCATTTTATGATACTAAACTTTCTTACAGAATATGAATTTACTGAAGAAATATCGGTTTAACCCATTATCCCGTATTTTCCGCTAGAAAGCATTCATAGTTCGTTTTTGACTTGGACGCTATTCAAAATAAAAATAAAAAAATCCAGTAATCCCACATTACTAGCGGTTTTAATAAATAATAACAGTAACGGATTACATATGTTCTCCACATATTAACTCAGTGCCACAATTACGTTAAGTAAAAAAAATAATCAAATTTTTAAAAAAAATTCAAGCTCCGTTTTCTTGGTAAAGTATATTTGGGGGTTGGGCCATTCTTGCGCTTACCTACTCAATTCAAAGTAAAAGGAGGACGTGTTTGTGTTCCCGTCGAAAGATTCATATAATACACATATCACCTGTGATATCTAGCGCGGCTGTGCGAAAGAAATCAGAAATATTCACACCTCTCCCTCTTGTCTTCTACGCCGTCGGGCATTCCGACCCGCCCTCTTCTTGTCTCATCCTTTATCTTTATCGCCGAGAATGTCTCCAAATTCCACATTTTCTATCTATAAGCCCCTATCGCTTGGCAAGATCCCTCCCCGCCCCCCATTCCTGCTCAGCATGGCTTAGAGAATTCCTTGAAAAACCTTGCATCTGTGTATTCCCGGGGAAATGTTGCGGATGACATTGTATCAAATATGAGGGTTTTTTTTGGAAGTTCTGATTTTTTTTAAATGGAAACTGATGATATACATAGTTTTATAGATGAAATTATTGAAAGGTTTATCTTGTTTGAAGTATTTATTATTTGAGCCTTTGCGAAAAATGTGGATCTATCTGATTTTGAAAGCCGTCCAGTGCATGCGGCTGAAGAAAATCCAGCCATGTCAAATTTTTGTACTAACTTAAGGGGGTACTTAAGTGCTAATTTAAGGTTTAGTTTCAAAACCAGATAGATCCGTTTACATAAATTTTACAGGGGACGCCAAAAACATTTGACAGCCACGTACTTTTGTATCTAAACTCTTGACTTTGAATTCATTTTTGGATTATATTCCCGACACTGTGTCAACACCGCTTTGTAAAGTGATGTAGTGGAATGAGACATAATGTCGTCTTTCATGACGAAATAAATTTCGTGAACAAAAAGACAAAATGAATTTCCTCAGCTTGGCGAAATGTTTAATCGGAGCAGGCATCCGTTTGGTCAAAAAATGACGAAAGTATCTTCAAAAACTAGCAAAGTATAGATGTAGATCTAGGTTTAAAAAAGTGTAGGTGTTACTGATGTAAGTTAGAAGGGTGAATTTACTTGCCATCTGCAGAGCTGTGTGTTTCTTCCTGTGGGTGTGTGGTCCAACAGGTCTTTAAAAATTTCGAAATCTCACTCCATATTCAAAATGGCCCTCCATGTAAGCCCCCCCCCTCCCCCCCCCCCCCCCAAAAAAAAAACAGCAATCCAAAATTCTTCAACGCTTTTCCCATCCATTCTCCGGACATCCGACTATTTTTTATTCCTCCCCCAGATCGTACTTACCCATGTGTTAAGCGCGCACACACACATAAAAACAAATCCCGGTAACATGTCCATTCCAAACACACACAAAACAAACTGGGATCGGCCAAGTCCTTCGGCTACTCTATACTTTGCGGGGGTAGTCGCTCCCGCTAGGCATTAAAAAAAAGAAGATAACCACTAGTGTCTCTGTGACTTTTTGTGGTTTACTTCAAAAGAAAGGACTCCGAAAAGGCCAAGAGGGGGGGACGAAGTGATCGAGTGCAGGCGACTTTTACCACCTTTACCTTGAAGGTGTCGTTCTCACCTGCCCCACACGAAGGGGCCTCTACCGGACCACCCCCACTCTGGCTTTTTCGTTTGGTATTTATCGAAAAGGAATCTTCGCTGGTCCTTCCCTTGGTTTTTTTCTCTCTCTCTCCCACTCCAGGATAAGGTTGGCTGTGTGTAACTGCAGCGATTAGCGAGTGGCTTGTTTACACGTTCTTGTGTTTTCGTCGATGTGTTTTTTTGGCGAGCATTCTTTGCTTTGGGGTCTCGGGTCGTTACTGCAGACATGTTTATCTGTGGGTTTTCTTTTCCTTTCCCCCCTCCCATCTCTGAAGAAGGGAAATTCCTTTTTTTGCGGATCCTTACTTTTTCGTTCGCTGGTCGTTAGAGTGTGATTAGTCCAGGGAGTATAGAAGAAGTAGAGTTGACGTGTGTGTGAAACAGTTGAAGCCATTCTGGGACTACACGCCACAAGAACGACAGATTGTTTCAACCTAACTGAACACGCTGTTTTGATTCAACATAGCATTATTTCAATTAACATTCAATGTTATTTACAAAAAGGTATATTTGTTGTTTTAAGTAATAGAATGTAAAACTAGAGCTATGCTGTCTACATTATTTTGGTATAATATACCATGGTTTTGTTTTGTTTTGTTAATTAACGTCGCACTAGAGCTGCACAGTGGGCTATTGGCGACGGTTCGGGGTCAATATCGAAGGAAAGACCGGGGAACACATACACATTCACACACACATTCATACATGCACCTCGTTATTTTAGAACCATGGTCAGATGACGAGGAAACGCCTGAACTGGCACCCAACGCCTTCAATAGACGTCGGGACTTTGGACCCCGATCAGATTTATCGTGCACCAGTTCCGTGTACACGCCAGCATAATTTGTTGGATATTCTGTAATATAACATGGCAGCGGGGTTTCGTAATATTTTACAAAAAGTGTTTGCAGGAAATTAACCTTATGGTGTGTTGATCTTTGGTCTTTGATCGAATTAAGCCTAGTAGATAGGAGAACCTTAGTGGGTTTAGATATTAAATATTGAGTTACTAATTTAAGATGGGAGTGGGGGGGGGGGGACTTTTTATGAAATAAACAAAGAAATGACAACACATATTTTTATTTTGTTTTTTATGTTTATTTTATTCACAACAGTGGGGACATAATTGTGACCTGGTCACTAGCTGAGAAGCAGCTGTCGGGTTTTGGCATGTCGATTTGACAAGCAAGTCTAAATGGTAAAGTGTCATGTCTGCGATAGAGTACCGATGCACTTTTTTTGCATTAATTTTGATGCCCCAGTCTTCGCACCGTGTTTCTACTGTATTTAAAGCAAGTGCATGCAGTGTTTTCTTTGCACCTTTTATACTCTTTGAATTTGTCAGTTTTTGTGGAGCAAGTGTTTATATTAAAAAAATTACAATTAAAAGTATATAGCGCCGAATTTCGAATTCTTCTGGAGGCCTAAACATATATAATATACATATTTATATCTATTTTGGGTCTATTTTGATCTTTTATCCATTCCATATTAACTTTATAATGTCTATTACATTCTAGTTTCTACTGCAGATTTAGCGCGTGATACTATGTACTATTTTCAAATTCGTCCTATACATCTTGTTTATCTTATTATTTATAATTATCATATTTCTTTACATTGTAGTGTACTTTTTAGATTTTACAGAGTTTAAATTTTCCTACGTTAGAAATTCTTACTGCATATTAGTTATCACATTATTTTGTAATGATTGAACTCTGTTGTTGTAGCCCGTTTCTTAATGCGAAATAATTGTAATATGATAAAAATATAAAAGAAAGATTAAGAAAATGTTATTAATTATTTTTTTTAACTGATTAAGCTGAAGCAATTGTGGGACAAAGCTAAAAATCCCAATATTCGACATCTTCCCTCGTACCGAAGTCAAAAACAAAAGAGTTGTAGCCCAATCCGTCCTTTTTTTTCAAATTCGACAATGGCTAAATGATAGTGGGGAGATAGAACCCTTTCATCTCCACAATAGCTCTTTGAGATTCGACAATGGAGTTAGTTTTCATCTATCTGTCTGATTAGTATGTCTGTATGTGCACCGATGAGAGAGCGATTTACTTGCTTACTTCAACAATCTGTCCTCTGTTGCAAGGCGGACCAAAATCTTTCCTCCACAAGGTCCCCAAATCACGTGACGGACATGGAGGAGAATGGATTCTTCAGATAACGTTGAAATGTGTATAGGAACATTGTCATTCAAAAATTCTAGGACAAAGAGCTCTGACATACGGAGCCATTGTCGTGCGAATGTTTGTCGTACGGCGATAAATAAACAGCAAGTCGATATTTTTAGAATCAAACATCGTTATTTTTTACATAGGGAATTGACGATACTCAATAACCCAGTTATTCCTATTTAGCTCAACAGAAAACCGCATGAAAAGCGCCATTTTTATGATCTCATGTATTCTCTCACCAGAAAAAAAAACATAATTAAAGTAACATTGTTCACACATAAAATAATTTTAAAATGTACTTACTGGTTAATTTTTATTAATAAATCGTAACATTTTTATGAAGTTTATATTTTAATTAATAAAGGGTATTTCTAGAAGTTATAATGGAGATTTTAAAGCCCTTTTGTGTTCTCCCTGTGACGTGAAAAATTAGATATTGATATATGTTATAGAATTAATTATCATTTAACTTTATAGCATATCTCTTGTTTCTAATATACTGGATTTTCCAGATTTAGCATGTAAAAATATATTTATTAATATACCGACTGAAGTAATGTTAAAAAGGTGTGCCAAAAGAATAGGAAGTAAGATAATTGTGTTAAAACCAATTTAAGTTTATCGTGTCGTTTTGTTAAGATGGCTTGAACAGAAGCTGATATTAGTAATATTAAATCACAACTGCTCATTTTTGAGAAAGTAAGACTACTTAAATTTGAGTACATCATCGCTCATTTACGATGCAATTGTATTCAAAGAAAAACGAGTAGGTTCAGGTATGTATTTTAAGCACTTTTTTTGCATTGTACACACAAATATTCGAAAATATCAAATATTTAAAGCATTGCTTCTAACAGGTCTAACGATTTCCTTTTCAAAAGCTGCTTTTTATTTTGTTATTTCAATTCGTCAGTGATAAATTTCCTGAGCAATCGGGCAGTTGTAAATTTTGCTTAGAATAGCCCCTGCAAAATACTGAAGGGAGGATATCTATATAAAGACATCAACAGAACAAAGAATCTTTGTAGAGAAGCGCCTGTTTACACCTCTCTTGTCCAGCCTCGTAAAGTGGGGATCGGGATTATTTTTCTTTTTTTGAGGTGGGTGTTTTTCCTGTCCCCTCATTTCTTACCTGGAGGTGTGTTTAGTTTTTGCATAGGTGGTCTCTCGCTTTCCGCCATTTCGGGTTGCAAAATCCCCCGCACACGAAGCCGCAAGGGTAGCTACTCGGGTCATTTTAGCGCTTTTGCGGCGAGATATTTTCGATTTGTAGCCAAATATGTTTGATGTTTTATAGAGATTTTGACAGAGAAAGGTGTAGATTGGGTATTTTGGATAGCCAATTAAATCCTGCTAATATGCAAGAGTGTTTTTGTTGCTTGTCAGTCGGAAATTAGGGCGTATAAAAAAATATGACTTTTTGACATAATCCCTTGTGCTAAAAATACAAAATAGTGAAAAATGTTTCACAAAATATCTCTGCAGAAAAAGCAAAAGTTTTTATACTATTAAAAAGCATAGCCGTAAGAAGTACTGAAATCTAAATTAGGGCCAACTGCTATAAATAAATAACAGTATTATTGAATTAGAAACAAATGCTACTTATCTTCATGTTGATGTAGTTTAAGTTAGCATAAACACCAGAAAGCGAGGATTATTTAAAATTTTAGACATTGAAATACTGTATGTATTTGCCTATCACAATCATTTAACGTAATCTATAAGAATACTATTTAAAGCTTTGTAATATTTAAAATTTTATTTATTTTTAATGTTATTTTAGCACAAAAATATCAATACATGTTCTGTACCGGCTCTCCTTCCAGAAAGAAGGAAAAATCTCTTTACGATGATAAAGGCAGCGGCGGCTCTAGGGTGGTGCGAGCAGTGCAACCGCACCGATGCCTTTGGGCGCGCCGAAATGAATTTTAGTAAATTAAAAATTTAAAAAACTTAATTTACGTTCGACTATGTACCAGGGAAAGCTTTCAGATATTGCAATTATATCCGTAGAAAACGATATTGCGCAAAGTATAAATTATTCCGATCTAATACAGAAATGTGCCAGTGCTGAATCGAGAAAGGTGTCCATATATAATACGTTGAATTTTTGTGTGTGAATGAGTTTAATAAAATTCTACTATTTTATAAAAGTTTTTTAATGTAAAAGGAAATATTAATAAATCAAAACACTTATCAAAATTCAGATTAATAAACAAAGTATAGTCTATATAACGCCTAATTAATCGATTAATCGACTATGGTGCAAATTTAACGCTCAACTATGAAATCTCGCAATATATAGAAAATGTTCGAGGGCCGTCAATGGATAAAGATGAGTCCAACCGGCATTACGCTGTGTTCTCCTAAAAGACGTTTTAATTCTATCATTAACCTGAAATTCACGAAAAATGCACTTAACAGAGCTGTGCACAAAGCAGGGCCGGATTTAGGCATAGGCTATACAGACTGCAGCATAGTGGCCTGCACTACACACCAAAAAAAAAAAAACAGAGTTAATTTGCGGAAAAAATTCTTTGAAAAGAAGATAATATATAACAACCCAGCAAAAAAAGTCAGCATGAAACCTTCATTAAAATTGTCAAATTGAAGGTTTATTGAAGGTTTTATAAAGGATATTGAAACAAAAAACTGCAGTTTTTTTGAAGTTTTTAATTTTCCTGCATAAAACCTTTAAATTATCTGCATTTTCCCTTCATGACTAAAAATTGAAGTTTTTTTTCAGGTTTTTATGAAGGTTTTTTGCAGTTTTTATAAAGGACATTGAAACAAAAACCTTTAATTTTATAGATCTTCAAAAAAACTGCAGTTTTCCTGCATAAAACCTTCAATTTCAAAATTTTGATGAAGGTTTTATGCTGATTTTTTTTGCTGGGAATGTTTGTATAATTGAGAAAAATTCTATTTTTCATAACAGATTTGCGGAAACACTATACCCTTATGCATTACTTATATATATATATATATATATATATATATATATATATATATTTAATTTGTGATAATTACAATAATGCCATTGTTTTACTGTTTTGGAGGAAGTCTCGTTTTTTTTGTTTGTTTTTTGCATTTTTATTTTGCTTAGAGCCACTTGAGGTTAATACAAAGACGACTTCAATATTTTATTATCATTTTAATGGATTATAGAATGCCATTGCACCGTGAAGTTCCTTGAATCTGTTGACATTTTGTAACACAGTATTGGAAATTTACAAAAAACAGTGTATCCCAATTTTATTTGTACACTTAAAAATTGTTTAATTTGCAGTTCTGGAATATATATTAAAAAAAATTCCGACTCTTCATTTTACTTGGGGTATTCCATACCCAGTGGCGGCGATTGGGTGCTAAAAGTGTGGGGGCAAGATCAAAGTGTGGCGGGGGGAGTTTTTTAAAAATAGACAATTGGACTGAAAAAAGTTTCACAATAGAAAAAAAAATACTGATTATGTTTCATTTCCTTTAATAGACAAATGTAACAATCCATTTTATAACAAAAGCATACATATTTTAATCTGGAGATAGTACAGTTCATTTTCTTCAATATATTAAATCGGATAGCTGAAAAAATCGTAGTTTTACTTTGAGTAGCTATTTAAACACTAGTTAGTTACAGAGACGGAACACTTCAAATGACGGTCTAACCTTTAGACGCATTTACTTGTGCAGTAAATGCTTTCACCGTCTGTAGTAGTGGATGGGGGTTGAATTACAAAATTTCCCTAGTTTTGGCAACGCAGTAAAACAATTGACTTATATTTTATTTTTAAAATGTGCTATATTAAAAATGTGATGGGCAACTACGTCCGAAAAAAGTAAATGCTGGAGCAACACCCGAAAAAAGTTCAGGGGCAACCGCCCCCGTTGCTCCCACAAATCGCCGCCGCATCTGTCCACATATTCGGCCCACTAACTCTAAATCCGGCTCTGGCACAAAAGCATCGATATTAATAGAGAAATATAACTTTCTCTCATATTGTATTCCTTTGCATTGGCGTCGTTGGCGACCATTTGAATACGAATAAAGCTGTCAGCGCAGACTGGTTTGTACCGCTCTCGGCCTAACCTGTCATTAGGCAAGGGGTCCTTTTTGCGCCGCACACCGACGCCCTTTGTTTGCCTTGCCGGCAACTACGTACTTACAGCCGCCGATTACACGTTTCGGCAGAAAACAAGTGATGATGATCCACCGATCGGTAGAGTGTGAGACCTTGATATACCTGCCACTCTGCGCCGAAAAGAAAGGGGGGATGACGCCAACAGAACAATTTACTTCAAGGGGTACCGTGTAATTTGCTTGTTCGGTTACCTGTTTATTATTATCTTCATTCACAATTCACTCGATTTGAAATGTATATATTTCAGGGAATAAAGGCAGGATTAATTCAATGAACCCTTTTGTGGATAAAAGTTTTATTGCCTTTTCGAAAAGTCATCTAAAGAGAGTGGAAAATCAATATTTATACGCGTCATTGTTATCAATTCGGCTTAAAAGGAGCGAGGCTTGTTAAATGTAGATATTCTGCGTAATGACGGGTGCTTGAAAAGAAGTTTTAGGAAATAAAATGGAATGTTGAAATCACCACAAGACTTATATTTATCTGAATTTATGGCTTTGATTTATAGGGTTGTTCTTTATTTTTTTATTTTTCCAAATTATCTTAATTAAATTTTATGTTTTGAGATTTAGGAGACTTTTAACTTTTATAATTTTTTTTGTGCTGGTTCGGTTTTTCTGTTATTGCATTGGTAATGTGCCCTGGTGTATCCATCATAAGCTTTTCCTAATTTCAGTGGCGGTTCGTCCACTACTGCAAGTACAGCCGGGCTGCACCTAAATTCAGTATTTTAAAACTAAAATTAGATATATTTTACTAATTTTCTTAAATAAAGATTAGAATTGAAAATCCCGAGAGAAAGTTTTGGTTCTCATTAATTCTAGTGATCATATATGGATGTGAAACTATGGTTTTGAACACATAATTTAGAAGTATGGTACGCACAAATGCGTCAGGTTGATGAGTAGTTGAAAACTGAATAGTAATTTATAATATCACTATTGGAAAAGAAGGGATTTTAGGAATGGATCAGTAAATAAAAGTTGTAAGGAACATTGGGTATATTTCAAATATTTGATAATTTTTTTTACAATTTATAATAACAGAGGGGTGGGTGAGGTGTAATTACTCCCCCCCCCCCCATACACATTTTCTGCATACGTTACTATAGGGGGGGGGGGTTCCTTCCAGCAAGCCATCTAGCCACATTGAATTCCTGTCTTATTAAGTGAATAAAACTGAGAGAAATCTTTATTCCATCCACTCAATTCCCCTTCCTCCCCTCCACAACCCACTTCAACAATTTGTCGCTCTTCATCCAATGGAAGTCGGCAATAAAATCAATTTCCCGCCCTCTTTCGCGGTGTTTGCGAAATTCATCACTCTGGTCAGATTGACAGGAGCGCGACTGGGACCGAAAATTGCTTTAAAAGTAATTGTGTCTCTCTCTATTGACCTGGGGGGGGGGATGGGGGGGTTCTTGGCGCGACTCAAGTGCTAACCTGAAGAAAAAGCCCCAAAGAATGCCATTCAACGCGCCCATGTTCCTTCTGGGCATCGGCAACTCATCAAACAGATTCCTCAGGCCACATTCCAACGGTTTCGGTCCAGGAAGGAGGACTTTTTAAAAGTCCGTGACTTTGAAGGGGGGTAGAGGGGGCGTTGGGAAGCAATAAAAGGTCGGGATGGACAATGGGCAAGTGGCGGGTCGGACCCAGGTAGACCTCACAGGGTGTGACAATTCGTCGAACGGTGGGGAGGGAAATGACGAAGTGCTTGTTGGAATCGGAGTGTTTGGCTGTTCTTGAAGAGGAACGAGACATGGAAACGGGTAATCAATAGTCCAGAAAAAAAAGGCCAACTGTGGAAAAAAATGTCGGAGAAAAGAATGTGGAAGAAGTTTCGATTGGAATTTTTTTTTCTCGTGTGTGGGCGTTTTTTTTTCGTATGGAAAACAAAGCGTCAGTGAGTTTTTTTTTACTTTAAAATCTAGACTTTTTTATTTATTGTTATTTTTATTTGATATTTTCTAACGTGCTTAACTTACCTTTAATAAATGGTGCAGGGAAACAAAGACGTCTAAAACTATATTTCTGAATATTTGCTTCTAAATAAAAACATAAGTGGAATTCGCATGTTAAATCATTGAATAAGTTGCAATATTGATTACAAAATTATTTATGAGTTTATTTGATTTCGCACACTTTTTTGCAGCATTATTACCCCACTCAATAACAAAAAACAATTATGGTCATATTGGTTGTAGTTATGATCTATGAAAAGCAATAAATGTACGTGATTAGTTAGTAAAATCAATGAAAAATTAAAGATAATTTTAACGATTTGCTTTACCTCTTATTGAAAGAAAAATATTTTGATGAGATATTTTTATTATAATTTTACTCTAAATTAAAGTACTTTTTTGTTATAAATAACCGAAGAAAACATCAATAAATTAAAATTAAAAAATTATTAGCGTTTTCAAATAAAATAAACACATTCTAATATTTGTTCATCTACTAAATAATATAAGTTTTCTAGTAAATATTAAAAAAAAGAACTTCAAGAAAAATCGTTTGCAATCAGATTAAAATAAACAGAGTTTGAACAAATTTAATCCTCTGATTTTTTTTACTGTGTTTATGTACGGGACGTCATAAGTGGAATACACAAAAGCAAATGTTTAAAAATCTGTATAAGAAATAAGTAAAAGAAAATATCGTTTGAAAACCAGGTAAGATTTTTTTATTCTATATAAAATGGGATTATTTTATTCCACTGCAGTTCATTTCCATACCAGAACCAGATCATGCATGTCGGACATTTATATGTATTTCCACAAATATAAAATCGAATTTTCAAAACAAAATACGTTTGATTAGAAGGAATTTCGTTTGTTTTGTTAAGCATTTGTATTCCAATGGAATCAATTGAATGAAGTTTTATTAAATTAATGTTACGTGTTATATAAAAATATATATTTAATTACATTTAAAATGGAACTTTTTTCTACAATTATGTTATTTGATAAGTTTTATTTTAAAAATTGTTTTTAATACTTATTTCTGCTTTTATATTCCAATGGAATTGAGTTAAAAAGGGTTTATTAAATTAATTTTACGAAATATTTATAAAGTTAAAAAAATTAGTTTCAATACATTTAAAAAACAACTTTGTCCTACATAATTATTATTTTAACGATTGTTTATAAATACACCTATTTCTATTAGCATTAAACAAGTTTCCAGTTTTGTAGATATTTTTTAGAAATTGTTAAAAAAAGAAGGGTTTTTAAAAATTTGCATTTGTTTACTTTGGGCAGTTTGCACTGCTTGGTGCTGAAATTCACTTGACGTCATTTCAAGATATAAGTGACTTCATGCGCATTTGCTATTGGTTGATAAAGACCACGTGGTTTGTTATTCACCAATCACAGAGGCTAATCAACCATACTCATACTCTGTCAAATTTTAATCTCGAAACCATGTCATAAATAGTGTCTATTAAGTGGTTTGCTATTTATTCCACATTCTAATTATAAGTAAATATTTACTGAAAAAGTTAAATAGTTTCAAATTCTTAATTTTTTTTTCTGGAAAAATGATACCAGTAAATTTGTCACATTCTGATTGTAAAAGCCACATTCCTATTACCTTTCGTACAATGCTGAAGTACTATATAGCACTTATTTTTAAATTTGAAGCAGTAGATAATCGTTCAAAATATGTTTGTGATATTTTCATAATGAATGTAACAGTGTGCAAAAATTGTGCTAGTTCGATCCTTGCACATACCAAATTCAATATGAAATAATTATCGGTATTAAATTGTATTAGTTAGTAATAATTTAATAATGAACCGTTTCTCGAATTACGTAAGTAAGTTTAGTTTCAAGTAGAGATTTATTGAAAATGAGTAATGAGGTTTTACAATAGAACAACGGAAAAAGAGTAAATTTTTTATTAACCAAATAAATTTTTTTTTTAAATATTTATTTGACATTTACTATAAATGAGTTTTAAAATTTATTTACTTTGTTACTTCAAATAAGTATTCTTCATTATTGAAAGAATTGTTCGAAATAACCTTACACACGCCTAATTAAATATGAAATTATTTTCAATATTATATTGTATTAGATAGTAATAACTAAACACTGAATTGTTTCTCGTATTACGTAAGTATGTTTAGTTTCAAACATATATTTAGATGAATAACGGGACTTTACAATATAGCAGAAAATGAGTTTTAGACGCTCAGAATCGCTAAAAACATTAATTTAAGTTACTTTTGCAGAACTGATAGGATATCGTTTCAATCTTGACTCTTCTAACCAATTATGTGAACATATTTCTAAGTATTTAAAGATATTTCTATAAAAAATAGACATTATTAGACAATAAAATGGAAAGATATTTTCTGTCCTGCATGGATTATGGATTTATAGTCAATTCCTAGCTTACGATAACTCTTTGTTGCGATAATTTTATGTTGATTCTCCTATTTTTTGTATGTATTATTCTGAAAATTGGTGCCTATGCCAAGCTTTTCTCTTTGTTTAAATTATGTCATACGCGATATTTCGACAACAGTTTTAAGCACACGCACATACCGTGCGCTAATGTCACAGACTCCTAACGTCAATTTAAAGCTCCGGGCAATTGTGGTCTCCGGCCTTCGGCTTCCGACAACTCAGGATAGCAGTTAGTACCCCCTTCAAATAGTAGATTATGGTGCTTACAGGAAAACCTTCGAGCAGTCGATTATGGTGCTTACATCAAACCTTTGAGCAGTCGATTATGCCACCTCGCAATCAAATGCTTTGCATTGTAAAGTGCAATGTGTGTTGAACTACTGTATTCACACACGAAAGAATAATTAATATTTTTTTCTTTTTTAAATTGAGTTTTAGCTTAAATTATATTTGTATTAAAGAAAGGACCTATAAACAACATAATTCCATGCAGAACAAAAAATCTTTCCCCCTACATGAGTGTTATGCAATGTATGGTCGACCCCTCGCACGATTCTACCAAATTTACCGTTGCCAAATTTACCTTCGACAAATTTACCGGATGCCATTTTAAGACACCAGGGGTACAATGCGTCACATAATTGTAGTAACATCATCTTTTAAATGAATTTCTCCATCAAATTTGTGGGATTTCATGTATATTTTTTCTGCTATTTTAATCATAAAATACATACTTTCTTCTTCAACACATGCAAATCTGAAAGTTTAAAAAAATTATACTGAAAGACTATTTCTCCAGCAAAAGCCAAAATTCCAAAATTTTTGTTAGTTCTAAATATTTTTTTTAAAGTTACAAAAGTAATTATCTTTAATTTCGGTTGAAAAATTATCAAACAATCATGATATAAAACGTTTTTTAAACAAATAAATACTTTAAAAACATCTAAAAATTATATATATTTGCAGTATTAAAATTTGTTTTAACATATTTCTATTTTCAGTTTTACTGGTATTTATTGCTATTGTATGCGCACAAATCCGATGGTACCCCGTTTATAAAAAAAATAAAAGTACTAGCTGCTACTATGCATTTAAAATGGTATGCGACACTACGCTGGTTATCAATCTGAGTGATTCTTGCTTTTATTGAACGTAAACGACTTATATTATTAAAAAAACAAATCCACATAAAAAAAATCCAGATATTGAGTTTCATATTTATATATAAAACACCACCACAATCATATCCCCACTTTTCTTATTTCCATAAAAACCTCTTCAAACCCAAACCCCCGAGACAAACCAATCCCAAACCCCAACAAAAGGGATCCAATGTACAGAACCCCCTCTAAACTACCCCCCTCCCCATTCCATAACTCCCCTCCCCCCCCTCCCATCCACGCGGCCCAACACCTGCCCCCTGTCCCTTGGCGACCGCCCCTTGGCGCTTTTTTTTCTCTCACCTAAACCCAGCAACCCTCGTTCTCTTCTCTCTTCCGTGGAACGAAGATCCGATCCGATGATATCCATCCAGAGGATCAGTCTGTCAGTAGACGCGCGAAGGAGAAGTTTGCTCCTCGTTCTCTCTCTCTCTTCCCTTGTTGACGAAGTTTGAGGGTCTTTGGTAGTTTTGCGCGTGTGGTTTTATGCTAATGGATTATTGCCGATGAGGATTTTTATGTACAGATGGGCTTCCCGCTCGGGTAAGGAGCATTTATTTTTAATTAAAAACTATATTTTTAAATAAGTTATTGTTTGTTTGAGTATGAAGGTGTTACAGGATTTGTTGGGTGAGTGTGTTCCAGAATGTAATTTTCGCACAACTATTGTAAGGACTAATATGGTTGTTAAAAGTCATGAATATATACCAATTTTATTCTCAAGTAAATATCTTCGTATGATTTTGATCATTCTAAGAATATTTCTTTTATTTATATATTTTTATTAAGATATTTTGAGCTTTAACTATAACACAAACGATTTTGTCTTATATAAAATTTTACTACAATTAATTGTAATTATTTTTTAAAAAATGAAACTTTACATTTATAAGTAAGATGACTTTAATGTTCAAATAGGATAATTTTTTTTATCGTATTCTTCTTCTTTATTTTTGTAGGTGTTAAAAATTAATCATTGTCATTAAAAAAAAAACTACTTTTTTTAATTTATAGATACTAATTAACCTTATGAATTACTTTTTATTCTATATTTTATTTAATGTCATTTCATCAAAATGTACTTTATTATATAAAAATGAAACTACATTTTTATAATTTAAATTGTGATAACTATTGTACAACTTTGACTACGTCATTTTATATGTCGGGGTTTCAATAAGAATAACATTGCTATTTCATTAGAACAATTTAGATTTTTTTTACATTAACAAAATAATTTAATATTTTGGCAATAATTATTACATTTTATTAAAACAAATTTTAGACAATTTTAATTAAATTTTTAATTAACCGTATTCTTTTACATGACTAACTAACTCATTTATTTTCCCTGCTGAGTAAATTAAACATACAGTATAAAAAAATACATATATAAAAAAAATTAATGCTATATTTCAAATTGATAGCAATTGAATTTTACAGTTGTAAAACCTCATCCTTACTTATTAAACAAAGATACTTAAAAATACTTTTCCTTTAATCTAATTAGACTATGAAGTAATTCAACAAAAATTTAAAACAATACGGCTAGAAGGATCCAATTCAGCAAAATACAAAAAACTTCCATTGGATTTTTACATTACATTTAGAGGGCACCCCCCTGCGACCACTCTTGCTTGACCACGCCACTGACATTGACCATTCAATCTACCTCAGTGGACATAGTTAACATAGTGGGAGGTCTGTTAGGGGGCCTTCCCACTCGGCCCCTGGGCGGCGAGACACTTTTCCAGGGATTTGGGGCAATTCCTCATTTTACCTGAAAGTATTCCGACAGCAGGTGTGAGATGTGGAAGTCAACTAGTGCCACACTGTGTCACCCCCCCTTTCCCCCGACTACCCCTCAGATGAAAGCGAGTGCGCCATTGACAGGGGGACCATGCAGAGTTGTTGTGCAGCCAGAGAAAGGCCGTTGGTACGGCGGTTGTAGAAGCCTGGTAGGAACAATTTAATTTGATAAATGATGGAGTAGGCTTACCTCCCAAGGTGCTGACGGTAAGAATGTCGGCTGAAAGAAACATTTCTGGTACCATCTTTGAGCTAAAATATTCACTGGAGATAAGACTATGCGTGCGCGACCACTTTACACCTTTTTGAGTCACAATAGAAATGTATGGTGAAGCTTACATACTAGTTTTAAAAGCACATTTTTGACTTTCAAAAATACATTAAATGTTACACATTTAATGTTTATTCTTTATCTTACTTTTTTCCAAGAAAAGGAAAAAAAATATACATTAATTAATTAATTAAATACTCAAGATCGCCGCAGTACGAGTTTTCTCAACCGTATCTTCCAAACAGTATTCATCCGCGCGCCACGGTAAAGACCATTTTCTTCTAATGAGAGTCCTTACTCAAATGTTTATTATTTTAGCTCAGTGGGTATATTTTGATAAAAGTTTTGGGGTGTAGGTATCTAACAGTTTTTTTTTTTATAATTGAGAGGGTAAGGAGGTATTTAACAAAAAGTAAGTTTTGAGATATTTGACCTTAAAGTTTTTATTTTGCGTTTTGCTGTCAATGTGTCAAAAAAAAACATGCTAACAGATACCTTCTTCATTCATGATAAAAACTCATTTTTTAAAAAAAATATTATATACCCCTTCACCCACTTATCCATCAAATTATCCACCACTACCCAAATGCAAGAATTAGGAGATTTTTTTTAATTTTATAACGCTCTTGTGAAATGATAAGGAAATCTAAAATTTTTTATAAACGTTGGTAATTAAACGAAAAAATAGTTAAGATAAATCAGATTATTATTTAAGATTTTTTTTAAATGTATATCAAGCGACCCGGTCGGGTTTGCAACGCTAACATTTAATATGGTATTCGTTTCCTTATTTTCCTCATATTTTTTATATTCGCTTCTTTTTGATAAATTATTTCAGAATTTTGCAATAAGGTTTTGAGCGTGGATTTTTAAATTCATATATTTTTGTCATGATATGTCGATTAACATATTTTTTTAATGTTGTAGAACTATAATACGACACTGATATATGATTTTAATATAATACTATAACCAAAAACAAATTATTTGTTTACTCCCGAAATTTAACGCCATAAACAAATTTTTAAAAAAAATCTTCAATAATATTAAAAATTGCGATTTTTTAAACTAACGTTAGATATTCAAAAATAAATTAAAGAAGTATTAACAGTTTTGGCGACCATTTTGGAGCAGTTAACAAACAATGGAATCTAATGTAATGGAATGTAATTTTATATAGCAGCTTTTCTGCTTTAAAAATAAATAAAAGCACACATCAGTACACGAATAGAACCCTCAGAACCCGGACCACCGAATAGATTAGACAACTAAACAAAATGATTTTTTTTTTCGAACGATCTAAAAACACGTTCACTGGCAAAAGTAATTTATCAAACGGAAAACAAAGACAACACAGAAGTGACTAAAAAAGAAATACAACTGCCATCGGGAATTCGACAAATATCATACCTTGGCTCTTCAAGATTTAGCAACAAACATTTTCATTCCAACAAAAAGAATTTAAAGAAAACTTGCGATATATTGTCTCTGCTTCTAGGCTTCTAATCAGCGGACACATGAAAGGCCACTATATAAAATAAAAAAAGAAGAAAAATTCGCAATTCAGAAGATTTGGTCCAAAGGTCCTCTACAATGGCGGCGAATCGGTCGCGCATTCCGGACCTGCAAAGAAGCACACAAATCCGAAAGAAGTAATTTAGAGTTAATTTGGGACTTTCGGGTCGTAATAGGCCCAAAGAAATGCCGGTTTCTTTGTAATTGTCTAAGATATTCCGGAGATTTGAGACCTCCAGCTATGGAGCCGAGATCAATCAATGCGATGTGTTTATTTTCGCAGTTCGGACATTGTGGGATACGTAATTGAATATTTCTGGCTTTGTGTATTTTAATGGATTTTAGAACCTATTATGTTCTTAGACTCTGGATTGAACAAAACTAGTTTCACGGACATTTTTTTTTTTTTAAAAGAGATGAAAATTAATTTGTGGTAAAGAAATGGCCTCTGGTCAAATCCAATTAAAATAACCATTCTGTGTAATGGCAACCCATATTTTTTTATATGATATAATGAAAAATAGAGTCTGTGTTCTTGCACCCCCAGAATGCATTAAAAAGTGGCCAATGATAATTAAAAAGTGGCCAATGATAATTAAAAAGTGGCCAATGATAATTAAAAGGTGGCCAATGATAATTAAACGTGCCCAATGGTAATTAAAAGGTGGATAATGGTAATTAAAAGGTGAATAATGGTAATTAAAAGGTGAATAATGGTAATTAAAAGGTGAATAATGGTAATTAAAAGGTGGATAATAGTAATTAAAAGGTGGATAATAGTAATTAAAAGGTGGCCAATGATAATTAAACGTGCCCAATGGTAATTAAAAGGTGAATAATGGTAATTAAAAGGTGGATAATGGTAATTAAAAGGTGGATAATGGTAATTAAAAAGTGGACAAATGGTACTAAATTTTTCACAAGTATTTAAATTTTCTCTAGACATTTTTGACATAGATCCTTTTCTTACCAACTTTTAGAAAAATTAACGGGCATTAATTAGTCTTATTGACATGTCTGCGAGCTCATAGTCGGAGTGTAGCAAGTTTGAATCTTGAAAGTCCAAATAAATAATAGGAATAGCTAAGGCAAGTTACCCTGTCCTGGTTCGAATGTCTTTATAAATTATGTGGTGCGGCTGTTTGTATAATAAGGTGGCAATTCAACCGCTGTCCTGGTCATATAACACTGGTTCAAAACTACAAGGCAGTATACCAGAATTTTCTCTTGTATTGATCCCCAACCGTCAACAATAGCCCATTCGTTCAGCTCTAATAAAACAGTAAATCCGACACCAATAATTATTTATTTATATTTATTATTAGACACAAAGTTCTCAAGTTGCCCAAAGGCCCGTCCGGACAACGCAATAAAACTACATATACAATAAAACAACATATATCATAAAAACATATATACACAAAATTAAAGACGACAAGGAAATTGAACAGAAGGTTTATTTCCAAATTCAGCAAATATATTACATCAACGTTTTTCAAAACTGATGGGGCAGTACGAAATTATATTACAGATTTTAATAGGGCTACTTCCATCAATATTTAAAATATATTTCTTGATCTCTCGATCTACTAATAAAAACACAATCGAATGAATGTATTAACATCTATTTCATCCGTTGTCCGTTATTTCGAATCTCGCCAATTGGAAAGTTTTTTTTCCCCCCTGCCAAGCTATAAAAATTACACAGTGAATTGCGGGACATTAGCTAATCCTCGCCACCTCATTAACCTCAGTCTCATTTCTCGCCAAGATGATTCTGCAGATGAAAGAAGAAGAAGCACCACTAATGAGTGCATTAATTATATTTACTTAGCATGCAGGAAGCGTTGGCGTCGTATCCGATCGAGCGACCCCTTTGTAGCGATCTTTTGTCCAGTGTTGCCAGACCGTACGGTAATGGTAGGGGCGTACGGTAATTTTGATTTTGGTGAGCGTACGGTAATTAGAATTGTACGGTAATTTCTAGCATATATGGATAGCATATATGCTACACTTCTAGCATATATGCTAGACTTCTAGCATATATGGATAATAGTGGATAGTATCCGTGGGATAACAGAGATAAAGCAAACTGAGCAGGCGAGCAGGTTGCAATTTTTTTCTACTAGGTGGCGCCACACACGGAGTAAAGAAGAAGGTGGAGGTGCGAACAAGTCTAAACACCGGTTTGCAATGTGAAGTAAGCAATTTCTTAAAAAGTAGGAACTGACGAAGTATTTGGCGCTATTCTAAAGCACTACTTTGTACCAGTACTTGGGGATAATTTATTTTATAATTTAACTTACCTATGAATTGGAAATAATAGCATCCTTTATCGATTTGGAACTTGTACTGCAGCCCACAACTGCACAAACAGTCATTTTTTAAGTTTCAGCATGCGTTTTCTTAATTTGAAAATAGTGCACCCCTCGTAGAAAAACTACTGCAAACTAGGTTTGTTTGTTCCTAGTTTGGGGTTGCAAAGTTATGTCTCATGAAAACTCGCCAAATCATCTCTACTTTTTTCTTTACTCCGTGGGCGCAACATAAAAATATTTATAGCATTACTGAAATAATTTGTAATCCAAAAAATTTACCCCCAACCCAAGCATGAACCTTGTATTAAAAGCATTAACTAACATAAACAATGCAAAAAAAAGGCTTTTCAAGGAAAATAGAAATGTACGGTAATTTTCTCGAATGTACGGTAATTTTTGGGGCTAAATACGGTAAATTGTCTTGTCGTATCTGGCAACCCTGCTTTTGTCCAATTAGAGGAAACGACAGCCGCTCTCTCGAAATGTCGTGGTATTTTCCACGGGGCAGAAGTGAAAAAATGTGGGAGGGGTGCTCAACGGATATCCGTCTCTGGTCTGCCGCGATTCCTACTTCCCGCCTTCACCTGCTTTTTTTGCACCCCCGCGCAACAGGGGAAGTCCCCTCCGCCCCCGCTGGCGTGGAACGTGTGCCCCTACGTCAGGAATACAGCAGAATAGCAGAGTGCTTATGTATGGTTCTGTCCCGACAATGGAATGACAGTGGCCGATCCAGAATTTTGTTTAAAGAAAGGCACATTAACATTAAAAAAATATTTTCATTAGTTGTGATATGGTGTTCAACGTCCCCAACCGTTTTCATCAAAGACTTTATGCAGAGAATATTTTTTGGGGGGAAGGTCTATTAAATTATAGGTTTTTCTGAAATATTCTACATAAAACCAATACCTGCAAAAAACCTTCAATTTTAAATTATTGAAGGAAAAATGCAGATTTGTTTTAAAGGTTTAATGTAGGTAAAATAAAAACTTTTAAAGAAGTGCAATTTTTTGTTTCGAATTCCTATATAAAACCTTCAATTTTACATGTTTGATGTCGGTTTTTATGCTGTTGTTTTTTTGCCGGGATCTCTTTATAGAATTTCAAGGTTTTGGTTTCAATATATCCACAACGAGATTTTACAATGTAAAACCCACTTATTTTTTTTATATCATCACTCAACTGCGAATTCTCGTTATTAATGATAGGTTATTAAACTATATTCGTTTATATTAATTTATTTTTTAGTATATATGAACTGAAATTAAAGTTACTAAAACATTGAGAGGAAAGGGTCTTTCAATCGACAAATCGATTGATAAGAGCGAGTTTTAGGGTTGGTTTTTGATAATAATAAATCAACAATAGCTTTTAACTCCAACTTGCCTTAAATTGTCTTTATATATATATATATATATATATATATATATATATATATATATATATATATATATATATATATATATATATATAAAATGCGATATGTTTCAAAATTGAATTACCTTTAAAACATTTTATGATATAAGTTTTGCATAAACAAAATGCGAAAATTCACTTGTAATAAAATTTAATTTTATGATTTTTAAGCATTTCTTAGCATTTTTTATTGATAGAAAAACCTCGATTGTTATTCCTGGGTATTGTGAGCTTTCCTATTTATCTCTACAACCAATGGATATAATTATATACCTGTTGGTGAAGAACAATTTTTGTTTATCGTCTGCCAAAAAAAAAGTGTGTGCTTTCTGGAAGTGTACAGAGGGTGTCGGCCTAGGGCATCCCACATGCGGACTTTGATCCTGGGCTGGGTTCTTACTTACTTCGAGTTATCCACACTGACACCCGTAGGATGGTTGGTTCCTCAAACTATCGTTAGCTCTTCACTCAACTTGAAATGCCAATTAAAGAAACTTCTTATAAAGTCGATTCCTATATTGTAAAGTAAAAGAACGTCTCAGAATTGATAATTCATAAAATTATTTTAAATTTCGATTGAATGGTGTTTAAGGAGATACATCAAGTGGTCATTACTTTTTTGTTGTGGAATATATTGTTGAGCAACATATAAAGATATTTATCTTTTTGAGTTCGGTAGAACAGTCACTCTTTGTTTACATTTTTAGCACACGTGTTTAGTGAAAATGCTACAATATCTGATACAAAAAAAAATATTGGTATTTCTGATGTTTATTAACAAATAAAATTCGCAGAGTGTACTTTTATTCATCAGGATAGAACTGGTACTACACCAAAGATTATATAAATGTTAGAGTACATAGAGGGTGTAGAGTAAATAAAGAGTTTGTCGAAAAGTATAATAAAGGCATAAATGGAGGATAACCTATAAAATAATAGAATCGACAACCATTCTTATTATGACTTATGACTGCAGTCCTAGGCCCCGATCTATACCGAAGGTTAACAGGTATGGGCCCAAAACTGCTGCAGCCATTCTTATTCAAATCGATACTGAATACACTTACATTTTAACCGAGATTGAACTGATAATCAATAAGTTTAAATTAAGATTTCAATTAACACTATGCGATTATAATATCAAGATTGGCAGAATCCGTTTAAATTAGAAACAACTTTTCACTGTATCCTAATTTAAGCCAGGATAGATCAAATCTACTCAAATATCAAATAGCAGCATTGGGAAAACCTTTTATTTAAAGTAATATTTTTGCCAGCACCTTAAGCAAGCGTATTAAGCCAAAGGATAAATATGTGATATATTAAGCGCCCCATGCCATGCAGCTACATCGATTGCCATATAGTGGTGCTCTCCCAGAATAGCAGACCCCTTCAGAAGGTAGATTCCATCAAATATTTCCACTTTGCCCCTGGGAATACTCAAAGCGGGCAGGAAATTCGATGAACTCTTATGAGGGGAAGGAGCATTCTGAGGTCTATTCTCTGTATATCGACCAGATAGACATAGGCTCGTGCTCTTTATTATCTGTATATTCAGTGAGGAGCAAATGGGAAGGGGGGAAAGTTGATCCAGGGAAGGGGAAGGGGGGGATTCGCGGCGCTAAGTAAATTGCGAGATTAAGAGCTACTGACACAGCTCCAACGATGGAATATCAAAAAGTGGGATTGCCTTGTGTTTGAGATCGATTCAGAGGAAGGTAGATGCATCGATTGAGGGAATCGATTGAGTATTCTTTGTTTTGCGGGGGTGGAGGAAGTGAAATGTTATTAAATTTGTGGTTGATGAAAATAGCAAGCATTGGAAGCGTTAGGAAATATCAAGCATTTGGGACAGACCAAATATCTTATGGTCAAAGTAAGAAGTAAATTATTTTTAAAAAATACATTGTTGATATCAGTCTTTTTATGGCTTACTAAAAACATATATGTTTTGGGGTTCCATTATGTGACAAAAAGTCGAAGTTTCCTGAAAAAGCATAGCATAAAAAGTCGTGTAAGGTTTTGCCTCCAAGTTCAATGCTTTACGAATAACTTAATTAGTATTTGATAAATCATGACCACAGTTTTATTTTTAGTAACTCTGACTGCACAATGTTGTGCTACTTTTTGTCAGAGTCAGCATTTTACCAATTATTTGCGAATTGCTAAGAGTCGTGTCATGTTGGTCAGCGTGTTTAGTCATTAAGAAATTAGCAAAACCTTAAGGGCATTAAAAATTTTTTGATGCATAAAGTTTTGGAACTACGGAATGTAATGTAATAACAATGATTAATCGCTATAAAATCCAGTTCCCTTTATATAATGAGATTTATAATGTTATAAAAGGTGGTAGAAGCATAGGACGGTGTTTCTATACAGAGCATTTTAGAATTTCCAGCATTTTAAGGCTAATGTTTATATAAAAAAATTAAAAAACACTGCCTTTTCCTTTTTTTTTATCAATTGTGATGCCCATGTCCAAATCACTGGTCAATTTTCCTCTGAAGGCACAGATACATTGAATGTTTTATTTTGCCACTTGTTCACAAAATGTCACATCATTTCAATGAACATAATAGCAGTCCGATGACTTCCGTCCTGCCGGGCTCCCTTTTTGATGGTTAAGAGGGCTTTCCTTTGTTTTTCTTTCACTCAGCTGGGAATAAGTTTACTTTGGTGTCTACAAATGGAAAAGGCAAGGGCGTCTCCTGACTTTGGGATGGTGACGTCACCGTCGTGAGTCAGTGGAAGGCTCCAATCCTGTTAGCGCCCCCGTGGGACTCCTGCACGGGGCAGCAGGGGGCGCCCAAGCGATTCGATTCGAACGATGCCCCTGCGAAATGCCGTCTGCCAAAGGGGATATCCAGTTTGGGGTGGTTTTAAATACTGATGGAATCTACTGATGGCCATTTGCTTGTAGATGTCTGTAGGTCTCCATAAACAAATTTACATATTAAGTTCTAAAATAAATATATTAAGTTCGAAAGTTTGTGGATTGGTACAACAAGCGATAAAGAGAATTTAAGATGTACTTATCGCTTAGATATACTTTAAAAGTTAGTTATACTATAAAATATGAAAAATTAAGCTACAATAATATATCATGCTACTTTGAAGTTAGGTGATAAGCAATTTCAAATTTCATTTTAACATATGAAATTTTCACTCAAAGCCGTAAAAACGTTCTAATAATTTTCTTTAGTGTATTATTATATTTAGTATTACAATTTTACAAATGAGAATAATTTTTCAAATACATATTAAAAAAGCTTCTTTATATATGATAATGAATTAACTTTAAATGGGCTCATAATATTTTAGAATTTGTTTAACAGTTATCTTTGTTCAGTTATTTGGAAACTTTTTATTTTATTTTATTCGATTAGATCAAAAAACAGTTGCTTCAATAGTTCGAATAAATTGAAGCATTAGTTTAATATCCACTTCTTTAGTTGTTGATTGTCTTTTATATAATGACCGCCGAGTTTCTTTATATATGATTAAGCGGGGAATGCCTCGAAGGAACAGCTAGAATAACATTGGCGTAGAATTTCAAACTTTCGAAAGAGGAGGCCAAACGAAAATCAAAATAGTATCGATCCACCGATCGATATCGGTGTGTGGAAAGGAAAAAAAAATAAACAAAAAGAAGTTCCCACAGATGACATTTCGGTGGTGGTCAAGCCCTTGACTTTCGAAGAAGAGAAGGGAAGAAATCAAAATGGCATCCAGACACCTCAAAGTGTTCGCCGGCGCCCCAAAGGCAAAGAATAAGAAGGAAATTTCAAAACCAATAAAAGTTAACGACCTGTCTACTGGTTTATTTCGGGTGCTCTCCCTAAACACGAAGACAAGAAGAAGAAAAAAAATCTTCCATGATTTCTGGAGGAATCTTCGGGGTTCTTTCTTGATGGTGGTGGTTTAGGAATGAATAGGGAGAAAAAAATAGTTGACAGTGTCTGTAATGGATTTTCTTTGTAACAATAAAGAAATGGAGTAATGATGTTGTTACGCAGATTGCACGTTTTGGAAACTGAAATAGAATTGGAGAAAAAACGTGTCTGCCGCGTAATTGTGCAGTTCGAAGTCTGAGATATGTGGGATTTTTGCTTCCAAATACACCTAATGAAGGAGATCAGAGGGGATAACTAATAATAGATTCTGGGATTTATTTTAGAATCTTTATATTCATTTAGAATTTAAACCTATCATTTATCAAATTCTAACATAAAATATTGTTTTAAAAGTCACCCATATCAAAATTTAACAATTTTAACTTGATCAAATATAAAAATATTTATTTTTGAAAATATTTATTTTTGAAAATATTTATTTTTGTAAATATTTTTTTTTGAAAATATTTTTTTTTGAAAATATTTATTTTTGAAAATATTTATTTTTGAATATATTTATTTTTGAATATATTTATTTTTGAAAATATTTATTTTTGAAAATATTTATTTTTGAAAATATTTATTTTTGAAAA
Source organism: Troglohyphantes excavatus (assembly GCA_963932185.1). Lineage (NCBI taxonomy): Eukaryota > Metazoa > Arthropoda > Arachnida > Araneae > Linyphiidae > Troglohyphantes > Troglohyphantes excavatus. The sequence goes on along the minus strand of OZ010668.1, from coordinate 18,494,443 downwards.
TATTTATTTTTGAATATATTTATTTTTGAAAACTTTTATTTTTAAAAACATTTATTTTTTAAAAAATATATATTTCTTCTGATTTCTTATAGAACTTTTGGAAATGTTTTAGAGATAGTTATAAATAGAAAAAAGACATTTAATAAAAGCCAAATGACAGAAATAGCTGAACACGATTTATTTTTTTCAAATGTCAATTTAACAGTTTCAAAATATAAAAAAAAATTGCTATCAAACAATATGATACATAAGATTTCAACCATACAAATTATTTTAACCAGTATATCAAAAATCGTAGACGATATACTTGTTAAACTTAATAGCAGGGTTCGAAATTAACGGTCGTTTTTCGCATTTTGCACCTAAAAAATTCAGTTTAATGTCCGTAATTTTACACCCAATTGTCATTTCTTATATCTAACACTGATGTCCAAAAATTGCTCTCATTCTTTGCAGTAATTTTGTCAGTAAGATCGATATTTTTTAAAGTACTGATGGAAACATGCTTCTAATTTTATGCAAAAGAAGCTTTAACGATTACAAAAATAACGGTTACATAAATATTGCTTAAGCAATTTGAATTATTTTAAAATTACACTTAAGCCGAATGGAAACTATACAAAAAAAATTGCTAGAAGACAATGGCGCCTAACTTTAATCTTCTAATTTCGAACTTTACATTATATAGAAATAAAATAATCCTCAAATACTTCTGCACAAGCAACTAAAATATTCCACAGATCCGATATTCTTCAAAAAAAATTACACTCAAATGCCCCAATACAACCTAATTGAATACTGTCCATGCACACGAACACAGCCAGTAATTGGCGGAATAATTCGATTTTGAATTGCCCATCTGCCCCATTACTGGAATCGTTCACCCGTTTCGCATTCTTTCCCCTCGGCCATCTGTCGGCATCACATGTTCTCGGACGTCGTCCGGACGTCCGAATAGTGGGTGCTCACTTGCCCCCCTTGACCCCCTAATTTGGCATCGGAATTGGCGACACGCTCCAGTGAGGAATCACTGACACTTCTGGAGAGATGCAATCCTTGGCGAGATTTACGAATGGGATGAAGATAATTTTGTGGCATTCTTTCGATTGTTGTTGCTCTGGGGCCGTTGTTTGAAAAGAAGAAATGGATTTTTGATGTCGGGAATTTTTTAGTAAATGAGGGAAAAACAGGTGTTTAATTGAGTTTTGTTTATATTTTAATAAATTTTTAAAAATAGTAATTGATTTAAAAAAAAAACACCTGTTTAGTCATGAGTGAAAATGAATAACTTTAGTAAAATTGTTATAATTATAATGTAATACTTTTAAAAGGAGAACCTTAATCCTCAAATTCTTGATTTTCAATGTTTTTAAGAAACTTTCATGCTATAAGAATGAAAGAGTAAAAAATACTAAAAAAGGGTCCCTATCATTAATTTTCCGTAAAACAATTTTAAATTTGTAAATAGAAGGACTCACTAACAGTTTGAAAATCATTCCAGAGCTTCAAATGGATATTTTACACAAATAGTTGAAATAATAATCAACAGAGAACAAAATCCTTAATGTCATTTTTATAATTCTTGAGTTACACCTTACTTTAAGGTGCGTTAGATAAATGGTTTTAAAATACAATTTTTTTATTCAGAAAACACTGTTCTTTTTCTTATGGGTTTATTTTATGTGAAGTTAATGTTTGTTTATGTTTAACAACACGGGAAGTACTGTCTTGTAGCTAACAGAAGGCGCTGAGAATCTCGATTTCAGAAATAATGGGAGCACAACTTTTTTCACTTGGATCCTAATGTCATCCGTGTTTTATAAGATACTATTACTTCAAACTCCTATTTCAAATTATAATTCCTAAAATAAAATTTTAAACATGCTTTTTAAAATTTCCCTTACGTCCATACTCCACGTAAGAGGAAAACAACAGCGAGTTTTTGCAGACTGTGATTCGAGAACACAAACCACGTGGTTTGTATTCACCAATCGCTGAGCCATCTGCAGAAGCTCGCGCGCGTTTTTCCTGGGTCGTGTAGAATGTGTTTTAGATATTTATTTGACATTTCCTTCCTACTATGCCAACTTGGCGACATCTATATCAGAGAAACGACCCAACCCAGCATAAAAAAAATCTCGCTATTCATCCCACAGATATAATCGGAGCGATTCCATTGTTCGTGGGTTCATTGCTATATGGAAAGGGACTCCCTAAAATCACCCAAAGACGACCACTCGTCCAGATGCTTATCGCACATGTCCAGATGCACATCGAGACGACGACGACCGTCCACCACCCACGGTACGCGTGCTGAACTTTACCCCATCCGCAGAGGCTGGAGGAAGTTCTCCACGCTTCGCCAAGTCTTCCGTCTGCTATCGTTCAAGACCTATCTTCCACGAGCGTCTGTTGACAGAAGACCGAGGAACATTTCTTATTTTGGGCATTGTTCTTCTTCCACGTGCTGATTGTGATCGCGCAACAATGTGAATGAGTGGACAATTTCGGCCCCTCCATTTGGGTGTAGTTATGGATTATTGATTCCAGAATCGGGGCTGAAATTAACCCCTTCTTGTTGGCGCGCCAGGAGGAATGTGGGTCGTTGGATACATTTAGATCGGATTAGAGAATGGGAGATATGTTCTTCAGCTATATTATTCCAAAGTTCGACAAACCCTGGGATTGGATGCACATTCTTTGAGACAATTGAGCGGTAGACATTATTTTGCAAGATTTTTTTTAGATTTCGTGGACTTTGAAAGCACAAAATGTGCTAGTACAAAGTACAAACATTCACTAAAAAATGTTAATTAATTAATATCTATATACACTGAAGTGTAAGCTAAGTGGGTTATTAGATTCCTCCAGGATAATTCAAACTTATATTTAAGTCAAATAACTATAAGAAGATTTGAGGTTATAAAAGATACACTTTTATTAACAGAACTATTTACAATAAAATATTAAACTATATTATGAAACAACAGTCACGCTTGCTTAGCACTGTATTCGGAAACTCAACGAACGACAACCGGAGGAGCTAATGGCTGCTTTTATAGGCGAAAAGTTGTAGTCCAGAACTGCGAACCGGCCCGTCACAATACTAAAGAAAACTGACATGTACTTTTTTCAGAATTACTATTTTTGTGGCATTATAAAATCCGTATATAACTTTTTTTAATTGATTTTGAGTCACTTCCATCATTGATTACAAAATAAATGTTAGTAACCTAAATATAAAATTTCAATGAGTTCCAGAAAATATTTAATAAAGGGAACGCCATCGAAAGAAAAGCTTCAATACATGAAAATCCCGTAAAATAATTAACTTTTCTGTGTAGGACTTACTCTTAAATTCAGCCACAATGTTTTGTTGAAGCTGAACTTACTCATAGAATTTAATTACTTTCTTATCCTATTCGCACTGACGAAACTTCGACACCCCTTTCTCGGGATGTATGGTTTTTTCACTTACCCCATGAAGGGTGTTCGGCTGTCTCGATTGAGATGACTAAGCTCTCAAAGTGAGTTGTCAGAGCTCCCATCCTCATTAGTGTCCTGATATCAAGGTGGTGGGTCGGACCTTTGACTTTTGTGGTCTTTTTTGCGGTCAGTCCTCTTTTTCACTGCCCTTTACGCTTTCGAACACAGAAAGGTTTCTACATTAACCCTGGTGAGATCTCATGCGAAATCAAAACAATTTTAGTTTACGCTTGATGTGGAATCACGTAATACGGAATACCTTTCCTTACTTAGAAGAAGAAAAGTTTACAATTGTTGCTTATTATCGCAAAAGGGTCATTTTCTTTTACTTCAAAGGATAACAAATATAACTTTTACTTACTTTTGAATAAATGTAAATTTTTTTGGGCATATCTAAATGATTCAAATTTACTAATTAATTATAATACTTTTAAATCGACTTCACTAGTTAACAGGAATTAAGGAGTAATGTAACTTTAACTTTCTACTATCATAATTAAATTTGATTCTTACTCATTGACATTGAATAGGGCCTCATATAACGCGTATATTTTATTGAGGACTGTTAACATTGCAGAGCTCGTGCTGTGCCCGAGAGCCACAATCCAAGACGAATCGAATTGGAGGTGGGACGAAATTCGAAAGATAGGACTGGGATAACGTATTATTGTTAGGGGCCGTCACAAATCACGATTTGATTCTCTATTGGTTTTTCATTAAAATCATATTGTCGATTCGATCGATTGTTAGTTCTTGCGTGCCTTTCAGGCGTAATAAGTGACTCTCCCTAATAGTAAGCGATGTCATTCCAGTAAGAATATTTCCAATTCGTCTCACCTCTCATTCGATGCACCTTGCATCGCTGCAGGGTTAAGCAAGGTTGTCAAAAAGGAAAATCTTTTAAATTATTTTAATAATTTTAACTAGCATTCATCCTATTCAACACATACGCTTCACGATGACGGTTAAATGCAATGTAAACTGCCTCGTCTTCTGCGTGAAAGCTACCCTAGAGCACAAGACCACATTTAGCTCTACTGTAAGTTTCATAAAAAGTGTAGGGACTTCCATTGATTATTATCGATATCTAATAACTCTGCTGACTTTCCGATGTTCCTTTTTCCAGATGAGCGGGAAGCGAACCCGTAGCTTCAGGATCGCCGTCCAGCACCGCGACCGGGAGGAGTTGCTGGTGGACCGCGAGCGCGCCCTCTTCCACAGCATGGTGGCCAAGATCGCTCACCACTTCCTCGCGGACGACAGGGACAGGAAGTACTACGCCGACAGGTACACCTGCTGCCCCCCGCCGCTCTTCGTGCTGCTCGTCACACTCGTCGAGGTGAGGCCCATTTTCGTCACTCTTTTTTTTTTAAATTTAGACAGCATGCTTGGGACTGACCAGTTATGGTGCTTTCGCTCTATTTCCGAAGGTGCTGGATTCCATTCCTATCTATATATTTAATAAGCAAGACCGTATATTGTCACAGTCAGTCCTCTCAAACTACATAGCCTATTTTTATAATCCAAGTGTCATTTGAAAGGGAGGGAACTGTAGATGTGCCATAATTGTAATGTTGCCGGCCACGCACAGGTGCGTGATTAGTTCTTCCAAATAACACGTAAAAGGCAATAGTCGGCTTGCATCCTTTTAGACACCGGCTGATTGATATTATTGAATTAGGCCACGATTACCTGAGGGAAACTAGTGGCGCAACTGAGTAACTATTTGCTGGGCCCGTAACCCACGCCGGCAGCTGCTTTAGCAACTTGTTGCTGCCCAAAGGTCTGTTCACCGAGGGAAATGTTGACGCAAGTAGTTATGTCACTATCCTTCACGGCTAATAGTGGACTTATAGTATTGCAATGAAATTAAGTTGGCCCTGGTCTCAACACACAATATTTAATCAGACTCCAGTCATACGGTGAACACATACACCATTCGGCAGTTTTCCTCGTAAATCCCCACTTCGACAGGTGAGATTTCATTGATCATGCACGGACACACACTCAATTAGTTAGGCGGCAACGCCCCATGCAACTCATCAGTATTTAACGACTCATCCCTGGTCACAGCCCTTCGCACACATCTCCTCTGCGACACCCCACGGCGAGCGATTTTTCCGGGGCGTCTCAGAGAAAAGCGCCCACCTGACTGTGAATCCTGCCGCCACGTTCCGAGCGCGTGCCGCCGCAACCCATCCAAGACGGACCCTGTCCGTGTTCCATTAGCAGTTAATTCCCCCCTTTTCACAAAACCCATGTCTTGAGGAGGTCCCGGGCCCCTTTGTGCCGGGGCTGCCGAGCGGAAACACTGGGTGGGGACGCCTGTTGCGACGGGAAGGTCACTCCTTCGAGAAGTGCACACTCACGCTCTGGAAGGAAACCGTGACGTTTGTGCCATGTCATTCCACGAGCCTCTACAGCCAACTTTCCAACTACTTTCATGTCTGTGAGAGGTTAACCTCAATATAATGGCATAGACGCCATAGATCAGTGGTTATCAGCCTTTTTACTCTTTGATAAAACTTTTCATTTATGAGAACCCCCTTCTCATCCACCGTTTTCCCACTCTCCCGATAGTACATTTTGAGATTATCCGGTTTAATCGTTACCGGTAAACGGAATCGCATAATAGTTAAACAATCACTTTTTAACAATGAAAAATTCTGAAATGGGAGAACATATTAAAAAAAAACCCAGGTAATCGATAACACCGGATGATCAAAAGCCGGATATCCAATTTTTTTTAGCGTTTTTTTCCTAAATGTTTTTTTCTATATACAACAAAAAAGAATTTTTGAAATCGGGCAATATTTTTTTTTTAAACGGTCCTTTTAATTAAAACTTCCGGATAATTAAATGGATTCCGGATAATTAATTCCAGATAACCGGATATATTTTACAAAAAGTTCCGAAGTGAAACATCTCCTATCCAACAACAAAGAACTTTCTAAATAACTGAATTAAAACAGAAAAATCATGCACGAACGTACATAAAAACATACAATACCGAATTGATAACCTCCTCCTTGGCACTTTTTATTGGCTCTCTTAAAGTGGTTAAAAATCACAACAATTCAGAGACTAGTCGTACGCGTGCGCATGGTGTGCATCTATCAAATTCTTAACGTAATCAGGATAAACCAGGGTCACCCTTGAAAAATCCCCTTCCCAAATGGCATAAACATAGTAATACGCGTAAAAACCATTAACCTAATGGTCTCTCTGACTTTCTGGTATGCTAATTGGCTTGCAACGTCCTATCTTTATATCAGGGGTGGCACGACCCTCGTGTTTGTAAACAAGAAGTCCTCCCCCATCGGCGACTTGAAAGGAACTCGGACGTGCCTAATGACTTGCTGGCTCCGTGACAGAGTGTGACACTTATATTCTAACTTGCAGTCGCGTACCTGCATCTGCAGTTATCACCGTGGGTGACGTATGACCGTGTCCAATGTCGTACGCTGGACGTTTTGCACGTATTTCTGTTGTAGTGAACGTTGGTGAAAAGAATGGGTCTTTTTGTGCTGAAGATCTTTATAACAACGATGGTTGAAATATTACAACGTTAGTTTTTGTTATGCAGCATAATAAGAAGACAGTTGTGTTCAGTGACGATAATTAAAGGTTCACAGGACGGAGGGAGAAATGACCCATGGGTTAAACTATCGTAAAATTTCCTTAGAGTTTCCATAGAAATTTCTATTTAAATATATTGGACATTTGTCTTTGCCCCTTTCTTTATGTAATCGCCAATAGTGGTTGTATTTACATAAAAATTATGGACAATCGATTTGATTACATTTACAAACTGTTTCACCTATGTCACGGTGCTTGCGTTAAACTATATATGATGTAAAAGAATACAATTTTTATTCATGAAAATGGAAACTATATAGTTATTAAATTTTACATTACTAATATTATTTGTGTCCCTATGTGTTAAATCAATTTCTAGAAAAAACGAACACAATTTTTATTTTTTCAAAGGCAATTATTAAGCAATATGCTTCTTGAATATTTACAATAAATAATTCTTCCTGAATATTTACAATAAATAATAATAATAAATTATTTTTTCTAATGAATATATTTAGGGTTCTTTCCATGTAATTGTTTCACGAATTCAGAATTTTTTTGGTGTTTGTGATAAAATGCCGTAACGCAGAGCCTTCGGGACCATTTGTTATGGCAATGCAAGGTCAATCTGTCAGAGCTATTGTCATGGTTACCAACACATACAAGAGTGAAATGAACGGATGATACCTCTATCCAACCCGACACATTCGGTTCAAAACATGATTAATTGCTTTAAGTAGCGTGCTCTCCGGACATCCATTTGAAAATAAAATCCACCGAGCTGCATACCAAAAACTTTAACTGAATAGAGACATCTATGGCTTAAACTCATTTCAGTATTCGAAACGTTGACGAAAAATATCTGAAACTTAAACAAACATTGGCTCTTGGATAATACACGTATTACATAACTCTTAAATGAACCAGTAAAGATTTTTTTTTAAATTTATGGTCATGGCATTTATAAAACTGTATTTACTTCATTATAACGACCCTACAAAAGACCAATAGGAATGATCATGGTCATTGTAACAAGTAAAAAAACTTATTGCATTAGAAATTAATCAATCAATTGAGACTTCAGTGCTGATCGCTCTATGTAGGGTGTCGCTATATCGATGATGTCGTTGTAATGTATCATATCACTATCTTATTTGTTTATTAAAATGGAAGGTGAGTAACATTGTACCCTGATCGATTTTGTGTTGTAATATTTGTGTAGAAACGATAAACGAGCCAGTTTGGTTTTGGGTAATTATAAACATTAACAATGGATTGATATGAAGGACTAGACATACGATTTCATTAAAGTACAACTTCAATAATGTCTTTGTTAATTGTATACCATCAATGGGTCGAACGTTTAGGGCCTCATCAGGGAGGGCCGTTCTTAACAACCGCGGGGCCCGATGCGAACAGGGCCCTTTTTAATTCTTCACCCATGCATAAATTTGAATGAAACTTACGAATAAATTTGTTAGATTTTCGAAAAGCCAATCGAGATTTTTTTTTCAATTACAAATTTAGTTTCAAATGTTGCGGCTACAATCCATTTGTATAGAATATTTATGCGTTAGGTAAAAGGATTTTTTTTATTGAAAATTAAAAAACAATCCTAATTTCTAATTGAACGAGATCAAATTTATGTCAGTCGTGTTATTTATCATACAGCTAAAATGTCGGAATGGATCACTCTAAAAGCGCAATATAGTGTTTCTATTCTGATACCCTATACAACTGATTCTAATAACGTAAAAAAAATTACTCAGTGACATTCTCATTTTGCGCATTTTCTCTTACGAGCGCGGGGCCCTTCAAGTAGCGCTGGGCCCTGTGGGATGGCACACGTCGCACATCCCTAAGGTCGGCCCTGGTTCTCATAGAGTATTACGGTGAATTGATATATTCGTTATAAGTTCTCTCGAATTAAAAAGAAAACCATTTGGTGTTATGCGCTAGTCTCTGTTTTAAGTTGGGACGTATCCTAACGACTAGGAATGCAGGCAGGGACATCTATTGGAGATCCATCAGCTTCTTAGTTGACTAACCTCCTAAAGAGTCCCACCGCCATCCAGAAATAGTTAGCACCCTCCCGCTGCAAGGTCGCCGATGCGGGGAGTCACCGGTTGGGCCCTTGAACTTGCAGGGAAAAGGATTGGCTCAAGGCCCGGACGATTTTTTTTTGTGTCGGAAAGGAGGTATAAGGACCAGTGGTGACATTTTCGATGTCTCATTACCGAAAGAAAATGTCAAAATGGTTCTAACCCACAGACTTAAAGATTCTAGATTATTTATATGTCAGCGATAAATGACAGTTGTCAATTGTTAATGATAATTTTATATTTAACAGTTAAAAAAAATTCATTTTGTTTCGAATTCTACACAGTTAAAATTTTATTTTAGAATTTCAGTAATTTTGTTAAAAAAAAAATCTTATAAAAATAGACGATTTTAAATATTTTTTTTACCAGAAAATAGTACATTTAAAGATAAAGTTTGTACTGTTGTTTATGATAATTTATGAGACTGACTTATTTTTTTTTGTAAATATCTTTATGTTTAAATGTTTGATATTTCTCCCCCAATTCAAAACTTGTATAATGACAGAAAACGCTGTAAAATATATAAAAAAACGTTAATATTGATTTCTTTTAACCGAAATTAAAAAAATTAATATTATAAAAAAATGATTGATTGCAAATACTTTTGCGTTTTACTTTAAAATGCAGAAATATTCGTATACAAACAAAGCAGTTACTAAATATTTTTTTTAAAGTTAAATGTTCGACAATTATACAACATTATAATACTTTTACAGAATAAAAAATTATACAAATAGGAAAAATTATCATGACTAAATTAAAAAAAATTGTAAAGATAAAATTGTAATAATTTTTTTAACAAAATCGATTTTGTGCTAAATGCCTAATATTTTAAGGAATGCGTTCTATTTTTTTTATTACGGTAAGACCCATTCATCGGAAAGATTACGTGGAGCTCTATTTGTGGACAACCTTGGCCTGACATCGGTTTTTTTGCTGCGTTGCAACCCCTTAAAAAACACCAAACAAAAAGTTTCCTGTGGCGTCTGCTGTCTCTACAAGAAAAAAAATCATCCACTTCCAAAACACTCGAACTTTTTTTGCAATAAGAAATTCAGATTCATTCAAATACTATGTGTTAATATGTGTTAATATGGGTAACTATGTGTTAAATATATTTGAATGAATTTTTTTTATAGTCGTTCCAATTAAAAGTTCGTCTGTTTGTAAATAAATAAATTAACGTCTCTTTATGGCGATATTTAAGAATGATGAATATTTTAAGAATAAAAATGTGTGATTGAAATCGTTTGAAGAATTGAGTTTATTTTTTATAGACGTTCTAAATAAAAGTTCGTCTGTTTTTTAAAATAAATTAATTAATCTGTCTTTATCGCGGTATTAAAAATGATGAATGTTAAAAAATAAAATAAAAATGGTGATTGAAATCGTTTGAAGAATTGAGTTTTTTGTAGTCGTTCGAATTAAAGGGCTTGTTTTGTAAAATAAATAATGTATTTTTATCGTTGCATTAAAAACATTAAATATTTTAAATTAAATTTGCTTCAAATTACATTGTAATGCAAAAATTTTTTGAACAAATATATCAAAAATGTAATCAAAAATGGATTAGATAAAGTATTGACTTAAATTCGATTTGACTGAAAGTTATATTTCGAGATATGTTGCTCGTTTGAAAATTTTAAAAACAAAGAAAATTGCATTCGAATATATTGAACTATTAAAATCTCGTTGTTTATTTTCAAGACATTTAAAATACCTTATGTAGAATTAAGCGTCCAATATATAAAAATCCTGAATTGTAGAACAATATCTTCAAAAAGAGATCCACTTCCCTTTGATGGAATATTCGCTTGTTCTACAGTTTGAAACAAACAATCATTAATTTATATAATAATTCCAAACAAATTCATTTACATAAAATGACCGATATCGGTATAGGGCATTAAACTAAAATATAATTGTTATTATTTATTCAATAATTTTAGCAGAAGTTTCTCATTATAACTTTTATAACAATAGTTCGTTTTAGTGCTTTTGCTTGAATTGTTTCATTTTCTCTTTCCAGTTGGGTTTCTTCACGTACTACACAGTAACAACGGGCGTGGTGACTACAACGGGACCAGTTCCCATTGACAGTCCCTTCATCTACAGGCCGGACAAAAGAGATGAGGTCTGGAGGTTCTTCTTCTACATGCTCCTACACGCTGGGTAAGTGAAAAGCAATACATGATCAATACATATATATATATATATATATATATATATATATATATATATATATATATATATATATATATATATATATATATATATATATATATATATATATATATATATATATATATATATATATATACAATATATATATATATATATATATATATATTGTATATATATATATATATATATATATATATATATATATATATATATATATATATATATATATATATATATATATATATATATATATATTGTATATATACATAGTTTAAATTCGGAAATTGAAATAATTCCTATTTCATAACGGTTAAGAGATATTTAATTGCTTTATAATGGTCTAATAGTCTTTTTAAAGCACTAATCTTTAATAATAAAAGAAATAATATGTGTGTGTGTGTGTCTGTGGCACGCCAAACACTAACTTCCACTGCTTGGACGCTTCTGAAAATTTATATATAGATACTTATGCGACATCTAATTGGCTTGAAATTTTAAAATTCCGTTTAGTTTTTCATTTAAAACGGTATTAGAAGCTATTTTTTTTCAAATGGCAATTTAAAAAAATAATATCTACATTGATGTAAAATCATAAGATCTTGACAACAATGAAGTTCTTTAAAATAAATTAATATATATTGTGTTAAACAATTGAAAGTTGGTGATCAAAAATTGTTTTTGGCAAAATAACTCTTTCTGACAGTTATGCTACGGCGGGAAAAATTAACGGAAAAGCTAACATTCGGAGATGTATCCTGATATGTCTGAACAATAGACCAGTTATTTAACCTTCAAGAAAATAAGAAAGAATGAATAAACAGGGAGCACGAATCAATAGGGTAATTTTTTTAACGCTTGTGAAGCCGCGGGTAACAGCTAGTAGTCTTTATAAAGTATTATGGCATAAAATAAAATTTAGCAATTCCAAGAACTGGATGATTTTTTTTTTTATATAATCAAATGCATTAGGTTAAGTTTTGAAATGTCTTGTTTAAATATTCTTGTGTGCTGAGAGTTTGTATTTTATAATTTTTCAGATGGATTCACTTACTGTTCAACCTGCTGGTTCAGGTTTGCGTAGGACTTCCATTGGAAATGGTGCATGGGTCTTTGAGAATTGGCACTGTCTACATGGCTGGAGTGCTTGCCGGTATGTGTTGCGTTCAAATTTTTTAAAATTCTTATATTCAATTGAAATTTCATTTTTAATAAACTCCTTTTTATTAAATAAATATTACTAAAAACTTAATTTTAAATATTTTAGATTAATTTTCTAAACAATAATCTAATTTATTTATTAACGAAAAACTAAAATATATTAAGTTTATTAATATAAAGTGGTGCTGCCATCTATTGACAATAAACAAAAACAAATATTGAGTTGAGTATCAGTTTAAGAATTTCGTAGAGAATATTTTTGTTTTTATCAATTTGTAAAAGAAATACATGTGTAATTGTGTTTCCCTCTATTTTATAGGTTCGTTGGGCACTTCAGTCTTTGACACAGATGTGTATCTAGTCGGAGCGTCAGGGGGGGTGTATGCGCTTTTAGCAGCTCATCTGGCAAACGTCTTACTGGTAAGCGACATTTCTTTATATAAAAATAATATAAACAAACATAAAATAAGTGATATTCATCATAATAAGTATTTTTTTAATAACTTACACATATAATTTTGTACCTAATTTATGATTTTTTTTTTTAGAATTACAACCAAATGGAATTCGGTCTAGCAAGATTAGGATGTATATTTTTTATAGGTAAGTTGTGTTTTAACTTAAAACCATAGGCGAAATTAATTTGAAGATACAAAATAGATAATTACAGCCTTTATACGTTTCTTTAAATTTATAAAATAATAGAAAATATTTCTTATTCTTCAAATAATTTTACATCTGTAAACCAATCCATTTTTCTAAAACCTATAATTTTGTATTTCTAATTATAAATTTGAAGTATATTTTAAAATCTATAAGTAAATCCATTAATGACTGTCTATATAAGCGGTTCCCAATTAGCATGAAGCCATAACTAAAGTATAGACCCCTAACTCATGGAAGTTCATCAGCTTTCTTGGCATATATACGTTTCAATTTAGTTTGAATGTAAAAATGAACGTAAAATAGGAAAGAAGAGAAAATCTGAAGTTAATTTTTTAATTTCTTTTCATTTTGCACTGTTCTTACTAAGAATATGAACACAACTGACCGTCCAACGAATTTTAATAATTTTTTCTTTGTGATCCCCTGGACTCCCTAACCTAACATTGACCACCTTTGGGAAAAAATGGTCTACATAGTAATTTTTAAAAAAAATGTGTATCAAATGGACCAAGCCTAATTCTTGTTCGTTTCCATTACAGCCAGTGCTGACGTCGGATTGGCCATCTACAACAGATACGCCGTCGAACAACAGGGTCCGCCCGTCTCCTACGTGGCTCACCTCACGGGCGCCCTGGCAGGACTCACGATAGGGCTCCTAGTCCTCAAAAACTTTGAACAGAAACTGCACGAGCAAGTGCTGTGGTGGGTCGCGCTAGGAGTGTACGCTGCGTGCACGCTTTTCGCCGTGCTCTTCAACGTATTCAACTATTGAACTCTCGTCATATGAACAATGACCGTCTCACGCTTTTCACCAAAAAGGGAAAAACACGATGAACATTTTCCCCCAACACGAACTCTCAATTTCAAGCTCAGGGAACGAGGGTTGAAATGTAGTATGCGGTACCGTCGACAATTGGCGTGCAGATTTTATCGCCAAGGCTGTTTTTCACCCCAACTTCCGTTACAAATGAATTCTATGGCATAGTCACTAATTTTATTATGTTAATTTTTTTCTGCAAGATTTAAAGTTAGCACAAAAACTAAACCTTAATAATTTGTGATAATCATTTTCTTATAAGCTCACAAATTAAAAAATATAAATTTTATGTTGAAAAGTATAGAAATGAAGGTATTCATTGACAAAAACTGCAGTTATTTTTGCAAGTTGCAACAAAAAATCAATATAGATATTTTGTTGAGAAAGTCAATAAATTGTATCTCTTAAGCTGTTACTCCAATTTTGTAAGGTAGCTTTTGTCTTATTTCCAATGGTTTGGGATAGAAATATGTAAGCCAACTTTTAAGTCACCTGCCATGGCGATATTTTTTGAATGCCAATTGTATACCGTATGCTCGGCTCTTATCAAGAATGAAGCAACTGCAATGGGCATTGGAATGCAAAAGTCAAAGGTTGCGCAATTTCAACACATGCCAAATTTCTTTGCTTAGTTTGATGGAATCAAAATCGCATGAAATTATGCATTAACATTTCATTTGAATGCAAACCGGATTATGTCATTTTTAATTCAGCTGTGTTGATTAATGTTGATTTTATATAATTAAGTCTCTATTATTAATATTTTACATAATATATCTGTTAGTTTCTGTATTTGCGACTTTTAACGAGATAATTATGTATTGTGGTTAGTTTCTTCTATAGCGAAGAAGGTTTAAAAGATTTTTAAGAGTTGATTCGATCCCAAAGAAAATTTATTGCAAGTACAAATTGGTGTATTGTTGACATATAGTTATGTAAGGTTATTTAAAATGAACTTTGGGATAGGCTACTTATTTATGTTATGCTCAGAAGGAGTGAAATGTCTTAATCAAATTTTCTAGTCATAATAAGTTTTATTATGTGTGCATGAATCCATATAATTTATCCAATGGTATTTTGTTCAAAAATCTATTATTGAACCTTTAAAAAAAATGTCTATGTATTAAATCTGTACCTCAGAGCCAGACGATCCCAAGTCCAAATTTGGCGATTTTGCAGATTATATTTTAAAAATTTGTTTTCTATCGAACAATACCATCGAAATTCTTTCAATGTTTTAAAGCATTTAGCGAGATCTGTAAAAGCCAATGTTCAAAGCTTTAGTTGATAGTAGGATTCAGTTTTTTCACTCTCTTGCAAAGTTGCTCGTCTAGCTCCGAGGTACAGAAATATATGTGCTGTATTTGGTAAAAAAAGAATGCAATTCCATTATAAACCGAATCTCAAACTGTACAGTAATTGTGTAAAAAAATTAGATGAATTTTGTGTCTTGTAAATATGTCCATTTGAGCAAGTGTACACGCATTTCACAAGACTACGGCAACTGAAATGCTGGCTAAAACGCCCTGAACCGATGGATTCCAACTTTTCCTCAGGATATCTTTTATTACTATTTACGTGAGATGTTTACTAACGGTATACATAAACTATTTTAACATGCTTCACATTCACATGACCGAAGAGCTCGTAGACATGAATTTCATAATCATTTCACACTTTTCACTGCCACCAGGTTCATACATTTTTTTCTCAGGATCATTACATTTTTCATGGGAAGGCAATTTGAAGACTCGAAATCAAAGAAAAATACGTTGGGTTGAGATTATAGTTCATTGTACTGCAAAACTCAAATAATTTGAATTGAGCTTCAAGTTTGCCTGGTCTTGTATATTTCAATCATTTGCGCAAAGTATGTTGCAAGACTAGTACATATTTTTTTCTATATTGTATACAATGTATGTGATGAATAAGATACATGTGAATCATTTTTCTAAGTCAAACCTAGATAGTATAGTTTATTTATGTGTTATGGATGGACATTGGAATGATTTGTGGCGATCAAATGTGTGCAGTAGCATTTTATGATTGAGAAAACTTAAAGTGTCTACCTTAAATAATTATTTTATTATAGAAAGTAAAGGATTATATAATTAATATATTAAATTAATTGGGTAACAAAATTTTATAAAAGAGTATGAGCTTTACAAAAATAAATTACATGAAAAATAATAATTAACACCCAATGCAAAGGTTTGTAGATTTTTTTTAAACACTAAATACAATTTTAAATGTCACTAAATTTTTCATACTCATAAATTTTATTTAATTTTTAAAATATCTCAAGAAATTGTAATAACAATCCCTAAAACTTATATACTAATAAATTTAATATTTTTTAAAGAAAATAAAACTTTTTTGTTTTAAGAGTAAACAATAATTTTACCATGTAGTAAAATCAAGTAATGCAAAGTACAACTATATTACTATTTTAATTATTGTAACCTTCTATTGCCTACACTCTTCTATTTTAATTACTCTTACTCATTTAAATATTAAACTTTTGTTTTTGTTTTATGAGGTTTTTTTAAATATTGAATAAATTGATTTGAATTAATTAAAAATATTTAAAAAAATTAAACCACCAATTATTTATAGAAACCTGCACATACACCTTTCTTCAGTCATGTTGATTCAGTATAAGTACACTTCTATTAAATCTGTTGCTAATACAAATTGAAGGTACATCTAACAATATAATAAAATATTTGCTTATTTTTCATGTCAAATAACAGTGACCAACTTATATTTTCAAACATGTTTGATGGGCATTAAAAGGTTAAATATTCCATCATAGTGTACGATTGTAAATTCCATTGGAGAAAATATTGTACAATTCAAAAAGTTGAAATTCTGTATATTTTACAAGCACTTTTATGTCGAAATCAATGGCTACTGCAGTGTGTTATGTCAAAAGAGAACGCCTGATAAGTGATATGTGTGTAGGAAGTGGTATTCAAGATGCAAATGGTGTGCAAGATTGCTTTAGCAGTGTTTTTTAAAGTTCTTTTTTTAACATTCATGTTATTGTGTAAAACTGTTTAAATTTTAAATTAAATTTTAGTTCTTATCAAATTATATACAGTGTGTGGTCTCATTTTTCTTGAAATCAATTACTTTATTATAGTTATTTTATATTAACCCTTCGCACTCCGTTGGCGCCGCTCAGGCGACAACATAACGACTCGTTCTTTTGGTTCCCTGTTCTTTAAAATAAACTTGAAAAGTGCCTTGTATGTAAAACACATCGACCTTTTTTTTTTTTTCAACTTGTTCTCTTGCAGATATAAAACAGATTATGATTTTTTCGCCCTCTATGAGCATAAAAAATTCTGGGGGAAAAACAGAAAGAGGACTAACTGTTGTTTAGAAAGAACGCAAATGTCAAAATGTTCTTGGAGTAGAAAGGGTTAATCTTTATTAAACTTTTGAGATTGAGTAGTGACCCTTGGTTACTTAAATAACGACCCGTTCTCTTTTTCCGTTCTTCAAATTGAAGGATAACTGCATGTTTTTCAACAGCTTTTTCTTTATCTAACTGCATTTAAAAGTATGACATCAGTTGGGTTTAAACATATTTTATTAATATTTTGCACTTAAATAACATTTAAGTCACCAAAATAACATATTTTTTTTGTCTGTTCTTCAAAATGAAATAGAACATAATCTTGAGTTTAAAAAGTTATTCTCTCACGAACTTTAACCTTTGCACTCCAAGAACAGTTTGCGTTCTTTTTATGGAACAGTTATTCCTCTTTATGTTCTTTTCCCCATAATTTTTTTTTTGCTCATAGAGGAAAACAAAAGCATAATCTATTTTGGATCTGTAAGACAACAAGTTGAAAAAATATCATGTTTTTTTTTTAAATGCAAGATCATGTTCTCGTTTATTTTATAGAACAGGGAACCGAAGAACTGGTCGTTCTGGACTGCGGAGTGCAAAGGGTTAATAGAAATTATTTTTGTCATCTAGAAACACTAAGTATGTGGGCGATCTAAAATTTTGTTTAGATTGAAATTCCTCACAAACCCTGTTTTTTTTTTAAAAAAAACATTTGACAATTGGCATAAATTACTAAATATAAGTGTTTGGTACACTTTGGTAAATTACTAAATATAAGTGTTTAATATTTAGCTTCACACATAATTTTTTAATTTTTATAATTATCCACCCTAAAAATAAAAATAAAGCACACGAAAGAATATCTCTTTAAAAACAGGAAAGTAACTGTTCCTCAAAAAAAAATCCTCGAATGCAAACGGTTTTAGAATTTTCTAAAAACAATCGGTGAAATGAAAAAATATTTATACAATTCAAATGAATATACTTAGCATAAAGAAAAAAAAATATTTATCAAAGTAATACAAGTTTTCTCTATATAAGTTTTTATTTTATTAGACATTAATTTCAAAATACCGTGTTATAAAACAATAAATGGACACTCTTGCAAACTTCAATCATAGTCATTTTATTGAATGACTGTCTTCAACTAAGAAATGAGCTAATTGGCCACCAATAAATTAAATTCGGTTAATTTTTGGCCGATCATAGGTCAAAATAAATTTTAAAATAAGTTGCAAGACAACATTTAAAATTAAAATAGTATAAAAAAAACTTATAACTATAAAAACAAACAACATAATATAAAAAAAGAAATTTAATGAATATTGAATGTGTGAATAGTTCTAATTGAAAAACAAACAATAGCATTCCATTTTTGAAATTAGTAAAAAAATTATTCTGATAATCATATAGATCAAGTGGAATTTCCATGAGTTAATAATATAGTATTATAGTAAAATATATAAACAAAATACTGTAATAATACATATACAATATAAGCTTTATTATTTAATACATAAAAAATATATATTTACACAATTTTTATTTACAATTTCTTTTAGCAGAAATGAATTTAGGAAACATTCAGTCAAAACTGATAATTTGAAGAAAAAATAAATAACAATTATAATAACTTCCCCTATTTAACCTAAAATATTTGGAATAAACATTGCAATGCAATAAAAAAAAATTCTATTAATTCAATGACTACCCTCTACCAATATTCAAAAAGTATAGCTTGGGACAGCAAATTAAACAAAAGTTAAAACTCTCCCCAGTATTGTCATTTATCGATACATCAAAAGTGTTAAAATACGAGTATATGCAATCTATCATGCCAATTTCTAGTTACATCATTAAAAAACTAGTTTTGAAATAAGCAAATGAGTAACAAGGTTGTTACAATTCCAGAAACTATATTATCAAAGGATTGGGATGATTTAAATTCATAAAAAAAAGCATAATTGTTTTTTAAGAATTTACAAAAGAGATTGTTCGAATCCGTATTAAGCATAATTAAATTTTGAATTCTGATTAAGTGGATGATTACTTGATGATTAGCTATGGAAACATTCTACAGTACGTGTCCCCTTCATGACCTTTTGTTTTGTGTTAATTGACGAAAAAATAAACCCAATTTTTTAGTGGGTTTAGTTAGTTTAAAAAAAATTGGGTATATTTTAATATAATTAATATATAATAAAATAACAAAAAGTTGTGTAGGGTTCAAATCGTGAACAAAATGGCACTATGATTAGATTCAAAACATTGTAGAGGTTATTACATTTAGAAATAAATAATCTTTGTTCCTAATGTAGAGATAGAGTTAAATTTTTTTTTATATATATATATTTTTCACTATTTTTATTCAAATTTATTCAGAAGTACATTTTCTTAAACAATGCAGTATACTCCATGGCTAATTATATTATTTTGAGCACAGGAATATTTTAAGATAAAAACTCGATTTGTTTTGTACTTGCATTTTTTGCATTGCGTTTAGAATATTGAAATACAAATACAACATTAAAATTAAACAATAAAAATACATAAATTTAGATATGTTGATTGATATGTTTCGGAATATACATCTTCCCTCATCAGCAAATGAAGGGAGATGTATCTCTAGAAATGTATATATGTTATGTATTTTTGTAGCATAGTTTATATGTTGCAATTGTATTTTAATATAACAGTAATTTATGAATACTAATGTTAAGATTTAATGTATTTATTTAATTAATTCCAAACAATATTTATATTCAATATCAGCATTTTCAACTGAATTAGTCAATAACGAATCAACTTAAAACTAATTAACATTATAAAATGCATACTAAAATTAATTTTGTGTGTGAAAAAAAGTAATAATTTTTAAATACAGAATTAAACTTTGAAAATTAAAAAATAAAAACTTTTATGGAAAGATGTTAGAGCTGGAATACATATGCAAGTTTATCACTCTTAGACACTTGTTAATAGTAAGCCTGTTCATGAAAATGAACTATGCGATATAGCTGTAACCTTCAAATAAAGTAAGCGATCCCTTATAATGTAAATTTAATGAATTCTCATACCTATGCCTTAAAGCCCAGTAATCAGCCATCAAGGAGAATTTGAAAGCTTGGGCCTGTCTTAATAAAACCAAGATATCTGGTCATATTACTTTTGTTTCATATAAAAAAAAAATGGAATGTTCAAACGGATAGTTTGACTTTTAAATCTATTAAAATATACTAGAGTAAAAAAAAGTCAGGTGTCCTTCAAACATAATAAATACAAATGATAAAAAATAACCTCTGTAAAAATGTCACTTTTCTGGTCATCAGGACTTTTCAGTGGACCTCCTTTCTGGGAGAATGGTTTCGTCTGTCAGGAAGTCCTGAAGGCAAGAAATGACATCTATCACATCCTTCTCTCCCGCCATACAGGCCTCTTTTTGCACATGATATAATAAAATGTCTTCGTAGCCGCTAGCCCTTAAAAAAAGAAAAGCCCTGAAAAGCAACAAAAATCACAATAAACTTGCAGAATTAAAATAGAACATTTGATTTTAATTATTTTATAAAAGCAGTTCAAACCTGTATAAAGCGTAATGATCCATCTGGGATTTCTGAACAAGTCTTTTCAATACATTTAAATCTTGAACAGTCTGCAAATGGAAAAGAAAAAATGAAATGTAAATACCCCTTTGACAATAAATTCACATTAAGAAAATTTTAATGACAGGGATATCATACCAAATTAAACCGATTTTAGAAAGATCTAGAACTCTAAACAACCCTTAGTTGTAACATTTCTAAATATGGAAGGTAGAAAGTTCAGACCATGGGGAAAATGAAAGGTTCAATTAGTTACAAAAGTGGCCCATAGGGGAAAAATTGGGTCTGCTACATGTACTGGAGAATTTTTTTTACATAATACAGGTGTTCAGAGACCTTGTATCAGGCATGTGATTAATCGTGTATGAACACTACATACTTATTGAGCTTTTCGCATGAGATTCCTGAGAATTTGTAATTGAAGTGAATTAGATTATAACACTTCATATTCTGTTGGCAGCATTGTGTTTTATACTTATTATATGAAAATAAATATACTGCCTCATTTTTACCAATTGGGGATTTTAAGAACAATAATATTTATTGCACCGATGATTATCCCATGGTCTGAAATGTACCAAATTAGAGTTGATGGCCGCTTTGGCATCTGAAAAGATGTAACATAAAATAACCTCTAAATGTATCTGCAATACCGATAACTCCAAAATAGCTGTCTTGCATTATTACCTATTCAAGTGTCCTCTAACAAGGAATAACCACCTAACACAAGCAGTTGACAAATTAAAAAATACCAGCTTTAAATTTGTAAAGGTATATAAAATATAACTTTTGAAAATCAAAAACTAATTAATTTTTGGAATTTAGAGCATTAGTGGTTCTTTTAAAAGGTGTCTCTACCAAAATAATATCTATATCTATATTTAAAATATAAATTAAACTTTCTAGCATTAAATTTTTTTTTTTCTGGCATCAAAGGCTAAAAGTGTGACATATTACTTTGTTGAAAACTTAGATTGATAGTTTTATTCATAAATATTTTTTTTATTACTTATTATTTTTATTAAGTTAAAAAAATTCTTATAAGTTATAAAAGCCATTCCGAAGAAATAAATTATGAAACAATAAATATATACCCACAAAAGTGTATATAGTGTAAATGTATAAAACTTGTACTATTAAGAAAAGGGAAAAACCACTAACTTTTAATCTAAATGCTTCCAAAATACTATGCAATCCAAGATAATCATAAGCGCCACAGCCTTGCAGTTTCTCAAACCATTTCTTACAATATGGAGAATTATCTAGAAGCAATTAAACACAAAGATGATAAATATTTTGCACAATACACAAGCATGCACTTTCATAATATAAATAAGTATACAATTTCTTTCTACTGGGTGGCAACAACATTCTGGAAAAAAAAGTTATCTGATATTTCCCTGATGGTTCACAAAAATTTCCCTGATTTTACAATAACATAAAGCAATGTTGCAATACATGCTTTGTATAGAAATAAAATATCTACGCTACAATGATCCAATAACTATATTGTGTTATAAATGAAAAATAAGAAATACTTATTGACAGTTAAAAGAATAATTTATATGGATACAACACAAATTATGCAATTGCGATAGGCATAATAGTAATTCAAAATGTTCTCTGGAAGCAGATAATGCAAAAAAAAAAAGTTTTTTCAAATTATTTCTTTTTTGTAGATAATTTTAAATGTTTTATATGTTTCATATTTCCTATTATAATGTTCAATAAATCACATATTCAATAGCCCCCCACATTTTGCTTACAATTCAAGCTCCAATGCACTTTGCTTTTGCTTCTCCCTCCAGCAGTGTTTGATGTTTTTACAAAAATAAAACTAAAAATATGAAAATGCGCATAACCATGCTTTAAAAAAAAAAATCTTTCTCAGAAATAAAAGGAACAATTGACAACTAAATTACCCAGAATAGAGGGCATAATAGACGATAATTGCCGATTTAATGCCCCAAATTTGAAAATTTCAAGGATTTTTTGTGAAATTTTTCTGATATTTCCAGAATTAAAAATTTCCCTGATAATTCCCTGATTTTCCGGCTTTCCAGGTTATGTTGCCACCCTGTTATACAATTGTAAGTATTACAGTTAAAATGCTCGAAAAGTCTATCATCAAATGCAAGACATGAACACGTGGAACAATACTTGAACTATATTCCATTTGAAATATTTAATATATATTTTTGAAATTATGAAGTTTGAGGTAGTTTGCATAAAACTTACCTCACTACTGCAAAGTTACTATAATTTAAGTACCATTAAATATTTTCGGGAATGAAATTTTGCACCATTCCCTAATTTTAATTATCACTTCATTTATTAATTCTAAAGAATAGTTTTTGAAGAAAAATATTCTATATAATTTAATTAGCCTGCTAAGATAAAGTCCATGATATCTTCGAACACTATCTAAATGACATAAAATATACTAACCTGAGGGTATATTTAGTAAAATTTTATTATCTTGAATTGTTATCATGGGTGTGACAAATTTATCTGGAGTAATTAAATGATCTTTTTTACTTCCAGGATCATTAGGCATCAAACAACATGTAGCTATAAATCTGAAAAATAAATAGAGTTCATGCATATTTCAACGAATTAAATTTAGGGTATAAAATACAGAGTTAATTGACATTGGTATATTACTATGTAAAGTATAAACTTGCCCCTTCAAAATATTCATTGTTAAAATTAGATTTAAATTATTGGGGTATGGTGATGGATTTGAGGTGAATTTAAATCATTCCCAAACGTAGTGCAATATTTTTTTTCTCACCTAAACGCAATAAAGAATGCAAAAAAGGTGTATGGCGTATGGGAAGGGTATATATATATATATATATATATATATATATATATATATATATATATATATATATATATATATATATATATATATATATATATATATATGCAGGGTCTAAATATCCTTCTCAGTAGTACAAGTAGTATTAACATATATAAAAATATTAAAACATCTGATCAATGAGGAGTTTCACACCTCTTACATACACCACTGCCTAAACAACAAACCACCAAATATTATTAGTAGCCTTGCTGGGCTTAAAATTGCTGATAGCATATCTGTAACTTAATGACAAAAGGCAGCAAAAAAATTAAGTAAAGATCTGAATTTATATGAGAAAATCTTTACTTACACGTTCTACTGCAGCATAATTTCAGAATGGGCTAGTGTACCACTGACTTGTTAATAATTTATAATATAAAGTAAAATATATAATTAAAGTAGCCTCATATATTCATTTCTAAAAAAATTTAAGAAGATAAGCAAAAAATTTAAACTTAAAAAACAATTATATATGAATCATGTAGCAATTTTTGCTGGAAATATCTTCTTTCGTGGTAAAAATTAGATTTTTTTTTTGTCAGAACTCTTTGGAATAAAATAAAAATCTCAATACTAAAAAAATTATGAGTATATAGAAACCTTCATTTATTTAAAATAGTTAACTGAAACACCAGCCAATAGATAGAATTGAATAGACACTAGTTTCCCAACAAAAGACAATTAAAAAGTCTTATGGGGTACACATTATATTACTTACTGTTCTACGTCCCATTTTACTTCTTCGTCTTCTGTAATGACCTCCACGTTACCCCAAAGTGACTAAATAAATAGCTTATATTAACTTCCTACAGTTGCATACTTATAAATTAGCAAGAAAATACATATTTATAACACAATTACCATATAATTATCTGTTAACACAATTACCTGCTGTAACTTATAATTTTATCTCAGATTTATTAAATCTATCAGGAATCTGGTAGAATTATTTGTAACAAAAAAATATAATAATTAGAAAATAAACAGTTTAATGTTCTGCCTAAATCTGAGGATATAAATTTGTCATTGTATAACCAGCCGCCTTGCCATGAGAATTTTAAACAGTTCTGACAATCATATCTCAAAAGAGGGTTCTAAAATAAGGCTACTAAAAGTGTTCAAGGTGTTTCAAATATGAGTTCTGAAGATTTATCAAGCAATTAAAATATGCAAGGGAAAAAGGTCAGAGGGGATTTGATATAATTTCCTAAATTGTTTTAAGCAAGAATGTATTGAAGAATTGGATTTTAATACAGGTGATAGAACAAGAGGTAATCCATTTAAATTATACAATTCAGATTTTAAACACGAAGCACTATTTTAATATAAGGTAATTGACAATTATAATAACTGCTTTTTAAAATTACCCACTACCGTTGAATTAACAACATATTTAGGCAAACTATTATATTGTCTATTACCCTATTTAAAAAAATACTTTCTAATGTCTCGATTAAGCTGTAATTTGTATAATTTGAACCCATAACCTTTAGTCATATTGGTAATATTATTTTAGGTGAGATTTATTACAGGCAATTGAAATTAAGGGCACTGTTTGTAAGAACATAAATAATAATTAGAAAATAAATAGTTTAACGTTCTGCTTAAATCTAAGGAAATAAATTTGCCAATTATTATTTAAATATCTTTAATTCTGAGGAAGTAAGCAGTTATATGAAACAATTGGATTTGCATTGGGCTAAAGTGTTGTTGTTATTCAAATTTTTTATTTATACTCCTGCTGATAGTCTTTGCCAAAGATAACAAACATTTCCTTAAAATAGAAACTATTATAGAAATTTCTTCCAGAAACAAAACAAAGATGTTCTTTTTTATGTTTTTTTTAAATATAATCAATTTAATTATTTCTTAGTTTTTGTAATATGGCTATACTGTTACTAACTTATGAAAACAAGAGCCAGAAAAAACCAATTCTAAATGAAATTTGTAGTTCTGACCTTAACACTTTGAGTGGTTAACAGGATTTTATTATAAATTGTTATTATTTTAATGGACAAATACAGAAGGGTAATTTTTATGAGATACTTTTAACCGAGTTTAACAAGAAAGACTAATGTCTCATTGACTTAACATAGGACTATTGTTCTACAACACAGATATATTAAGTTCTAAATGAGTATAGAATAAAAAAGTAAAAGAAAGTTTTGACTTACGCAAAGGAGCACAAGCGATAAATCCTCTCCAAATCTTGTAATACAGCGGCCAATATACTCAATACAATGAACATACCATGATTTCAGTTTTAACTGCATGCAGTCTGTATCCTTCAAACCCTGAAAGTTTCGAATAAATAATAAAATTAATTTTTGAATATTCATTCTATTCTTAGCACACAACATATCAAGAAAATTTCGAGAATTTTAGTCTATATCTAAAGGAAAAACATTGCACAGGATTCTTTATCATTTTTATTTTAAGAATAGTCACTGTTTAAATGGCATAATTAAACAGGGTCTTGTGACATAGAGAGATAAATCCTGCTAAGTGCATTAAAAGAGCCCAAATTAAAATCTTGTGACATAGAGAGATAAATATAAGAATG
Source organism: Troglohyphantes excavatus (assembly GCA_963932185.1). Taxonomy (NCBI): domain Eukaryota; kingdom Metazoa; phylum Arthropoda; class Arachnida; order Araneae; family Linyphiidae; genus Troglohyphantes; species Troglohyphantes excavatus. The sequence continues at coordinate 18,468,059 of OZ010668.1, read as the reverse complement.
AAATACACGAACATAAACACAATTCAGAGATAATTTTAATATGTAGTTATTTTAGTGCATTGAGTTCAGGATTTTTTTTTTGCAAATTTACCACCAAGTAAATTAATTAAAAATATGAATAATTTAGACAGTGTATAATGTAAAGAATGAATGTATATGTTAGAAAAGTTGGGAGTTATTTGGGCTCTTTTAATGCACTTAGCAGGATTTAATAGCTTTAAATGTGTTTTAAGGAGGGACAGCTGATCTTAATTTTTGGCAGGTGTACTTTTTATACATTGAAAAAAAAAATAGTATTTAAATGATTATTCTGATCTTTTTAAAATTTAGGAATTCATATAACACTCCATATTGGACGAAAGAAAATAAATTCAAAAAGCTATGTAAAGTTCACAAATGAATACATTTTATATTAAGAAAATAATATAATGCATATTGATTAATCATATCTTTAGCATAATTTTTTTATATGCATATAAAAAGCGGCTCAGCCTAGGAAAAATACTTCAAGTTGGGTTTTATTTTTTAGATTTAAATGATATAAATATATTTCAATAGAATTTTTTTTTACCTCAGGATCTAGCAGAGGAATTAAACTGTAACAAAATTTTCCCAGTTCAGGACAGAAGGTAACAAAAAGTTAAGAAAAATTTATACACACACACACTCTAATATGAAAAAGAAAATAAATATTTTTATAACAAAAAAAAATAATTAAACAAAATATAATATTTTTCTTTTATATGAAAAATTATTTTAAAGCACAGAAAGGATATGATTCCATAACTCCAATTGCTGGACCAATGAGGCAAATGAAAAACGTGTGCAGTTTTGTAGGCTTATCATTTTCGTCAGACTCCGATGTTCCTGCATTTGAGTGCTTTGAGAGCCTGTGGTAATAGCACCCAAACAGATCTGGATTTTCGCTGCTACAACATATGGAAATAAATCTTTCCAGCAAATGAATGCAAGTAAATTTTTTTAAAGAAAATTCATGTGAATCTAATAATAATAATATAAGAAAGAGATTAAAGGTTTTGTGTTATAAACTAAAATATTTGATATATATAAACATAACTTTTTAGTTTAGAACATTATTATATTGATTATCAATATTTAATGTAATTTGTATGAAACATATTGCTTCACATTTAATGATTTTTTTTATTTCATTGCTGATACTATACTAATATTTACATACATTAAAATTACAAATATATATGCTGATGCTACATAAAATGCAATATAAGTTCTGTTTAAATGTTTAGAACTTATGATTTATAGAAAGGATTAAGATTTCGCAATTAAGTACGGTTTTAAAGTATGCTATTGTAGAAACAATGTATATAAAAATCATAATTAAGACAAAAAAATTATTAAGATTTTAATATGTTAAAAATTTTGTATGGCACATCTAATTTAAAATACAGTCTGGAATTAAAACAGGGCATTAATATTTTATAAAAAAAAGATTGTTCATTTTAATATATCATAATCAAAATAATCTTTCCTTTAGCATGTGAAAGTCAAGTTTGAGAGTACTTAAGTAGAGGTCAAACATCTTGGACCATACGAATATTTCTAAAGTGTAAATAATAACCACTTATTATCAATGTGGGAGTTTCATGTGACATAACATGATGGAAACTTACTAGTAGTTTCGATTTCTTCCCTACTGCAGACAACTTTGCTTTTTTTTGTTTAGTTGCTACCCTTGCAATTATGGGAAAGTTTGTTTATAATTGTTTTTTCCAAATAAGTAATATTTTTATTCTATATATGAATAAATTTAAATACAGAAATACTTATATTATATTTGTATATAATTAGAATTACAACGAAATACGGAATTTTTTTTATTTCAACGCAAAAAATGCTTCATAAACGATGAGTACAATCTATCTCAGTGCATGAAGTAAATATTTCTATATTGAGGTATTATTTAAAGACAAAAACTTAAAATTATACTACAGGAACTGAAGTTCCATGCTAATCCTACGGAACTTCTTCAGCAGTGCGGATATTCTCCATGTTCGGTTGGAACAGCAGACTTTTTTTTCTCGAAGTGAAACTCTCCCATACAATGCTTATAATCAAATTGAAAAATAGATAATTGATTCTAAGTCTTTTTTGTGACTGGATAAGTTTAGCATTTGAGATTGAATGTTTTAAATAGTTTAACTGTTATATGTAAAGAAATTTTGTTCGTTTAATGCTTTTTTTTTCTTCTTCTTTACTGCTTGAAACCTTTGTAGTATGTGCTTGTATATGTATAAGTCATAGCTGTTTTGCTTAAGAAATAGATCTCTGTTTGTGACTCTTAAAGTATTTAAGGAGTTTTATTCTTATGAAATCAGTTATTGAAATTTTAATTACTGTGTTAATAAAATAATTAGTAGATGGTACTCCTGCAGTTATGGCATTTATGTAATAGAAAAAAATAACCCAACATTATTTTCAAGTACTCATAATTTTATAAAGCTGAATAATCATTACCCTTAATACATTAGTATTCATATATTTATTGTCAATGAAGAGATTATTTATGAAAATGGTACTAAGAAAAAGATAAAATTTGATTTTTTATTGAAGAAGTACCTGTACTGAAGAGCAGCATATTTTCCTTCGTTTTCAAAACTCAAATCTTCTCTGGCAGATAGTGTCTTTAAGAGGTAGCAGCGGACAACTGTTTCTTGTTCGGCATCCAGATTGCCTTCCAATAGGGATAAACTATAAAAATATAGCTAAATATATATTGACGGTCATAAAGCACTATGCATACCAGAGTTTAAAAGTAGTGGATGCAATATTGATTAACATTTAATTTATAAAACTCAATTGAAAGTGTGCATCTGATCATATGTATGTACAGAATATTTATATTTTGATGTTGCAAAAGGGACATTTGTACCAGTTATCTCTGGATATGTGCATAATAAATATAATTTTTATTAGATTTATCTTTTTTTTCTTCTTGTTTTTACCTTTTAGCATTAACCTAAAATGTTGTTAAAGAAAGTAATTTAAATAAATATGGGAAAATTCCAAGATTAGAAATTAGAATTTCTTCATCTTTTAAAAATTAATTAAAAGCTTTATTTAAGTTAAAAATGAGACAACTTAAAATTGGAGAAACCAGATACCAAAAGAATAATTTGTGAACTATTCTGCTAATTTCAATTTAATCATGATTTGGATAGCTTTTCAAGAAAAAAAAATCAAACAAATTATTTTCCTAATATAGTAATGCAACACAAATTTGTCCTCTAATGCATTGCAAATGAAAAATCATCTCAATAATTAAATACAAAAATAAAGGCCAACTAAGGGACACTTTTTGTTTTTAGATTAAAACAAAGTAGACTTTATTTTTAGCTACCAAAAGCAATGGAATAACATTCAATAGAAATATGTTAAGAATGGAATTAAAACATTTAATTCAGCAAATTACTCTTAAATATTTGTTTCAATACTAAAATAGAATTTATAAAAAAGAATACTCACCAAACACTTGGTTCTTCATCAGATTTTGCATCATTCTTATTGGTACCACTACTTCCTTTCTCACTACACATTGTTTCCGGAGAGGCTGCATGCCTAAAATTAAGAAAAATTTATATATATACATTAGGGATGAAACGGATATCCGGTAACTATCCGGTATCCGGCTGACTTTTAACTATCCGGTAATTATCCGATATCCGGAAGTAAAGTGCCGGATATCCGATTTTCCAAGCCGGATATCCGGATGAATAAAACATTGAAGATTTTTTTTGTGGCGGTCAATTATCTTTGCTAAGAATATGGTATTTAAGTATTTTCCTGAAAATTCTACCAATGTATTAACAGTGTGCAGATTCTCCCTTGAATTTTTCTCGTTTTTAACTATAATTATTATTATTTTTTTGATGAATCGTTATGGTGGAGGGTCATAACATCTCACAACTAATATAAAGTTAAAATAAAAATAAATTTCTCAAAAGTTTAAGCAAACTTGAGTTTTTATGTTTGGAATGAAAGAGCATATGGTAAACATACAATTATTCAGAAATTGAGTTTAAAGTGTACAAAACATACGCCCATTGGCTAAGCAGCACCCTAGACTAACCCTTTGTAAATAAAAAAGTTTTTTGAATATTTATTCAATCTTGGTATCACCTTAAGGGTAAGTAATTGGGGAATATTATAGAATAAAAAAATATTTCGTAATTTTTGACCGATTTCCGTATTTTCTAGTGTGTATGAGAAGATATTTTCATAAAAAAGAAACTGCCGGATATCCGGCAAAATCCAGTTCGGATATCCGATATCCGGTTTGTAATGTGCGCCGGATATCCGGTATCCGGCAAAACCACTATCCGGTTCATCCCTAATATACATACTGTATATACTTGCATATAAGCCGAGAAATGTAAGTCAACATTTCAATCAAAAAGTCCGGGGGTGGGCTAATACACGGGTTAGTAAAATTTATGATATAACTTGCCTAAACGGAGAGAAGTTGAAATTAAGCGTATTCTTCTAGAAGCGTGCCAACACATTTCCGAGATGGAGAATGAGAATCACATGTGCTGCCTGAAGACCGTTCTGCGCATTGCGGCATAATCGTAACACAAAATTGCACTACTCACAGTTTAGTATTCATTATCACTCATAACCAGTTTAACTATATAAAAAGTATATATTTTGACAAATATTTAATTGGTTTGCAGAATCTATGAAGCTAAGTGTTCATTACTTTAATAGGATTTTGGATGGAAGACTAAGAAGTTGACATGGTGTGTAGCGAATGACACCACTTTAAAGTCAATGTCTTTCTTACTCGATTGCAATAATTAAACAAAATTTATTTCCCCAATACAAATTTGATTCCTCGGTAATATTATAAGCAGATATTAATAATTGTCTCAATAGAATTGACTTTAAAGCCGTAAAATCGGGACATTGCCAATCCACAAATTCAAGTTCTACCTTCGTGTAATTAATTTCGTAATTAAAAACTAAATATTTTATTAAGAAGTATATATTAATCTATAATAAGCTAGTTATAATTATGGGTTTATCAAGGAACTCACTCAAGATAAGTTTAAGCATTTTTTTAACAGTTCCTGAACAAACTTTTAGAATTTAAACGATATAATCTTTTAAGTAAGCTTTCGTCAAGAGTAGTGACCAAAACAATTGATTAACTATTCTCAAATAGTTTTCTTTCACTGATCAAAACATTTGACTTAATTCCAACATTTAAATAGGTATTGCCTGGAAATGTGTTACCAAGGATCGACACTTTGAACTTATAATATCCTAACCTTTTAAGTGTTTAATTGTAATGATCTCTTTGATTTTTTGCCAAATCTGGTTACACTTTTCAGTAACCCTACAACGATTGCTACAGGAGATCGAGTTAAAATGCATTGATCGATCCTTGAACATTCAAATGGAAATTTTAATGAAAAAGCTATATTTGAACGCTAACATGTTCTTGCCTAACATTGGCAACAAAAACCGGTTTGTTGCCAATGAAGGAATTTGGAGAAATTACATTCTCAATAACAAGAAATTTATTTATTATTCATTTCTTGTGGAGTTTATATTGCTTTCATAAAGCCGAATTACGTATAAACATTTTGTAATTTCTAGTAGGTAGTACAAGGTTGAATTGTTAAGAAAAAGCTGAAAGTTACTTCAGAAAATTAGGAAGCTTTGTAAAAATTATCAATATGCTACGAGTTCGATTCCTCAGTAGAAGAGGTAGAAAGGACCAAATCAGCATATTGAAACATTAAATTTAAAGTAGAAACTTACTTGTTATTGCTAAATAAATAGAGAGCGTATCTGCTACTACTGCTATCACTGTTTTTAGTAGAACTTTCAATTTTAACTTTCGATTCAGACGATTCAGAAGAGCCGCTAGCAGACATCTTTTAATAATGTGATGCCATTTTATAAACATTGAGAACAAAATAGTTTACGTATTAAAACACAATTTATATTCTACTAACAAGAACTTAACGTTTGTCATGGTTAATTCGAAATAAATCGTTTTATTCGATATAGACTGAAATTAAATAATAAAAAATAAATATTTTTCTTATAAATTAAATATTTTGTTTTTTCAAACTGAAAGGAAGCTAATTGGCTATTTACATTTTTCGTTACTATGACAACAAACTTCACAACTTTAACTTGAAACAGAATAAATGCATATTTTCAAAGATAAAAACTCATTTTTTCAAAATGTATTCATACATTTAGTATTAGCTGGATAAACAATTGTCTTTGTAAGATTTTTTTGGCAATAATCTGCAATTTTCTAAAGCAACCGCAAAGTGAATATTTACATTTTTGTTTAGTTGATAACATGTTGGAAATCAACCTCAATCGTGTTGACTACCTACAAGTAATGTTTGTTTATTTGTTTCACAAAAAATATTCAGAATTATTAGTAGTATTTTTTAAAAAACGTATTTCAAGTGTCGAAAATATTAAAACAAATTTGATTTACAATTGCCATTAAGTATACAAAAAAATTTAAAAAGACTTATATACTCAATCGCTCTTTACTATCTTGGTGAAGGGAGTTTCCTGCATTTCAAAATAAAGCTATTAAAAAAAAAAGGCGGCCTTTTACGTAAAGAGTTACATTTTGTTATGGATTGGCAACTGTTTTAAAGAAATTTCCCTCAAAATCTAGCCTGCAGGTGGTGCCTTATTGTCTTTCATTATTCAAAATGGTTGTCATAATTTCTGCATTTATAAGTGAGTCTCTACTAAAGTTTTCTCTGAGGTTCGGCCGGTGTCACAAACTGTAAATCCCAATTGTATTTAATACTTTGTAAAAACTATTGTCATTTTAATGTATTTAAAAATAAGCACAAGTGTGCACATTTCTATCTTTTTTTAAAAAAGTAGCTGCCATAGATCTACAGTAAACCATCTTTTCTCTTCTATATTTTGAGTTCTCAAAAAATATCTCTGGGATAATTATGAATTTTTCCGAGTTTGTTTAGAAGTGTTTGGCAAATATGATGATTTTATTTTTTATTGTAATGGGACAAATATACATTGGAAGTTATATTATGTTAAAGTTGAAAACTTTAAAAAATTCCAATTTTGTTTCAAGCCATATTTTCATAAAGAATCATCACATAATTATATTTTTTTTGTAGCCAATTCTAATTATAGTAGCCATCTAAAATAACACATATCACTTTTTGTTTTTAAAAATAGTTATTAGTTTTTAAGTTATATAAACTTTTAAACATTCGAACACTGTTTGGCCATTTTTTCTTTGTAGATTAATTTTTTTAAATAAAGTTCTTGCCACTTCCTCTTCTCAGAATTTATAATTTGTATTATTTTGTTTCATTATTCAATAGTATGAATGCACAATTTTCACATAATTTCAATTAAGTATGTAACTCAACTTTTTCATGTCAAGTTTAACGTTTTTGTATTATTTTGTTAAAAAGCCAAGTTTTTTTTTTTTAATTAAGCATTTTTTTTTGTGTTTTCATTATTTTTGCTCTTACAATTATGTTTTAAGAAGTGTAAAATACCTAAATACAGTAGAACTCTAATTATTCTTATCAATTGGTACCAGATCTTATCCAGATAATTCATGAAAAAAGGTTATTTATAATGTAAAAAAATTAATTTTGCTTTAGTATGTAATGTAATTTAATAACTAAAAAAAAAATACATAACAGTCAAATTGATAACCTCTCTCGTTGGTGCGCGATTTGGCAGTTTGAATTTAGAGTTTCTGGCAGTTTTATTTTAAAGTTTTGGTTGGTGCGCTGTTCAGTGGGTTAAAAAAGCATTATCATTCACCTGTAAGAAAGTTGAAACGTGAATGGATATTCTCAAAAGGGGTAAAAGGGTTCCTCATCGGAAAACAAAAGGGCTTTTCTCAGCAACACATTGAGCGGGTAAATATTAGAAAGTATGGGGCAGAGTCCCTTAGTTTCTAAAATGTTTTGATTTTAATTCTTTTTATTTGTTTCTTGTTCCTTTTTTGTTGATTTTATGTTTACGTGTATGTATTTTCACTCAGGTTGGGGTAACATCTCCAAAGACAACTAAGCTGCTACCAACAAATGAAGAAAAAGGGTGTCAAAGGGTAATATAAACTTTAAAAGAACATATTCGTTTTGTAAAAAAAAATTTCTAAAAAAATATTAAATATTCTATAAATTATTTTGTAATGAGTTTTTTAAAATTTGTTTGTAGGTTGCTGTAGCTGATCACTATGGAGTTGTACAATGTTTTGGAACCAAGAAAAATGATATTCAAGTAAAGAAATTTTCTTTTTTGTTCATTAACATTTTAGAGTTTGTTATTCGCTAATTCACGTTTTGTGAAAATAACCACATATACCACCCTTTGAATAGTTTGATATGAGCCAACTGCATTTTTAGAAAAAAAGTATTTTGCTTTTATTTTAGTATACTGTATCAGTGATTCTGAATCCACCGTGCTCTAAAACAGATTCACAAAACCATATTTATAATGTATTGGTAATACACAATAATCAGAACTGAGAGAAGACACAATTTTGCTGGAACTATCTTGGCTCCACAAGTTTGTACTTATAACTTAGATACTTAGATAACAACGGAAATATTAATGACAAAAATAAGGATATTAAACGATAAAACACACACACATACTTGTTAGTTTTATCACACCAAAATACTATCTTAATTGTTATTGAGTATCTGAATTTATTTATAATTACTTTTAGAAAGAGCTATTAATAATCATAAATTTATGATAAAAGAAAGTTTTAAAAAAATATCCAGAGAATATCAACCCTTTTATTTCTTATAATTTTTTATTAACTATGTTTCTGAATATAAATTTTCTTATTTTTAAAGCTTAAAAAAAAAAGTTCCCAACTAAGAAAATCAGTAGTTTAAAATACTAACTAAATAAAACACACAAAAAAAACATTTATTTTTACACTACAAGAATTTAACTTACATTAAGGGAAATGATAGTTATACCATAGTTACAAAATATTTTTTATTTTACATTTCCAAAATCTGGCAAACATAACTAAGATTAATAATTTTTTTTATTAATCTTAGGTGTTAGTCTATAATTAATAATTACTATGTAATTAACTATCAGTGTATTTGTTTTAAAAAACAAAATGATTATTCTTTGTTTAATTTAAAAAAAAAATTATATTTGCCTCGTTCTTAAGATTAAAAAAAAAAATTAAAAATTATTGATTATTACTTATTTTTTCCATGCATATATTCATTTCCAGACTTTTTTCAAGACTTTGCCTGGTCCCAAAATCATGAGATTAGAACTAGGTGGTGCAATTGGAACCATTAGAGACAAGATATTCGCGGCTTGTGGCGGTGAAGTGAAAGGGTATACCAGGAAAGGAAAGCAGTTTTTGCGCTTTGATACAAACATGACTGAGGCAATCAAATCAATGTGAGTCTTTAAGAATTTCATTCATTGTGTGATGTATTCATTTTTTTAATTGTTATTTAATATCATCTTGCAATGCAATTATTATTTAATATTGCTAATTGCAATTGTCACTTTTGTCGATTTTTTATTTCATCCACAAGAAAAAAAAATCACCAGACATCAACATTTATAAAGTTGTCATATTTTTGGTTTTGTAATTGGTTTGTGTGACTTTTTTTATTTTTATTCTAACTAGTATGTCATCTAATCTAATATCCAGAGCTATAGCATACCTTATTTGTAAAGATAGTTGAAAGGTTATATAAAATCCTCTTCTGAAATTTTTTTTACACTGCCTGAATGCGAAATTTATGCCATGACTTAAGTTATTTTTTTTATACATGAGCAAGAATGGAGACATTAACAATGCTTCTCAGATAAATTCGGCCACAATAAATTATTATACCTCACACAGTAGTGGATCTAACTATAGGGCACTCAGGGCAGTTGCCCTCCCCCCCCCCTCTCCTGAGATTTTCCAGCTTACACTATCTAAAATGGAAGTCTTGCATTATTAAATGTTGAATGCTTTATATATATATCGTCGATTGTCCTCCCCCCCTCCTTTAAAAGGAAATCCTGGATCTGCCCCATATATTAATCTGACACTTTATGTTGACTATATCATAAAAAAAAATACATAGTATTGAAATAATTCATTGTTGGCATTCTCCAAATGCATAAAACATTATTAACTTTTATTTTTTGTGATTCTTATATTTAAATGCAAAATATTACAGAGATTGAACAGGTTAAACTTAAATGCAAAATATCTGCTGGCCAATAATGTTTGTCTTTAATTATATATATTTATTTCTTTTTCACATTTGCAATGTTTTAAAACATTACTTGTCGGTATTTCAGAATTCTTATAATAAACTATGCTATTATGCTTTAAAATATTAAGCTAGAAAGTATTGCTTTTAAATAATGATTGTGTATTGTGTAAGAGTGCATTTACAGATATTTTTTTTTGCTTTCAATACTTTTAAGTATTATACAGTTCTATATGGTAAATATTGAATTAAAAGTATTTTATACAACTATTAAGGCTTTAGATAAAAATAATTTGTCAATTCCTTTGTTTATTTAATTTTTATATAATTACTATAGTATGTCAACAATTTATTTACAAGTAATGTATCTTAGTTTTATTTCTTATTTAAACACGTTTATTTTTAACTGATTGATTTTTCTAGTAGATTTTTTAATATAATAAATGAGATAACTATTATAAAGGTTTGAAACCTTTATAATAGTTTTCTCAATGTGTTAATTATTCAACGCATTAATTATTTCAATGATAATTTTTAGGCATATTAGTGGAAATGATCTATTTGTCTGTGGGAATTTCATCTTCAATCACTATTATGAATGTCAAGACCAGAATTATTTCTTATCTGTTGACAACATCAACGATATGATATGTTTGGACATGGACAAAGTTGGGACGATAGTACCCATACTTGCCTGTCAGGATCGAATCTTACGAGTGATAAAAGTAATACTTTTCTTTTTACTTTTTTCCAAACTTTTAATGCAAAAATTATGATATCATTATTCAGTTTAAAAAAAAAAAGTTAAAGGGTGTTATAATTTTTTTATATAGAAATGATTTCAGAGTAAGAGATCTTTTTTTTTATTTCACATTATTTATGTATTGTTTTATTCTTGTTAACTTACTGTTATATATCTTACGTATAGTTTTACATTGAAATAAGAAAAACGTAAATACTAAATAAATATAGTCAAAATAAAAATAATAGCAATAGGTGAAGATGTGTTTGGATTACGTTTTTATTTTGTGTGTCACTAATACCCATATAGGTTTATTATTATTATCCATCAATTTTGTATTAGTTTCACATCTTAAATTTTGTTTCATTATGGGGTAACAATAATGTTACTGCTGAAAAAAGCCGGGATTTTAAATGTCATCTTCACTTGTCAGTATTGCAAAAGGGATTTCCAAATAAGAATCTCTAAAAATTATTTTTATTCATGTCTTTTTTAAAAACTCCTGGTTTTTTAAAACTATTTTTTTGGCATTTAGATATTTATTTTTGTTTTTGCGGCACTGTTACATTCAATTATCATTAAAATTCATATCTATTGTAATTTTATAAAGTATTATCCTTATTGAGTGTAAAGATTCTTGCATTTATTTGGATTATTTTTGTTTTAGGAATCAAATTGTCTTTATGAAGTTGAGGTTGCTGGACCTCCATCAACTCTATCATTGTTTCAAAGTGATGGAGGTAATTTTTTTTTGCAATTTTTCATTATTTATTTAAGTAATTAAATTTTGTATTTATTCTATATTTAAGTAAAGTTTTTTTGTGGTAAAGTTCACAACATATGAAGAATATCTTTAGGATCTTACATCTTGTTTCCTATTGCTAATAATTGATACCTCTAATACATTCATATTTTAAAATCACATTTTCAGCTATTGATTTTTATAATATATATATATATATTTTTATAAGAAACTCCTGAATTTTCACGTAAATATGTTTTTAACCATCGGTAACATAAGTTTCTAAAATAGATTTATATGTTTCAATTGATCCTCAAGAGGAATTAAAAAAAATTATATAAAGATATCACTCTCCAATTTTCTTTGTTTTGAATTTTTTTATCATATGTTATTAAAATGAATTCAGAAACTTGAAAAACAAGTTAAAACTTGCAATGCTTTATTTCATAGGTGAAACTGGAGAAGATTTGCTGTATGGAACTTCAGATGGTAAAGTTGGACTTTTAACCATTGGCAGGTTGTTATCATTTTTGCACTAAATCTTCTGAAATTACTTAAGTGTACTAAACTTATCGGTTTGATGGGGTTTTTGAATAATAATATATTATGTTGAACCATTAACTGAATTCTCCCATTAATAAATGTTTGCAGTTTTGCACACTTAGGTTTAACTTTTGTTTATTTTTTTTTGTTTATATGTTGTAGGAATATATCAGTAACTTTATAAGCTAATACGTTTGTAATTTGTTTTGATAATTTGAAATTAAGTAGAAGTTAAAAGCCATTGAAGAAAGTTGATAAAATAACCAACTGCATTTTTTTAGTGTTTTCCAATTGAGTGTCATAAATATGAATACTGTGATTAAAATATTCATATTATAATCATACATTAAATCAAAATATATTTTTTACAGGACGGCTTGCACCCATAAATGGGAAATTCCTAACAATAAAAAACATGGTGGTAAGTTGAAAAATATTCGATTTATGACTTATCTTAAATATGACTGGTAATGAATATTTAAAAATTCTTTATTTATTTATAATTTTTTTCAATGCTAAATTTATTTTGTTTAACATATCACTTATTTGTAGTAAGTTGTAAGAAAAATAAAAGCTTAATTTGTGGTCTGGATTTGATGGAATCTTATTATAGTTAACAGACTTCCGAATTTAACAAAAAGTTATATATATATCCTCAATGTCATAATTTTATTAATTGTGGGGAACAGTAAAAACGTCTTTGCACTTTCAAATTTTGGCTCTCAGAAACACAAGTAGATGTTGAGTAGAATCAAGTTTACAATTTTAGACTTATTTGCAGTGGAAAGGGGTATTTTGCAATCTACATGTATACATTATTTTATTGTCAATTTGAATTTTTTTTTTGCATTATACATGTTTCTTATGAAATCCATATTTAAGGGCTTTTTTAAATTCACAACATATTTTTATTCTAGGGATTTTGTGTCTTGATAATTATGATATAACTGGTGATGGTATACAAGACCTAATAATTGGCCGTAGTGATGGTCTCGTCGAAGTATATGGATATGATGAAGCTGAAAATCCTGTCCCCAGATTTACATATGTAAGAACAAATTTATTTTATGGGAATATTACTTTTAGAATAAAAATTAAAATTGCTTTTTAATGTTTAGTTTTAAATGATTATTTAAATGATCTCATTAATTCAAAACACATTTTTTTATCAGATTTTTTTTTCCATCTATAAACAACAAACTTTTTTACCTTTCTTTTTTGTCATAGAATATTTTTTAATACAAGTATAAAGTAATCAAAACAAATTATGTAAGTATTGTGTGCATTATTTATTTAAATTTCAAGGAGGCGAGAAAATAAACTTTTTTATAAATTGTAACTGAAAAATTTGACTTTACAATTATTTAAGTCAATATGTCTAAACACCACGAAGGAACTTCGATCACAATTTTGAGTCACTATAAATTTAGAGCCCAAAGTTCCTGTTAATATTATTTCAATGTCTTTTTTTTTGTATGACTCTCTTTTTATTTGAACAATATAGTGGCAATAATTAGCAGAATAATTGCATATATAAAAACTGCTGTTTAGTTTAATACATACGATTTGCCAGAAAAATTAATGAAAGATGAATTATTGAAATATCTACAATAGAAAGTTTTTCAGATATATTTTGTTGATGTGCAAAGTAACCGATCTCATGTTTTTTTAGAATTGTGGTGAAAGTGTTACTTCTGTAAATGGTGGGGTTGTTGGCACAGCTGGCTATGATGAACTTCTTATTACTACCTACACTGGTAAGAAATAGTGTAAATATCTGCATAAAAAGTGACTACAAATATTTTTTTAACTAACTTATTATGTGTGTGCTTTTGTATGTTTAGAATGCTTTGTGTATAATTAATTGTTTGTAATTATAACTAATTCCCAAGATCGAAAACTTTGCGAGTTACTAATTTAATATTAGCATGCATCCCAAGCAAAACTGAAAACAATCAAACTCGGTTGTTTTATAAAAATTGTTTGGGTGTTGAAGATTTTATTTTTAAATTCAAATACAATGTTTTCCCTAGTGCTTGAATTTTTAATACCAATTTTAATTCTACCCAATTTAATTCTATTTTAATTTTTAGCAGTAGAACTAAAAAAAATCTGTAAAATATAAATAACACTGTAGTCAACCATTACCAAATTAACAATAGAACAGAGCAGTACATATAGTATCAGAGTTATATCAGTTACAACTATTTACATTTAAGTTTTTTTGATCTTAATAGAACCGAGTCAATTTTTTTTAATTGGATGCACTTTTGTATTATAACTTCGATGCACTTAAATGTACAAAACATAATTTTTTTTTTTAAAGTTAATTACAATTAGTTTTTAGCAAGTTGTCTATAAAACTCTTTGTTACTTCAATATTTTTATAATTGACCTCAGACATTGTGGTTGATTTCTTGTTGCTATCATTCAAAAAGAACTCTGGTAATTTTATTTATTCAAAGTTGCTTTTGTGATATATTTATTTAGAGTAGAACCTTATTATAACGGACCATATTAATACGAACGTCACTTATAATGGACAGTTTAAAATATAAATTTTAGATTCTAGAGGTTGAAGAGCCATCCAACGCCATGGTTGAAGACCATTTAAGTTTTATTATTTAATATCATGAACAAATAAACACGTGCAACACCTTTGTCAGTTATTAACTGAAGAAATACTAATCAGAAAACAGACTCAACAGAAAATTATTTTTAAATCAATGAATGTAAGAAATTAACTTGAACCAAGACCTTCATGGTCTAAAAATTAATACAGTGTACACCTATTTTCCAATTCATCCTATGATGTTAAAAGCTGTTTTTTATTAAATATATAATAAACACTATTTATAGCTAACTACTGTACTTTCAGTGATGTACACCTTGTTGAGATTACACATCTATAAGAATTACTTGTTGTAAACTGGACTTAAACAACTATCAGTTTATTATAATGAGGTTCTGCTGTACTTAATATCTCAAGATCTGAGTTAAAGTAAAAATTTTGAATCTGTTTGTGTACTTATGCTATTAGTTTTTATGTTCGATTTCCTATGCAGGTTGGGTATTCGGCCTCACTTCTGAGCCAGCTGATAAACGCCTTGATCCTAACTATCTTCTCATATCTGAAGATGCTGCTCAGAAAATTTATAAATTGAGGTACTGCAATGTTCTTTTGATAATGTTGCATTTTGAAAATTATTTGAGGATTACAGTTTAATCCACGGACGAATCAATTCTTCAATTTTCCAAGTAATGCACATAGTTTTTAAATTATAAAGTACTATTTAAATTTTTTTTATCTATATGCATGGTTTTGTATAACTGCATAACCAATGCATGTTTGAGGATATTTTATTTCAATGCATTCTATGAGAGATCTTAAAGATCCTTAGATAGAGCAAAAATAATTTAGAACCTCGTCAAGATAAAACAATATTATGATTTAGAATTTCACTTTGACATTAGAAGTTTAATACAAATTGTAATCTAAATTTTTTTATCACCGGTTTAATTTTGGTTATTAAAATTAACATTGTTGAATAGATTACATCTCTCATTTAATAGTATCTTAAATTGTTATTTGGCTTTTTCCTTAAAATTATTTAATTTATTGAAGACTTTCTAAACAATTAAAAACAGCCTGCACTCTTCGTAGCATGTAATACTGTTTGTGTCTATAGTAATTTTTGTGTTTGTAAATGTTAATGAAGTATTGTATCTGTGTTATAACTGAAGAAATTCTTATATTTTTTATTTCTGAGCATGTTTATATTTTTTATCCAGCACTTACTCTCTTTGTTTTAAATTTTTATGCATTCAATTTCTTGTTTAATTCTCAGTTAAATATGAAGTTGAATATTATTTTAATTTTCCATTAAAATTTGCATAATCTCTTTTAGTTAGAAAATCTTTTTGTTTGTCTCATTGTTAAGTAAAATTTAAATATGAAATTTATTGCATACCCACTTGAAATTTATAATCTAAACTTGGATTAAAACATACCAATTTTTGTTCAAATTTTATTGATTTTTTAAATATTTTTAAGTTTTTTAAACAATAGTGAAACTGATAGATGAAGTATTTGACCTTTTGAAATGTATTATTGTAACACTTTATAATTTGAATGCAAGAAATTACTATCTAGCTTATAAGTGTTTTATAACATATAAAACATGTTGTAAACTTTGGACTTTTTATCTTTTCTAAAAAAAACCAGTAAAGCACTATGATTGAATTTCTGCATTGCACTGCTTAAACTTATAAAATGTTAACCTGTAGAGTTATTAAGGATAATCTGCATTATTTTTTTATATCTTTATAAAATTGTTACTTTTTCTGGAGAAAAACTTACATTAAAAATTCATGACAGTATTTTAAATACTTGAGAAAAATATAATTACTAATGATAAATTTCTGTTTCATATATCGATTCCTTATTATACTTGTGAAGTAACTCCTCTGTGCCCTTAGATATCAATACCATAAAGTCACACTGTTGTTAAGAATAAAATTTTACAGGTTCTGTATTTGGAATTTCAAAGAGGGAGTGTTCTTCTAACTACAACCACATTGTTGATATTGCAGTACTTAAGAGACTTATGCACCTAAAGTATGCTGCTTTTGCACTTCTGTTATAGCACATTTTGTGACGCTATTATTTTATATGTGCTTTTTTTTAATGTATTATAATGCATGTTTATCCACTATACTGTACCATTCTTACACTATATTTCTTACTTATCTTCCACATCATAGATTATGTAATCATCAGTATTTATATAATGTACACTTTTCCACTATAAATTTATTTAAATTTTATAACTTTTTATCGATTTTTTTTAGTTATTAAAACAACCGACATGATTGATTGCAAAAATTTACATAACCAAAGAATTTGATTATAAACTAAATTTTAGCTTTAATGTTACAGAATGCATTTAATGTTTTAAAATCTATAAATCCATGTAAAATTTCCAAAGTTTGCTGGATTTCAACTACATTATATTCGGGGACAACGTAAGTTGAACCTAAAGCAATTGAATATGTATACATATCATAGCTTCTGCTACAGGTTCAATTTGGGTTGTCCCCGAATATAGTTAAGTTTTTTTCTATGTGATATATTCTAAATGTATGTTTATTTCAAATGCTTAAAACTGTTAAAAAATGAACTGGTATATTTGTTTTGATTTTATTTATATACTTACGGATCAAGTAAGATTATTTTTTGTTTGTATTTTTACACAGAGAAGAAGTCGAGGAATTGCAGCTTCAAGTTCAAAAGGAACGAGAAAATTACCAATTAGCCGCACAGTCGGACATCGGAGGAGTTTCTGCTGTTCCGTACTTTAGTGTGAATGATTTGTTCCAATTGAACCATGAAGATGCGTCTTATCTTTTGACACTGGAAGTGCAGACTGCCATTGACAATGTCCTGATACAAGTGAGTCAGTTTTTATTAATTAAATATATCTACCTTTGCATTTTGTAACTTTTTTTTTATAGGATCAATTTCTGTTTTATAGAGTGATGTTCCTGTAGACCTTTTGGACAGTGAGCGGAATTCTGCTGTTGTCAGTTATAGCTCGTGTGATCCTGAAGTGAGAACTTAATATTTTTAGATGGGTTTTGTAAACATAAAGATGAGGCAGCAGCACATATATACTTTTATTTGTGAACCAATCTCTCTCTCACATTTGAATGTTGAGTTTAACTTTCTCTTTGAAACATATATTAGGTAGAGAGTATATATATAAATGATATAAATATCTACATTGTATCCTAATATATGATTTTACTTTTTAAATACATCCTATTCATTACATAAAAATAAGGGGGGATGGGACGGAAATGAGATCAGAAACTGATTTTAAAACTGTCAATTTCTTTTTCTGTATTTCAAACTCCAAAATTGTAACTTTTGATGGTTAAATTAACAATTAATAATTAAAGTTTAAATTAATCATTTAAATATAAATTGTCCATTATTTCGTTTGAATGAATTTAAAAATAACGAAATACTGTTGAATTTTTTTTTGGAATAAATATTTTATATAAATACAAATAATGTCGACCAACTACAGGCTCTATGCTCAACAATGTTGGTCCTGTCAATCTTTCATCCTCACGATTCAAAATCAATGCCGATCCAATTGCTTTTTAAAACTACCCACTCCTGAAGAATTAACAACATACTCAGACAAACTATTCCATTTGTCTATTACCCTATTAAAAAAATAATGCTTTCTAATGATTAAGCTGTTTTTTGTGTAATTGAAACCATGGCCCTAGTCACATTTGCAATATTAAATTCCAATATGATTAATTATATACTTGAATTAAAAATAATACAATTTGGAGTTGGAAACAAACCAGGAAAAGGCTTTTTTATTAAAATAAAAAAGCATATTTACTTGTGAATTCCAATAATAATGCAAATAATAATAATAAATTTCTTGAACAAGTTATAAATATTTTCTTTAAATTTGAATTGATTGAGTTTTTTTACTCCTTGGGCTATGCTATTTTGTTTGATATTATAAATAAAAGTAATAGACATTGTGAATATTTAATTAAATTTTCATAAATGTAAAGTAATAAGACCTACTATTAATTCATTATCAGAAAAGTTAAGAACAAGGCTCTTGTGCTTTTCTATTTATGCAAACTTTTATTTAGAGTGATGGCAATTTCCTATTGGCAACCTACCGATGTCAGGCAAACACCACACGTTTAGAAGTTAAGATTCGGTCAATTGAAGGACAGTATGGCACACTCCAGGCGTATATCACACCAAGGCTTCAGCCAAAGTGTTGTCAAATCAGACAGTATCAAATAAGGCCCTTGTCTCTTCATTGTAGAACTCATACTTTCGATGAAAATAAGTAAGTCTGACAAACAGTACTTTTATTTCAAATAACATTAACTTTTAATTGCACATTAGCTGTTTATGGGAAAATTGTAATAAAATTGTTTTACTTTTTAATATAATATATATATTTTATTTTTAAATTTTACAACATAAGTATAATAATATTTATTTTGTTTGTGCATTGGTAAATTAGTTTATTATTTTTTTCACTTTTTATTAATAGTTTTTTTTTTAAATTCATTATTACTAAATAATTTAAATCATGAAATTAAAGGTTTTTAGTGAATAAACATTTTAAAATTCGATATCTTTTCAAAAGGTTTATTAATTTGTAAAATTTTATTAACTATGTTGCTAAATATGACAATTTTATTTTATGTTACTTTTAAAGTTTTATTCTGTAAAACATTTAATTCATAAATTTTCATGAACTTAAAAAAATTAAAATACTTAAATATACTTAAAATAATTTTCATGAGTATGATTTTTAATATGTTAAATATTTATTGGGATGCCACTCTGTTATATGCAGTATGGTCACAATTTTTCCGAAATGACACAAAACCTCAATTAATTTGTTTACATCTCAAATTCTATTATTTTATTCCCTGAAAAATACATGTTTGATTAATAAAAAGTGATAATCATAAACACTTATATAATTAAAAAAATATATTTTAATGCATATTTTTCAAACAGGCCTTTGAATACTTTAACATTGAGAGGAGCATTCACCCTCGCTGAAATTCACTCATGGATTGTTTTCTGCATGCCTGAAGTTCCTGATCGCATGCCGCCTGGAGAATGTGCTACATTTTATTTCAAATCCACGTTTTTGGATACCGTTTTGAATTGCTATTACAAGTGAGTAGTTATGTTTGAGGGTTTTTATGATGTATTAAAAGTCACAAATGAAATGAAGTTATATAAAGTACTAATTTTTATTAAAAAACTACTAAAGTAACAGTCCTAAAGTTAGATATCCATAAACAATCGTTAAATTTGTGAAATTATCTGTGTTAACTTTTGGCGTTATAGTAGTAAGATTTTTTTTTAAGGTTGTCTATTTTTTTCAATTTTCTATTATGTCCAATAGTTTTTGAAAAGCACCTTCCACAAGCTTTGCAAATATTTGTGTTCTTCATGAAGTTGGCCTCAAAATTACTTATTAATTGTTTGTAGCAAGCAGATTTTCTACACATTTTATATAGAAAAAATAAAACACAATATGAAACCAGAAGATAATATAATATATAAAAAAATTTAGCATAAGTTTAGTCTCTTCACAGAAATGAATCCTTCATTTGTGTAAGAGTGGCACTTGATATTCTTATTTAAAAAAAGCAGTAAAGATTTCTCCAGTTTGTTTCAGTATCTTTTATAATTGAAGAATATGTTTTTGGGTATTTTGATTGTTTTATTTATATTTCTTAGTAATTAGCGAGTTAAATTGCTATCTTGTATACACTAGGAAAACTGCATGTAACAGCTAGTGTGCTACAGAGGAAATTAAAATAATACTTTTTTTCCCTTATGGTCATAAACCTGATATCACATCCTAAAATTTCCAGTTTTTCAGCAATGCCCCCTGTTTTTAAATTCCTGCAAAAATTCTGTTTTACAATATTTTTACATTAAAAAATTTGAAGTACAACTAACATGCTATCCCTTTACAATTAATAAAACATTAGAAAATTATATTAAAAAATATGTTCAGGAAAAATTATTTAAATTTCCAAAGACTGAAAAAAAAACACTTTACAATTGCAAAAATTTCTTGAACATCAGTGGGCTAAAGAACAAATAGTCTTGTGAATAATAAGAGTATTATAGTGTATATTCCCAAATGAAAATTGTTATGAAAACAAGCTACTTTATTCATAAATGTGTTGTTGCATAAACTTCTGTTATTCTACATTTTAAAACTAGCATGGAGTAGAAAAGTTACTTAAAAAATATTTAAATAATATACACAGCATAATATTTGATGGTTTCTATCCTTTCATTTTCAGAAAGGGAGAATCTGTTTTTAAATCTGATAATGTTTCAACTATTTCTATACTGAAAGACGTATTGACTAGAGAAGCTACTAAGAAGAAAATTTCACTTGATATTTCTTTTGGTGAGTAATCTGAACATATTAAAAATATTTTTATCCATATTAGAAAAGCACTTAGAATTTATTTTTTGAAATTGATGTTTACATTTTACCAACTGAAATTCTAAAAAGAAAAAATATTGTTAATTTTTTTATAATCTCTAGGCACTTGCATATTGTTCTACATTAGAATATTGTTTATATAGCTTTCATTATATGCATGTTAAAGGAAATGGTAACCTCTAAAGAATTATGTAATTAATCCCAGGCGCTCTCTTCATCTCAGGCATACATACATCAGTGCCTATTATTTGTCCAGGATTTTAACAAATGTGAGAGACACTAGAAAGGTGATGGCTTTAAGATAATATAATAACGTATGGGATGAAGTAATTTTTTGTGTCCAATAATTGAGAAAAGTAGTTGGTAAAAAGATATTCTGTATCCAGTGTACAATTTGCAGACATATCTGTATACAATTTCAAATAGTTTATAGACTTTTGATTATATTCACGTACAATTTGTTAGCCTTAATAACTTATTCAATTGTATTCCATCACCTTCTCTGATAAGTATTATATTTTTTAGATATTAATGTTGAGAGTGTTCCTCACATGCTAAGATTCATTCATCCTAAGCTGGAGTATCAACTTCTTCTAGCAAAAAAGGTTCAAGTGATCGATGCTTTGAAGGTTGGTATACACATAAATTTCAAAACAGGCTACAAGTCAAATCCATGGCTAAGTTATTGTGTATCTTTGTTTTTATATCCTTTAAAAAAAGTTACAAAACTTTGATTTAGTTTTATTTTATTTAAGTCATTCATTCTTTTTCAAATTTAGCATTTGTTTTGCATTTACTTTTACTTTATCATCTGATATTTTACATTCTTTCACAAAGTTTTTATTACACATTTATGCTTATTTTTAAATGGGAACATGTTCTGCTAGAGCTTCAATAGCCATAGCAAAGCAAAGGTCACAAGCAATCACTGCTTGGTGACCAAATATAAGTAATTACCTCCTGTTGTCCTAAGTGACTCACTTGAATTTCGTCGCCCAGAAGCGCCCATGTGGCTGTTGCATATCAGGCAGGAAAATGTTGCCTTTTAAAAATAAGCTCATCATTTAAGAAGTAATTTAGCTTTGTTTAACATTTTGGTCTTTGCATTTTGAAAATCATAATTTCAAGATGAAATCAAAAAATATTTTGTGATTCTGTTATAGATATTTATTTTTTAGTTGCATCATAATTTTAAATAAATATAAATAAACAAATGTGGTTTGTTGAGTTTATTTGAAAAAAATTGAGTGAATCTTCATTGTTATAGGACTTGAAAGTACATGAAAGTGATTTAGGTTTTTTGGCCCCTGAATATCAAGATATTCTGGATTCTGCTGACCAATTACAACTTGAATATAAGCGACAGCCATGTCATCTTGAAAGACTTTTTGGTAGATATGATTTTAAATTAAATATTTAACTGTCTTAAGATATGTTTTCCTTTTCTTTATGTTATGAATAATTTTCTGTAAGTTTATGTCTGCATTATTAGGAATTGTTCTATTAGTTTAGTACATAACACAGTACATTTAAACATCTGTTTAAAATCAAAAGTAAAAATAGTTAAAAATAAATTTATTTAAAAAATTCCAAATTTGTGACAAAATTGGTTTATTTTTGGTAATGATCTAAAATATATTGATTTTTTTTGCCATTTTATTGTAGTCAGACATATTTTTTAAAATAGCATTTGTTTACTGTATCAGATTAAAAAATATATAATTTTTCATTTAAACGTATCAGGTGTTATGGTTTCCAATTCATTTTTTTTTTAAATAACTGATCTCATAAAAATTTTAATATTGAAAAAGGTATACATATATTTTTTTAGAAGCAATAACTTTAAGATTCTGGCTGGAGATTCTTTCTAATGGAAATTTTTTCCAATATTTGGAAAATTTACTTAAAAACTGCGCTAATTTTGATAATACATAATAAACTGTGGTCTAAAATTTACTGTTATAAATTTACTAAAGTTTGTAAAATATTTAACAATGATATTTCCAGTAAATTTTCTATACAATTTGGCTATCTTTGTCGATGACTAGCAGAGGTACTGTATGTCGAAATTGTAAATATCTGGGCCTTCAAAAACATATGTTGTCGAGGGATTTCAATATGGAGTTATATCTACTACACATCTTTAATTTCCACTAACACTTCATTGATACGGAAATAGATTTTATTTATATTCTGAGGTGAAAAGCTCTTTGTAGAGTATATGAAACAAATAGATCAGGGGAAGCCAAGGATAGTGAAGACTATATATAGAAGGTGCGCCCGTTTTTCGCTTTTTGAAAGTGGGCAAGGAACGGCAACTAAATGACGTCATTTTAGCACCGCCTTACTATTGACGTCATGTTAGCTCCGCCTTACTATCGGTTTTTGATCATTCTCATTGGCTGTGTGTTTCAATGTAAGATTGCGTATTTCAGTAATTTTTTTTTTCGATAGCCATTTTGGCCATAACGGTAATCTCATTTTTGATTTAAAAATTAAACTTAATTGTTGGCTTTGAAACCACTTTTTTATTATTCAGAATTAGGTTTTTAGCACTCGGCTAAATTTTTGCTTCATTCGGAGCATTTTTAGTGAGCTTTTTCAGTGATTTTGTTTCCTTTTGGTGCTTTGTTTACATCCGGTGTTGCGTTAACAGCCACCTTTAAACCACTGTTTTTGAGGTTTTTTCTTTATAAATATTAATAATAATTGACCGGAACCTAGGTTTATATTGTTACATATAAATTTTTAATGCTTTTAGCACTCTTTTAGTGCTTATTCCGCAAATTTGTTACTAGGTTCATTTAACATTGGGAGCATTACGATTAGTGCTCCCATAGGATTAACATAGGGAAATTTTGGAATGTGAATTTTATTTAAATTTAATTTCTCGGAGACCACACCTGGTTTTTATTGTTTATTAACTTGTTCTCAGTCACACCCTACCTTTTTGCTTCATTTGAAGCACTTTTACCTGTTTTATAAGAGTTTTCGTAAAGTTTTGGTTCTTTGTTGATATTTTGCGGAAGTCTTGTAACTCTCAGTTAACTACTTTTAATGGATCTAGTTCAGCCTTGCCATTGGTTCAAACGAGAGCATTAGACACGCCCACAGTAGGCGAAGGAAGGCGTCACTATGACGTCATATAGTTGCTCTCTCCGCCTACCGTCAGGCAGCTCGAGTACGAGCACACCTTATATATATATATATATATATGGTCTTCACTATCCTTGAGGGGAAGCCACATTTCCACTCAGACAATGACTTTTTTTTTTTTTGTGTGTTTTAATGTATTTCAGGGTTCCCACGGTCCTTGAAAAGTTCTTGAATTTAATTTGGCGAACACGGGGCCCCGGAAAAGTACTTGAAAATTGCGAAAAATGCGCGAGGTCCTTGAAAAGTACTTGAATTTTTTTTTTCCAGTAGCAAACACCCGTGAAAAACGAAACTAAAAAAAATTCTGTTTTGGGCGATTGCGCTTCTCTTTCGCGCAGAATACTCAGTTGTCTCCTCCCTTTGACTGACGTCATGTTAAAAGTTTTCTTATTTCCGGCATTCGGCCAAAACACTAACAAAAGGACAATTTCATAATTCAATTCACCGATTTACCCTCGATATTCGCCCACGTGCTTTTTCGAAAAATTCTTATATGCCTATTAATTTTGTGTCGATTTATTTTAAGTGGCACTAAAAATGCCTGGAAAATGTGTGTTTAATAAACTTTTGTTAAACAACGACGAATATAAATTCTGGATCGAACCAATAACAGACGATAGACACAAAGCAAGATGCAAAGTCTGCACCAAACATTTATTTATTACATTTTCTTTTATTTTGCTATAAATCGGTATTTTAGACCGATGGTTTTTCCGACTTTAAAGACAAAAAAGTTGTTTTGCATTATATTTAAAGCCATTTTTTCTGGTTTTGAAAAGCGATTTTGAGTTTTAATTTATTAAAAAAAAATGTAAAACTATTTTAAGATTCAATTAGTTATGCCAATTTTGTCAAAAATCGGGACTTTAGAAATTTTTCAATTTATAAATTAGAATATTTAAATAGTGCTGAGGATATTGTGTGAATTCTAGTATTTTAAAATGCTTTGTACTGCAAAATATTTGTTTTTTGTCATGATTTTTTTTTCATTTAAAATAAAAGTTTGTACTCTATAGCATTAGAATTTCACTCTATGCTATTTTTTAATAAGTAAAACGTGATTTATTAGTAACGTGACTTCAATATACTGTCTAAAAGCCAATAAGTTAGTGTTCCTGTTATTCGTTTTTCAAAGGGCGGCGCGCCCTGCCCCCCCCCTTTTTTTTAGCAAGTGCCGATGCGCCCTGCCCTTTTTAGAAGTGAAAAATGTGTCCTTCCTGTTTTCAGTATCTTCTTTGCGCTCCGTAGTTTAAAAAAATATTTTCCCGCATAAACGTAGGTCTGTAAGATTATCTTGGTACCCCTATCGGCCGGAATTCACAATGCATCAATCCAAAAATTGCCTGCTTTGAAAGAAGGTATGTTTCAATAAAGGAAAGTGAATGACTCCTGTCAAAACATTAACGCCCCTAATTGTGATCCTCTTCGCTTCTCAAATTGCCGGTGGAATTTTCCTCCCCTTTTTTGAAAGAACCCATCCCTAGAATCAATCTTCGCCTCAGCAAAATAGTGAACTTTTTATTTTTTATCCCTTTTGTTCGAATATTTGCGATCTTCCTCAAACGGGGATATCGCACGAAAATTGAGATGGTTTTAACTAAATTTCGTTTGCATCTGACGTATGCAATTTCCGAATGGCACTCTTTTAAGAATTTTTTCATTCATGAAAACCTTAAAATTGTAGAAATTCACTAAACGCGATCTGCTGCGATCTCTTTTGAACGACTTGCAATCCTTTTGCATCTGATAAATAAATGTTTATACTTCACTACATTCTATTTTATCATGATTTGATGTGCATTACTAAACAAAATTGCATTAAATGAGTTATAAAAATTGAATTTTGGAAGAAGCTTGTTTCTTTTTGTTTGTGTTGTATTAATCTTCTAATTTGTTTTACTGCTTATATATTTTGTTAATTTTTATTTTCATTATTTGAAACTATTCCCCCTCTTCCCTTTATGAAATTTGAGATTGTAAAAACTTTTTTACAGGGAACTCTAGAAAATTTGAGGACTTCAAAGTTTTCTGTTTGGAAAAAATTAAGATTTTTTTTTGGTTTTTAGCCTGTACTATGTCTGTAATTGTAATATTTACCTACTTGGGGTTAAACTGTTTCTTGATAAAATTATTTTTGGATTTTTTTTGGTTTATATGTGAGTATAGTGTAATGATGATGATGCGAGAACTTATATTATATTGATAATTAAGAATTTTTTCTTTATATAAATGGCCACCGAAGTTCATTAAATTGAAAAAAAAGGACTAACTTTTTGAAGGTAGTGACTCTTTGCAAGGACTTAATTTATTATAGAAAAAGAATATTATTGTGCAATTTGAATTTTAAATTTGTTCTAACTGAAGCAAAAGTACATTTCAATTTTATTTTTAAAAAAGCACAACTTTTAGAGATTTTTCATATAATGATTTTATGGTGCATTTTTTAAATTTTTTTCTTGTGAAATTATAAACATTTCTAAAAAAAACTCTGAATTATACAAACTTTAAAAAAAGGCTTTTAGAAAAGAGAAAATTCAGGCCTTTCTGAAGGAAATCCAATGAAAGGTAAGGAAAGTACCCTTTCAATCAAGAGAATATAAATTTTAACAATGAAATAAAATTTTAATTTGTATTCTTTTCCATAGAAAATATTGTTAATAAAAGGAGTTTTTGTTTTAAATGCTGAAATCATTTAATAAATGGTACTTTATTATGGAAAAATTTATTATTAAAAATTCTGGAACTTAATCAGATAAATTATAAGATTAATAGTATGGTTGATGAGCTAAAGAAAATAAAATAAAGTTTGTTAAAGCAATCATAATAAAGTCGATCATTTGCTAGAAGACTGACATAACTGTTTTTCAATAAAATATTTTTAAGTTCTCTTTGTGCAGTCATTTTTTTTTTGTGTAAAAAAAATAAGCATTTCTTATTTTCATTAAATTTTATAATTTCAAATCTTCTATTGATATTTGTAATTAGCATGTAAACTTGTATATTTTTTATAAACTAATACTCATTGAAAATCTATTAAGAGCTAAGGTGAAGGATGATATTTTCCTGACTATTCGCCTTTATTAAAATTTTAAAGTTAGACATAGGTAAATTTATAAAATTCATACTAAATGTTTTAATGACCTATTTTAGAGATTTTGTAATGCACATACAGTAATGATAAATTTGTTATTAAACTTAATATTCTTGAATATTTATGTTTTAAAATATTTCATGTATTTCGAAAAACTTTTATCTTGCGCTGATATTAATGCAACATCAGGTCCTTGAAAAAAAAATATGGGTCCTTGAAAAGTACTTGAATTTTTTTTAAGTGAAAGAGTGGGAACTATGTATTTTTAAATTGACTTTTCATTGGACATTAAAAAGTACCTGTATGTTAATGACAAACACATTATTCTTCATTTATGTATCAGAATTAACTTTACAAAATTGGTTTTCATCACTAAAAGTATTTTTTAAATTGATATTCTTAATTAAAATGGTTTGCAATACATTTAACTGTTGTATTAGAAATGAAAGAAATTGTATTAATTTTATCGATTTTTATTTTAGGAATGATTACAGATCTGTACATCGATGTTTACAAATTCAAGGGCATGAATGTGAAATCCAAAGTACCAGCATTACTTCAAATTCTCAATAGCTATGACTTAGAAACTTTGATTTCCTTCTTCCAGGAAAAGAGATAGAATTAATTATTAATAAATATGCGATGGAATTAAATAAAAATACATTAGTTTTGCACAGTGAAATATTTTTTATTTAATTATTAATATTGTTATAGAAGATTATTATATTCTTATAATATATTTATGAACAATGTATATGATGTTCTTATAGTTAAACTTTTTTTTATGGAAAATCGTTAAGAAGTAGTAACTTCAGTAGTTTTATGTATTTGAATAAATGTTCTTGGTTGCAATTACCTTATAGTATAATTGCATTTTTAAACAAAGTTCTTTGGTTAAAAATGACATTGTGTAATTAGTTGTCTTTTGATATGTAATTCCTTTACGATTTTTAATTTCTTAAATCATATATTGTTTTCAGATAATTGTTCACTTGTTAAATGAATTAATATTATATTATTTTTGAAAATTTAATTTTTAGTTGTTGAAAGGTACCATTGTAAAAAGTATTCCCTGCTATTGTACAGTAAGTTGTAATGGGTTTGTGTTATCTTCATTTAAGATTCTTGTATTATTCATGTAAAATAAAAACATTGTAAAGTTTTTTTATGTACATTTATTATTGCTATTAATTTGGTAGATATCTTAATTTAAATGAAAGTTTGGAAAATGTATTATTGAAGGGACTCTTGCTGGCAATTGATTTTAAATCTTTAAAATAGCTTCTTGTTGTGTATACTGTTAATGCTTTTTGGTCATAGAGATAATTTAAAAAAAAATAAGTTCTCAATAAAATATTTATTGGATTAGAAATATTGTACCACTAATGTTAAAAAAAATGCATTTAAAAATAATTAGTTTCCAAGCAGTTTTTAAACGAGTCGTTGGTGTGCTGCCATTTATGAGTAGAATCGTTAAACCTTTCATATTTTTCGCTATTATTCGGGGGGGATCCTGTTCACTCGGTAATTATCGCACAGGCATGCTAATATAATTGTATTGTGATATTGGTAATATGTGGAATTGTCAAATAAATACTGTAATATTTATAATTGAGGAATTGTCGAATAACAGTACATAGATACTCAATATATTTCAATATTCAAAAATTAGAAAAGGTTATTCTTAGGTTAATTTTTTTTATATAATGGAAAGTACAAATTTTTAAAGTTAATTGACATTCTGCAAATCTATTATCGTTTTTAGTATTAGCCTGTCAGTTAGGTTTTAATGTCATTAGTAAAGAAAACAATTTGTAAGCAGGTTTCCCAAGTAAACTATCACATGGATAATTTCTTACGCTTTAATAAAATATTTGATAGAAAATTGAGGCATTTCTTCAGATCTGAAGTACTTAAAATCGGTAGTGTTTATTTGTTATATCGATCAAATATGTCAAAATAGTGAGAATTGTATACATTCGTTTTTTTATAGATTATCGCGACGAGAGAAAAAAAATGGTATGATTGACAGATGTGTACTCCTTTACCTATTGTCTTCAAATAAAACTACTGCTGCTGTAAGTTTCTAATCAAACCTTTGTTAGGGACTCTTCGTTATCACTTCTTTATTACTTCATAAATTCGATATTTTGTGATAAATGTTATTTTATTTTTGTTTTAGAATTTTAATCGCAATTGATAAAGTTTTAATCGATTGACGGAAGCTTTTGTCTTTTTCTGAATGGATTTATGTAATTTTTTTTAAAGACTCATTAATATAAAAAACATCCATTCAAAAATGTAGTTACACTTATTTTTAGCCGATTGCACAGCGCGTCAACCAAAACTTTAAAATAAACCGCTAAAAACTTTAAATTAAAACCCACAAATCCGCACGCCCAAGGTGAGAGGTTATCAATTCGACTGTTTTTATTTTATGCATATTCGTGCAAGATTTCAGTTCTAATTCATATATATGAAATTTTTTTTTATTGGATAGGGGTTTCACTTGGATGTTTTACTTGGGTGCCATTTGAAAAAAAAATACGGTTATCCGGCATTTACTGTCCGGAATTCTCAATTTACCAGATCGTTCGAAAATTTTTTTTTGTCCGATTTCGAAAATTCTTTTTTGTTGTATAGAAAAAAATCCACTTAGGCAAATTCTGCAGAAAATTCTGCGTTTTCGACAACTTCATATTTTAATTCACGATTCTAAGTTAAAAAATAATACAAAACAGACGTCCTGCTACATGACACAGTGATTGGTTGGAAGCTATGCACACAAGTGGTTTCGGAATGTCCTTCTGGTAGGGCTTTGACGAAATTCTTTGGTTAATTGAATGCATTTTAGCAAAATATTAAAAAGAAAAACCAACGATAGTATGATGCGTGAAAACTTCTATATAAAAACTAGAAAGTCGATTTATATATCAATATTCATGGGTTTTGTATAAAAAAAAACCTTTTTAATGCATTTTAATGAAAAAATTAGAAAAATATCTAATTTATTTAGCTAATTTTTTAAAGCTTTACAAAGTGTGAAAAATAGTTTTCGAATTATTAATCCTAAAAAAGAGGAAATTTGTAAAAAAGTATCGATCTGCGGCAAAAGTGCAATTATTTTACAAAAATGTGAATTTCGAAGCTTATTAATGACAAGAGTTAACTGCAAACACTACTTATATCTTAATGTAAGGAAGTTACATACCCGTTTTTTTTTCAAATAGACAATCAACAAAAACACACACATTTCCATAAAAAAAATGGACGCATTTGCTCGATTCATTAAAGAAAAAAAAGGAATGTTTTAAATTAAACAAAAAATACTCTGAGGAACAATTAAAAAATAACGTACATACATGATTGGTTCTTGAATCAAAACAAACCATGGTTAATGTAAGCAGGTGTTTAATTTTGAAGGAAATAAATAATACAATAGTTGATTTTTCAAAATAGCGGATGGCGGATTACAGTTTACTTTTAGGAAGAAAAACAAGCAAATAACAATGAAATGTATTGAGTTTTTAAGATTTAGAGGTTGTTATTTCTTCTATATTATTCAAGTTACAAATTTGACTTAACAATTTGTTCTAATAGTGCCTCTTTATACGAAAAATTCTATAATTCCCATTGATGGTTATCCAATCTTAAACCGTCTATGAATCGTAGTAGGTTACTTTAGAAAAATAATTATTAAAAATATCTATAAGCCTAGGAATTAAATAAAACTACGTATGCGATTGCGTTTCCAATAAGTAAGTGAACCTTTTTGTGAAACATTTTCAATTCTACAATTTTGTTCTTGATAGAAATTGAACTTTGAACGCCAAAAATCGAGATTTAAGACCCAAGCCTAACCTCAGCCTAATAACTATTAGTTAATTAGCATGTTCAACTATTTTTAAAAGGTCTCACGGACCAACCCCAGTTCTGATTCGAGCCCCTTCGCTTTCCGTGTTCACGATGCATCTTTGGAAACAACAAATTGTTGATTACTACTGAAATATAAACTTTAGTGTTAGAAAAACAATCATAGGTGCTCCTCTATGTGACAGAACTTTTCTTCGTACTTGACATTTTACGATTGAGATAACTTCAAATAGAAGACAGTGCACAAAGTTATCGAATTGACATCTAGATAAGGTATTTGTGTGGAACTTTTCTTTGAAAAGAATCCTTTTATCATTTCATTTGATGAAATCGAGTTGTGAGTACGATTAAACGTTCGAAACTGATATTGTAGGCGTTGCATTTTACAACCGTATGGATGCCTATAAGTGACCGGTTAACAATGATAGGCTCTTTCCTTGTAACCCTTTTCACAGCTCCTTTAGGTAAGCTAATAGTTACAATTAAAAAAACAATAACATCGAATGCCAATTTCACTGATTTAAAATTGTATGTTTATAGTAATTTATTTATTATTTTCATTGTTTATATATATAAGGAGGATAAATTGTCCTTTAATTGTCCCTTTCATTTGAAACTTCTAATATAATCAAAATAACCGACTTTTGATGTGCTAATCGGCAATAGCCCAGTTGCGGCCGAAGTGAGCCGGGTTACCATATTTTTGGAGTGAAAAAAAGATGCCTTTTTATTACTTCCCCTAGTTCGATATTGAAAGGAAACTGCGAGCAAGGTGTAGCCATTGTTGGACACAATGAATGGTTTTGTCAGTTGTGTTAAACAATGGGCGTTAACCACCTGACGGATACAAACGCGTATATCCGTTCGTGTATCCCCAGTTATTCCAGCAATACACATAATATAAAAGCTCATAAAAAAACTCTCCTTTGAAATATTTTTCTAATTTAAAGCATTGGGACAACTTTTAAAATCCTTCTCTAATGAAATTTTTTTTTTTTTTTAAAGAAATATGCTGAAAATATAAATTAAACTTTCCTGCAGTGAAAACAAACCTAGATCCGGTATTTTGCTTATCCGTCAGAGGGTTAATAACGTCCGTGTAGTATTGGCATAAAAATAGGTTTCGTCTTGTCTACTGATAGCAAATAAGAAAAACTTGGCTCCGTCACCATATTCATAAACAGCTAGTACCCCCTTGGAACAGTCATTTTAGGCATCTAATTTTCGTTGAGTAATTGATTTTGAGACCGGGCAATAACACATTGCTTTTCAAAAACAGCTATTACCCCCTTCGAAACAGTCGCTTGGGGCTACTCATCCCCTTCTAGTAGTAGATTTTGGCACCGGGAAATGACACATAGTTTTTCAAAAACAGCTATTACCCCCTTCGAGCATTCGTTTGTGGTTACTCGACTGAAAAGTCGGTTTTGTCATCTTAACCCTATTTCGGGCAGTCGTTTTGCGAATCTTCCTTCATAATATTTATTTTCACTGGAACTAAACCTAAATTACCTCCGAATAAAATTCTGCAAATAATTAAAAAAATAAACTTGTTCAAACTCCATAAAACCTCCCTAAAAACGCCTTTCCGACTTTGTTGTACATGTCCTTTGTAAAAGGAAATACATTTAAAAGATCAATTCATTGTGTCCAAAAATGGCCGCATTTCGACCTTTCAATATAAATTTATTTCAATGAGAGTGGGACAGAAAGAAAAGCAGATGTTTTCTATCTCTCAGAAAAAAGGTTTGCCGTGGCCGCAACTGGAAGTTTCCGTATTAATCAATAAAACTCAGTAACAAAAATTCAAATTAGCTGTATGTCCCGCGGTTGCCTGTTTTGTTCATGATTTTATACGCATCGGCGCTAATAAAAGTATTTTATTAATTATATAATTTTCATAATCTTAATTAGCGATTTTGCAACTCAGACTAATAAATATGTACTCCTGTTTAAATATTATACATATAATTAACAAAGTGAAGCCACTGGAACATGCATATAACGCACGCATTCTAGGTGTTGATAATGTAGGTTCGGAAATTGCTGATGTCTAATTTTTACATTAAAAAAAATACATAACAGTCGAATTGATAACCTTTCGACTTGGCGCGCGATTTGGCGGTTTTAATTTAAAGTTTCTGGCCATTTTATTTTTGACTTCTGGTTGACGTGCTATTCAGTCGGTTAAAAATGAAACTTATTAATTACTAATTATTGCGACTAATTATTGTAATATCAATTGCATTATTTACATATGCCAAGTTACATGTATAAATATTTGGAACGAGGTTAAAATGGGATTGTAAGCTTGTTGAATATTTTAATGAATGAAATTATGTGTTTTCTTTAACATAAGATATTTCTTGAATATATAATTATATTGATTAGCTTTTATTTTTTACTATTACTAAAGATGATGAAACACGTTATTTTTAAATGTTTGTAGTTAAAAAAATAACTTTATTTTTTTTTTAAATCTAATTGTTTGTTAGTAATTGTTTTTTTCTAATTTACTATTATCCTATAGAGTATTAAGTTGAGTTAACTATTATCTAAAGTTTCTTATTTTTCTTTTGTCTAGTCAGTGTTGGTCATGTAGAATTTAATTGGGCAATTTTGAACAGAAATTGAAGCAATTGAATCACTATCGGTTCACTAAATACAAATGAGGAAGTTTCAATGTACTAATCAGGGTCATTGATATAATCTTTGCCAAGGCTGAATTAGATCCTGAAGGAAAGGGACTAGGATAAGTTTAGTCCACTGCCTGTGTAAATTAAAATGGAATAACTCATCTAACACATAATTAATAATGATGTTTTGCCAAGTTACCGGTTTTTAACATTTACCCATAATAATGGATATGAATAATGAGCCGACAGTCTTCTACAATGATTCCGATAAAAAAGGTATGAGTTTTATACTATGAAATTATATTCTTATTTAGTTTAAATTATTATTTTATGGAATAAATTACGATGTGGAACATAAAAATAAAATACTTTAGGAAGTATTAAAACTTTTTGAATATTACTAAGTGTGAAATAATTAGTTCCTCTCAAGCCAGCTGTTAAATATACATATCAATCTGTAATGTTGACCATTACCTTTATACATTGCATAAATATGTGCGATTAGTTTATAGGTGTATTTCCCGATAAGATCATCTGCGGCATGTGTCTGCGAAATATACATAAGATAAGGAATATGACATAATTTAATAAATAGTTTAGACGATCAGGGACCGACTTACAAGCTTAGGGGCCCAGGGCAAAAGAAAGTTAGGGGGCCCTCGGCGTTCCTCAAAATAAAATTGCTAAATTTATGTATAAGCACACATGGCAAAATAACATAATCAATCAGCTTTAATGGAAATGTAAATACTGCAAAAAAAAAAAAAATTAAAACCCTGATAATTCGAATTAACTTTAATGGTCTCTCAGTACTTCAGCAGTTTCTTCATACATTTTTGGTTCTGTTCTTCTATTTTAGCTTGATTTTAGTTGATCCAGATGCGTATGTTCTACCCATTTTATAGCTATCAAATCCCTAACGATTATAATATCAGAAAATTTAGAATAGGTTGAAAGTATCAGTAAACGACAAATCTACGTGCAATTCGTAAACCCAGTTTGTTTACGGTCCTGGCCATGAATTGAACTTAGCAAGTGATCATCCAAAGGGCATCATGAACGTGCAGGAATTGCAAACAATTGATTTTTTTAAAAAATATATTAATTTTGTTTGATTAAATTAAATTTAATTGATTTAAAAAAATAATTAGCTTTAAATTCATTCGAACTTTTTCACATTATGTTAGCTTTATAAATTTTTTTGGGGGGGGGCCTCCTCTAAATGGGGGCCCTGGGCAAGTGCCCCGAATGCCCTGCCGTAAATCCGTCTCTGTAGACGATGACTGTATTTTGAGAATCAATAAGATATTGAATATTGTATATTGCATATATATTGGATTCGATTATTATCTAGATCTTCTTTATTGGATCAAATGGGGGATTGCCTACATTGCCATACGCATTTACAATGCATGTCACAGCAAGAGATTCGATCTCTATGACGTCAAGGCAATCGGAGATCCTGTGAAACTGGGAATCGTTGTGCCGCAGTTTGAAAAAGATCTGGAGTCTCCGTTTCCGGAATCACATTTGCAAGAAGTAAGTCGATTTTCATGTTGTAGTAGACAATTATTGGAGTTTTATTGTTGTATGTGTTTAGCTTTGCAAAGTTTCGTCCCAGTTAGTCATATTGTAAAATTATTGTAATATTTTTTTAAATTTAAATATATATTAATAAGATCAACAACTCTTTCTTCTTATTCTTTCTCTTATTTCTCTGATTTTGAATCTTATTCATTTGTTTATTGCTTCGACAAGCACTTTGTTAGGTGCTTTATGGCTAGAAATTTCATTAATAAACGGAACAACTCAGAATGATGTAGAAAAAGCTTTATGACATTCCTATATAAGCTAAAACTATTCAACATAAGATGTGTACACTGTTAAAAATTTCAGTTCAACGATGCACTTATACATTGATGCAAAACAGAGATCAGCAGAAAATCACACCATATTAGGGTGGAATCTAGGTTGAACTAAAAACCATTTATCGGAAAAAAGTAAAGGGTTCACCGATAATTGGGTCAACCTCTTTAACAGCACCCGAAATTTTCGCTCCACAAACCGAGGAATCACCTCCAAGAAAGACAACGACAAACAAGGGCCTCCATTGGCCTGGATAAAGGCATTCAGCTATGAATCAGAGGAATCCTAGTTCGAGCCCAATCGGTGGACTTGACAAAAGGGAAAATATGAGTTTTGGTTCAACGTTTCACCACTAAATGGTATCCGTGGTAGCACCGTAAAATGGTGAAACTAAGCACCAAATGTTGGTTGCAGCTGAATGGGTACCAAATTTTGGTGCAAGGTCGTAATAACTTTTAACAATATAAATATATAAACCATTAATGCCATTGGTAAAATACGCTATTTAAGACTCGCAAAAGGAAATGTTCATTGTTTTTCTAATTAACAAAGGTTTCAGAGTTTCTGAACCAGTGAATATTGGCCATATGACGACAAACTGATATACTCATTTGAACAAATTACTGCCAAAATGAACCATGTGGCTTACCAGAAATGTGTTAAAACGCGCAAACAAAGAACCGGGTCTAGGCAGCAAACAGCTGATTGCACATCGATCAGACTAGATCTACTGAATGAGTATATTAATGAGACTTTTATATTTTAGCGTGGATATATTTTAAAGATAAACTTAAAAGTAATATGTTTATAATACGATTGGAGGTTTCCGTGAGGTACGAGGTAGTTGAAATTGAAACATGATAGTTGAAATAATTAAAAAAAAATTAGCAATGGTTTAACTTTTACATTGTTTATAGGCTGCAGATGAGGTGCTGTTCTATGGAGTGAACTCAAAATCCGAATGTCTTCTCGTGCGAGTGGCGAGGGGCAGCAACCAGGTGGCCGATGCCTGGATCTACCTGAAGTTGGCCAACGGCAAAACCTATAGGTTGGCGGAGAGTGCGGGACACCAGCAGCCCTTCGAGGGGAAGTGCACCAACTTCTCGTGCGGGAAGCTGCAGATGCACTACCTCTCTCCGATGAGGAGGTGGAGGATCTTCTACTGCGGGATGCTCACGTAAATTTAATTTTTATTATTAATAAACACAAAGTAATATTTTTGCCAAGCATCAATGAATATCGTAGTTTAGACAACTATAAAGAGCATTGTTTTGATTTTAGAGAAACATCTCCAAATAAAAGCGATGCAGAAGAAACAGTTTTTGTCAAGTTTGTTTTTCTGTAAGTATTAAATACTTGTTTATGTTAATAATAGCTGTTATACTTCATAAGAAAATTTACCAATAAAATCCTAATGGAAACAGCAAATGTAAAATCAGCTTGAATTCATAAAGGGTTGCTTTCTTATTCAAATAGTTATGCCACATTCTTAATTGAATTGGTGTTTGCTAAAAAGGCGTAAGTGAAAAATTTAAAGCTTTTGGAAAATTAAAAAAAAAAAAAATTCTATGTTTTTTACTTATTTACAAAGTATTTGAAAAATACCCCATGCTATTGATAGTAAAAATAGTATTTAATTAACAGTAAAAAATTTACATGATTTGGAAAACAATATTTCATGTAATTGAATTTAGAAGTTTGGAAAATATCGTCTTTTTAATAGAAATTTAAAACTTAATGAGGAAAATTCGGTCAAAAGAATCTCAAAAAAAAAAAAAAAAAAAAATGAATTTTTTTAGAATCTTTTGACCGAATTTCCCTTATTTAATTTTAGATTTTTGTTAAAAGGGTGATTTTTCGAAAAACTAATTTAATTCAACTACATGAAATATTGCTTTTCTAATCATGAAAATTTTTTAATGTTCATTAAATACTGTTTTTACTTTTTGGGACAGAGTTCGACGTAAAATATTTAAAATAAATTTCAATTTAGAAAAGGATCTTTCGCGGGAAATTTTATGGTATTTGAAAACTTATGGTATTTTTGCAAAAACATACCCATTTACGCTTAGTTCCATACATTTTCTGACTGAGAAAAGAATATTGTGTGACACATCGAAAGGTTGTATTGGGTATTATTTAAAAAAAAATGGCTTAGGTTCGAATGTGAAGGTTTAGAAAAATACGTAAAATCTCTTTCTAAACATTGTATTGGGCCCTATGAAATGTCTGGCTGTGCCAGGTTCGGTATTGCACCAGACCATCCCATGGCCAGTATACCCAAGAAGGTATTGAAATAAGATGCTTATTTTCTTTATTTCAGATGGAAAGCGGCGTCCGATGTCTATGACTTCACGCTGGATTCGAATCCTCATGGATTTGCTGATTCCCTGGCGAGAACACAGTGGAGAATGCCATTTGTCCCTCCCCTTGATAAGTGAGTACACTGTTAAAAAATTATTACGATTTTGCACTAAAATTTTGTACCTATTAAACTGCAACCAACATTTGGTGCTTAGTTTCACCATTTTACGGTGCTACCACGGATACCATTTAGTGGTGAAACGTTTCACCAAATCTCATATTTTCGCTTT